>JAFBJQ010003088.1:50000-61790 GCA_016785345.1 Trinectes maculatus
GTAGAAGCTCTTACATCTTTGTTCGGCCAAAACTTTCATTTTCAGTCAGTGATTTCTGCATAAATTGCTATTTCTTTGTGGTTGAAGCTAAAATAGAATTGGATTTGTCTCCTGTGACTGATTGGCTTATTGTGAAAGGATGGAAACATAAAGCACGTATGTGCTCGTCTGCAGTGATCGGGGGCTGATGCTTTTATTTTCCTTTCTCCCCACATCTCCACGTATAGATTTCATTTGCAATGAGGCAGTAAATAAGCGTTCTTTGTATCAGGGATCATTAGCAGAGGCGCCTGGACGCCGCGGACACAGGCATTAATCCTCGCCGTCCCGCCTGGCAGCTTGATTTCACAGACTTACTGCTGTTCAAGTCCTCTGGTGCACATTTCCCATTTATTTCCAGGAAATGACTGATGGGCAACAGCAACATTGTTTCCCTGATGCTGTGCAACAGGCTCGCGACAAGACCAGAACCAGAACCAGGACAAGTGGTCCAGTCGACTTTTCCCCTGTCCATGAGAGGACACATGCAGTGTGTGCTGTTTGTTCAGTCACGTGATGACATGGCAACAACACAGACATGGACCAGCTGATGGCCACAGTGTAAATGTAAATGTGTTTGTTCTCCTGTGACAGTGGAAAGTGAAAGTGTTGCACTTTGACGACATGAGCAGAAACTGATGAACAGAGCAGAATGGGAAGCGATACATCATGTGTTGCTCCCGGTGTCAGGCCCGCAGTACTGTGTAAGCACGTTTCCCGCTCCCATGAGCTTTGTGTGTGTGTGTGTGCGAGCGTGCATGTGTGATTTTGTTTATCCTTGCAGTTGTTACAGCTGCGTCCACATGTTTTCGGATGATACTGTGACAGATTTGTCAGTCGGCTGATATGAGACATCAAGGCTTCTGTTTGCTGACTTAGGAAAAAAAAAACTCTATGAAAGAAAGAATGCAGAGACACAGTGTCAGTAATACTGTGTCAGTATTAATATCATCCATCCAGTTTTTACATGTTAACAATGCAGAAATACATATAGATATATACAAGACAATGACATTTAATTTTGTTTTTGTATTTGTGTTTTTTTGGAGAACAGCCTGTACTGTATCGCCCTCTCCTCGACGGGTGGATGATTGAATGGGTTGTAGTCTCCATAGGGACGACACACTGTGCCATCATCTGTTAGAAAAACATAATAGGCAGACTATGACCCAGCTCTGACCTCTGACCTTTTGGTTAAATTGGTTTCCTATTGTTGTATTTCAGCATTTAGCTGCAGCTGGAGGTCAAGTGGGGAGAAAGGAGCCCGTATGAGGAGATGTGTGTGAAGGGGGTTCACATGGCACACACACACACACACACACACACACACTAACATGATATGTTACAACATGACATTCTCATGACATTTGACTGTTTGTATAAAACAGGGGAAAAAAGCGATCGTGACATTACAAAGTGTTGTATTGGATGTTGTGTTGTGGTCCATGTCCCGTGCAGTGCAGTGTAGCGAGCACAGTGGGACGACACCTGACATGGTTCAGTCTGCTGTAATATTTATGTGCTGGTTGTTGCAGGTTGTAATTCAAGCTGAACTGGTTCGATCTGACTGGAACAGCACAGGGTTAACTGCATTTTCCATAGAACCTCTCTGTCTCTAAAGAGACACACACACACACACATACACACACACACACACAGAGGGAGAGACGTGTTTGGACGAGATGGCAGATAAAGGGAGACACACAGGTGAACAGGTTTACAGATGACTGTAGGCAGGTGAGTTAGTGGCGCCGTGGGGCCGTTGAATCCTAACGGCTGTTTGTTGTGTTCAGCGTCATCATTCACTGCTTTGTCTTATTTAATGCTGTCACGGGGGAAATATGTGGCTCCTGACCCTGGTGGGACGGGAGGGGGGTGGGGAGGGTTGGTGGTCAGCAGCCCGCAGGCCACCGCTCACACTGCCGCGTCCCCGTGTTGATGATCACTCCATCACAGAGCTGGAACATCAGCGGATGAGGAGAGAGGAAACTCACGACTGAATGATACATTCATAGATTTATAGGTTTTCAGTCATCGTTTAGACCCAAAAACAGTGTGAAGTTATCAACACATCACAACACTCCATCAGTCTCCAGCAGCTGCTCCTGAGCTCTGAGGTGAACCGTGCTGCACCGGTCCACTTACAGGGTTAAAAAGAATGTGTGTTACTGTTTTTAGCCCTACATGCCGGAGTTGTAACAAATTGGACCTGAAGCCAAACGTCCCACATGGGGACACGAGCAGCTGCGGTCATGTCAGGGTCCTCTGTGCCGACACAGGCATCGCCGATGGAGCTGGAGCCAGTGCTGATTCAGCCGTCAGCGGTGACTGATGGATGTGCGGTACGGGGACATGAGGAATCTGTTCAGGTGTGCGAAGTCTTTTCATTTCACACTCAGGAGCCTCCCGAGGACGATGGGAAAATCTGATTTCACACTCCAAATGTGACCAAATATGCAAAAATCATTACGTGTCAACACAACGGTGAAACCATTCAATTCAGTCGCCATTAAATTGCACATGCGTTAACGCACATGATAGTGATGGTGTGAGTCTGAGCATCAGCCTGAGGCACTGTGGTGCTGGGAGAACACACACATACAGTGGACACACAACCTATTACCAACATTGGTTTGTTGTAATAGGTCAATAACATCGCGGTCCTGGCTGCTTCCCTCAGATGAACTTTTGCTGGATTCTTGTTGTGATTGTTGTTATGTCTGTTTGTGTTGTTTGTTTATTTCTGAAAAGAATCTTTCTGAACCGCCCTCCCGACCGGGTCGCCATCTTTAATCTGACAGTGTTTGATCATGTGTGGAGACACACACACACACACACACACACACACACACACACACACACACACACACACACACACCCTGGGTTTCTCCAACCTTCTGCTCATTAATCTCCAGCGTCTCTGTGGTTCTGAAGAAACAGGCTCTTCTTGATGTTCTGCATCCATTTGCACTGTTTTACATCTGTTTGATCTGTGACACGTCAGCGTGTTGGCACACTGCAGTGGTTGCCTGGTAACATGCATGTCCTGTTGTTCTCCAGGGCTCAGCTGATTCATACACAAGCCGACCGTCAGACTCGGATGTGTCCCTGGAGGAGGAGAAGGAGGGCGGCCGGCAAGAGAAGGAGCAGCAGGCCACTGTTCAGCTGGAGAGGGCAAAGGTCAGTTTCACGGGGAACATCTACAGGACAATGACATTATATATACATACATACATACATACATATACAGTATATATATAAGTACAGATGAATGAGTCACAACACAAGGACGCAAACACACTGGAACAAATGATTAAATATATAGACACATAAACAATAACAGGAAGTAAAAGTCACAACAGACAATTACAAAATAAAACAGGGAAATACAGAAAGAGTCCAGGCAGGAAGTTCGCAGTAGGCGTAAGATACTGAAAGATACTGAAAGTGTTAGGGATGAAATCGTAACATGAAGAGTGTGATGGAGGACATCTGGTCTCTTTGTCTCACAGTCTAAAGCAGTGGCCTTCGCTGTGAGGACCAATGTCAGTTACTGCGGCGCGCTGGACGAGGACGTCCCTGTGGCCGGCACCGCCGTCTCCTTTGACGCCAAGGACTTCCTCCACATCAAGGAGGTGAAGTTCAGTCACTGCGCAGACATTTTGTTCCCACTAACGCAGGACACTTTATTTCATTTGCCGTCATTGAACAGAATGGATGACTTCTCTCCTGCTTCCACAGAAGTACAACAACGACTGGTGGATCGGCCGCCTGGTGAAGGAAGGCTGTGACATTGGCTTCATCCCGAGCCCACTAAAGCTGGAAAACATCCGACTCCAGCAGGAGCAGAAGAGGGGACGCTTCCATGGGTGAGTGGAGACGCAGGACAGGATGTGAACGTGCAGGGAGACGCAGGGACTGGATGGAGAAAACACACGGATCGGTGGGATCGGTGTTGAGGAGAAAGAGGGGGTTTAAGGGTTGAATGGATCCGGGCGGTTGATCCAGCAGATGGAGAGGAAGTCAGGTGGACGGGAGCCAAGATGTGTTGTGTGGTCCAGGCTCTCCGAGGTGAACCTGGATCATGTCCACAGCAGAATGTTCCATCTGATGGAGCGATACATCTGAGCCGCCATCATCATGCCTCACTCCCCACTGGGACAGAAAAAAGACCTATAGTCATTTTGTTTGGTTCCGACTCCAACGTCACTCACTGCTCATTTAGCCTCGCTGATATTCAAAGCCATTTTAATCTCTGTCCGTTCTCTCTCATCAACGCAGCAGTAAATCCAGCGGGAACTCCTCCTCCAGTCTCGGAGAAATGGTGTCCGGCACGTTCAAGCCAAACCCCAACTCCGCAGGTTCGTTTGTGAAGGGCGGCCATTTTGTTTCTCACATCGAATATGATTTCAGTCGAGTTGCACGTGCTCACTTTTTCTTTCCTTCTTCAGGAAAGCAGAAACAGAAAGTGGTGAGTTCAGGAAGTTCTTTGGTAAAATTTCAACACCTCAACAACAACAACAACAATTATAACGATGTGCAGTTTTCGGGCTGGGAAACACGTTCGACGCTGACGACGTCACGTGACTGTTGCTCTGTGTTCTGACCCCCAGGCCGAACACATCCCTCCCTATGACGTGGTGCCGTCCATGAGGCCGGTTGTCCTGGTGGGACCGTCCCTGAAAGGTTATGAGGTAGGACACGTTCCCGCTCCTCCTCCAGCTTCCAGTTACCTTTGCAGTGAAATGAAAACATGAATGTGTATTATTTATGGGTCCTATTATGTTATGGTAAATAACAGTGATGGTAATGATATTTTCTGGGTGTCTGTGCACTCCATTGCATTGCATTGTGTGGCATCATGTCACTGGTTGTCACTGATTATCAGTTGTTACCACGGGAACCGCAGGACAAACAATAAAAGAGGCCAAGGAGATGGTGGGAGGTGGGAGCCAGTGTCAGTTGTCATGGAATCGCAGTCCTCGACTCCCTTTTTTTCTGCTGTTGCCGTGGTAACAACCTTCTGGGTAAACTGCGCCAGGCTGAAAATGTGGAGCAGGGTTTTGAAAGCGGAGAATAGTTGTAATGTATGAAAGCGTTTAGCACTAAATAAGTTACTGAATGACACTTTTACATAACGGCACCACAGTTAGAACATCTTTTACCCAACCAGTGATTTAACTCAGTGAAAATACAAACCATCAAGTACTATATCGTTACTGTACACAATGATATACAGTAAATGTATTATAATAAAAGGTTGTAAAGCAGCAAATTCACAGTCGTAAAGTAACCGATTGGAAATAATTCACCTATGGAGCAGGTGTTAATAGGACGACTTTTCATCTGACAACTGTTGTGTGTTCCAGCGTGAAGGACACGAGTCAGCCAAAGACGTGCACTGTGTAATCACCTCAATTCATCACCGCTGCAACACTTCACCTTTGCGACACGTCTCATTCCCGCTCCTAATCGCTTTATTTAATGTGGCCCGGCGTTGGTTCTGCAGCAGAGAGCCCGGAGGAAAGGCACCGCGCTCGCTGTCGAGAAATGGCTCGCTCAAGTGTGTAATGCACAGATCTTCCACAGCCGCGGCGGCAGCCTGGCTGGATCCCATCAGGAGAAATAATCAGAGTTCACTCGCACTTGTTTACTGCTCCACAGCCGCTATAAGGCCTCTGTCGTTTTCCTGCAACACGCATCACTCCACGTTCTTTCTGAGCGGCGTTTGATTGATGTGCGAGTCTTCATCTTGTCTCCTGCACCTTCTCTCTCTCTTTCATCCGTGCAGGTGACAGACATGATGCAGAAAGCGCTGTTTGACTTCCTGAAGCACAGGTTTGATGGGAGGTAAGCAGACAGAGCAACGCTGCCTCTGTGCACCGTCCTGCAGCCCGTTTGCCCTGTCTGACCTGTGTATTTGTGTGTGTGTGTGTGTGTGTGTGTGTGTGTGTGTGTGTGTCGGCAGGATATCCATCACAAGGGTAACAGCTGACATATCCTTGGCCAAGAGGTCAGTACTAAACAACCCCAGTAAGAGGGCCATCATTGAGAGATCCAACACGCGCTCCAGCCTTGGTAAAGCTACAGGACCCGTCTCGCTCAATGATGTGCATGTGTTGTCGGTGTCCGGATGATACACACGTTGCCATTACGCTTGCGTTCAGTGTCGTTGTGCTGTGTGTCGCTGTCGTCTTCCTGCAGCCGAGGTCCAGAGTGAAATCGAGAGGATCTTTGAACTGGCCCGGTCTCTGCAGCTGGTGGTGTTGGACGCAGACACCATTAACCATCCAGCACAGCTCATCAAGACCTCGTTAGCACCCATTATCGTGCACGTTAAAGTGTCCTCGCCGAAGGTCAGAGTTAAAGCCTGGATACCTCCGTGTATCGAGAGATATGAGATATCATCAGAGATATGTGTGTTTCTCCTGCACGTGCAGGTTCTGCAGAGGCTGATCAAATCGAGAGGGAAGTCTCAGAGCAAACACCTGAACGTGCAGCTCGTTGCTGCTGAAAAACTGGCACAGTGTCCCTCTGTGAGTCCTCGTCCATAAATCCATACCATAAATCCAACCACTCGACTCTAACTCTACGTTAAAGGAAACACACTAACACTTGTCTGTGTCTCTCCAACCTCAGGAGATGTTTGACATTATTCTGGATGAGAACCAGCTGGAGGATGCGTGTGAACACCTGGCCGAGTACCTGGAGGCGTACTGGCGAGCCACACACACTTCGCTGAGCACGCCACTCAACCCACTGCTGGGACGCAACCTGGGCTCCACCGCGCTCTCCCCGTATCCTGCCGCCATTCAGGTGCACGTGTGCCGTTCTCTCATGCGTCATGCATGGTTATATGCAGTATGCTATATGTGTAGTGTTGTGTCAAATGTAAAGCACCTGACACTGATTCTGTATTTCCTGTGTCCATCAGGCCCAGAGAAACCGGAACAGCAACCACACAACAACAGACCATTCGCCGGTCGAACGCCGCAGCCTGATGCCTGCTGATGAGAACTACCATAATGAACGGGCCAGGAAGAATCGCAACCGTCTGTCCTCGGGCTCACAGCACAGCCGGGACCACTCGCCTCTGGTGGAGGAGGACTACCAGGACCCCTACCAGGACTCTTACAAGCCTCACCGTAACCGAGGCTCACCGGGAGGCTACAGCCAGGAGTCCAGGCACCGGCTTTGAGCTGTGGCCTCCTGCTGTGCACCTTCTCGGAACAACCACCGTGGACCAATGAGTCGAGGCAGCTTTTCCTGTATCACGATGAAACGACTACACTCATTTGGACTGTGACAACCTGGTGTCGATGTGTGGTACCTCATATCCCCGTTTGGCCTCGGCTCCGGCCAAATGGGCATTTGAACCAAAACAAATGAAGAATCCAGCTCTTGCTTTGTTATGAACGAGGGAAGTGAGCGGACAGGAGAGTAGTACAAGAGCAGCAGTACGTTAGCGGGTGATGGTGTGAGGCGTAGGCTCCTCTGAACCCTCTCCTCCATCTCAGCGGATACTGTAGCATGAGGGCAGGACTGTGATCACCGGTCACTACTACTACATCTGCCTCAAACCCAGTGCCCGCCATGATGAGCCCGTTTGCACGCACCCACGAGCCGTTACAAGCAGAACGCATCACATCTCTAATGCTTCTCGAGGTTGTTTGCCGCGGTTCTCGGTGTGAGTGTAAAAAACAGACATGTGAAAGCCTTTGACAGATTTGCTTTGAAGTGACAGGGGATGGTGTCGTGGTGTCCTCTTCGGGGTCCAAACAGTAGCTCCCTGCCTGCGTCAGTTCATTCACTGCCATTTTTCTCATTTGCCGTGTCAGTATGGAAATATATAAAAAACAAAACATGCAGATGCTCGTTTATTTCAAAGCACCAAACCTCAGGAATGAGAAGTCATTAGGACCAAGAAGCGTGCTGACAAATGTAGCGTTTATGTTCTTACCCACCTGATGGGGATCGGTCCTGCGTGCTCTGTTTGTTCAAAGACATGACGATTAAGTTACAAGAGATGTTGTCAAAGGAACATGTTTTCCATAGGCCATGAATTTATCAGCTGCCTTTATCCAGCATGCTCAGCCGGTCGTCATTTGAGACTGCTAGAATGAGATTTTAATGAGTGATTTACAGTATACTGAGGGCTTCCATTTGTACATAAAGTCAAATAAGCGAAAGAAAACTTTGATTTAATTTCTTACTTTTGCCCTCTAATGCCTGACACAAAAAGACCCATCTTTAATTTATTATAGACACTTGAATAAAATAAAGTAAGAAGCAATTTAGCTGTTACGTTCAAATGTCAGTTCCCTGTATTTTTGAATCTGATATATTCACTCGTATGCTGACATCTTAATTGGGCTTAATGTTTCATTTATCTTTTTATGATATCCATGTATCTTGTAATTTCATTTTTTTGACTGCATTTCGTTGCTTTGTACCTGTGACATGTGCAATGACAATAAAGTTGAATCTAATCTTTTTTGGTCCAAGGGCCAGAAAACTTGTTGTGCTTCTGTGATTCTGGAAAGAAAACAAGGAGAAAGGAGACAACTGGTCTTGTCTGCCATCTCAAGTAGCTTTTAATGTTGTTTCAAAACTCTGGAGAATAAGACACAAATGTAAAGATCTTAAAACTGCCTGTCAGAGAACGATGCATTGATTATAAGTTTGTGTGCATTGTCCTTTTACAATTGTACCGAAATTATATGCTGTTGTATGAATAGCACTTGTTAAAAACATACACCCACCTGCTCTTTGTCCTTATTTCTTCAACTTATTATATTATATTATATTATATTATATTATATTATATTATATTATATTATATTATATTATATTATATTATATTATATTATGTTATGTTATGTTATATTATATTATATGACCACAATTTGGCAGCATTTTTAAAAATGTAATAATATAGATATAGCTACAAAACAACGAAACAACAGAAACACGTGTCTTTTTACATCATATAGCTTATAGCTATGTTATGTGTAAGTACCAGCAGGACAGTGCGAGTACGCATGCGCAGGATTGACGGCTAACTAGCGGGGTGCACTTCACAACAGCCAGCTGACAACAGTCGGCTAGCCGCAGTGGTTAGCGCGTCGGATGTTTAGGACAGTAAAATAACAAGTCGTACTTAAATATACCTCACATGGTAGATGCGTCTTTTATATTAACTCTCACAAGTATGGCGGTTGTGTTTAATGCCCTTGACACCTCTTCGTTAGTGTAGTTAGCGAGCTAGCTAGCTAGGTAAAGTTGATAGCATCAACGCTAGCTAGCTAAGTTACAGCGAATCCTCACAAGCTGGCATCAGAAAACAGCCGCCGTCAGCCATGGGAATACTATTTACGAAGCTATGGAGGCTTTTTAACCACCAAGGTAAGAGACGGTGCCGTGTCTTCATCTTCAAACCACCGAAGAAATGAGAGTGAAATGGGCTCAGTGGTCAGAGGAGGCCCGGTGTGAGAGACGGCTCCGCTGCTGTTAGTATTAGCCGAGGTTTTGGCTTTATACGCGTGACATTATTATATTTATTGGACTGTATGTCACTTAACCCGTCATATACGATTGTTTGTATTCACATAGATGTTTTTTAGTGTTTGTCTCTTAAAAGAGTGGTCACCGTTTCACTGTATTGGCGTGTTCGGGGGTTTGAGGGTAGGTTCAATGGAACCCACTGGATCCATGATTTCGTGTTGTTGAACGAGTGAACGGCTCATTTCTAAACATCCGTAATCCGAGTCCCCGGTGTTTGGTCCGGTCCTGAGCCCGGCACAACGCTACCATCACCACAAACACACAAGAGCACAGTGACATCGGCCACATCATCACAATGTTCAGGGACACAACCAGCAGTTGATGATGTCAGAGTGAGTCATAGCAGTGCAATCTCAGGACTGTATGGGTGTCCTGTCAGATGTTCAGGTGACCCAGCATCCATCCACAGCTGGACCAGTGTGCGGTTTCAGCTGGTCACGACTGGGACTGGATCACATGTCAGCTGTAAACATGCTTATACAGTAACTCGGTCCATTCCATCCTCTCGCATCTTGTTCTTCTCTGCTGTGCTGCAGTGACTTCTGCGCTGGGAGTGAAAGACAGGTTTGTCAGGAGGTGGATATGTGAAATTACAGGTTGAACATATTAGCAGTGTCCTTGTTTGACTTCCTTTCTCTGTATGAATGAATGGAGATTGGATTCATTGTTAGCTTAATCATAAATGAACTGACTGACCTGATATTCAGTATAATGACCTCTCACATTAGCAGTAGCAAAAATGGTGTGTTTATTTTCTGTTTTGTCCAGCAGATTGTCTTCTGTTAGCTCTCAGCGGGGCTTTGTTCCATTTTGAAACCATCCATCCTGTCTCTGGAGGCTGTAAGGCGTTTATTGTTAAGTCCTGGTTCTAAGCCCCAGCTGCACTTTCTAGTCCCAGGATGTCCGATCCGGACTGTCCCCAGCTGATGAACAGCAGGTCATTCACAGTGAAGAGGTCACGGGATTAGACATTAAAAGCTTGCCTGTCCATTTCCAGCTAAAAGTACATCTTTTGATTTAGAGGCTTCAAGGTGATGTCAGAAGAATAGTAGAAAATTAATAATTTTTGGGTGCAGGTTGAGTTTGGATTGTGGGAGGAAAACCAGGCAGGCAACCTGCCACCTGTTTTTCAGTATGTTTAACCGTAAATATGATATCATGGCACCTGCATGACCTTTTTTTTTTACTTGCTTCAACTTCCTGTGCAGGAGAGACTGAAAACAAAACACTATAGTCAGGTATATGTCTATGTGTGCAGTCTGTTATGTTTGGTGAAGCTATATTTCTGCTGACGACTCACCCCTCGCCTTCACAGTGGTTTGATTTGGTTTAACGTGGTATATTGGTTTTGTCTTTCTCAGAACATGTTTGTTGTCGTTATCACTTTCTCAGCTTTAGTTAAGATTAATCCAACAGCTGCAAACTGACCGACTGAAATACTGTGTTTTAACAGACTTGCTTAATATCAGTCTGCCATCGTATCGGCCAATACTGGCATATTTTTATATCATTGTTTATGGAATACAGAGGTCAAATTCCTGTGTGTGTAAAAACATGAATGAACGATAAGGGAGACTTCTCCTCACTCCTCTCCTCCTTACCTTTGTTAGCAGTGAAATAGTTCCTGTGGGGATTGTAAATCCCTTTTCAGCTCAGAAGATACAAAATCACTGAAAAGCCATTTTTAAAATACCTGAATTCCAACAGTCAGAACAAACCACGTAAGTTTGTGTTTTAATTTATTGGACATGTTGCGATTAAGGCTCACAAACTGGAAAAGCTACTGACAAGTGTTAGGAGAGTAGCCAAAAGTCAGTGTTCAAGTCTTTGCCCTGTTAGTTCTCATGAGCAGGAGTCCAAATATAGTGTGTGTCTTCTAGGGCTGCAACTAATGATTATTTTTGTAGTCGACTAATCTATAATCTAATTTTTCGATTAGTCAACGATTATCGATTATTTATTTGCTACGTTTCCCGTTTTTAACAAAGTTGGGTATTAATTGGATTTCATTGAAAAGCAGTGTATCTTTATGTGTATTAGAGGCAATGTGTCCACAAGTGATGCATATAATAGTATTGTAGCGATCCTGCACTAATGTTCAGTGTTATTGTGAGAGTTCTGTGATGTCCCACAGTCTGTGAATGCGTCTGGTTGGTGGAGAGAGCCGTGTGTAATAAATAAGGAAGT
>JAFBJQ010003088.1:61914-81509 GCA_016785345.1 Trinectes maculatus
ACGTGACGTGTTTATTTTCCCGACAATACTCCCAGACTTTAGACATTCGCGGTCTCACGCTAACATCACTATGCGCCTCTGCTTCAGCCATCGTTGCTACTGCATCGACTTTGCTATTGAACTTCTTCAGTGTTTAGTTCAATATGGACGCAGGTGGTGCAGGCTATTGCCCCTTACTTTTCCGGTGGCGCATTGCAACTTTATTTGCATGTATTCTAATGAATTGAATGGCGTTCATCACGTTGCTTAAAAAAATATACGACTAGACGACGACAAAATTTCTTGTCGACGATATTTAATAGTCGACGTCGTCGACGACGGCGACTAATCGTTGCAGCCCTAGTGTCTTCCTCTGTTTGTTGTGTGATGCTAGTCTTCACTGCAGACCAAACATAAAGGTGATTCTGATAAGCCACATTTTTAGTGTGAGTGTTAGAAGAATGTGGCCTCAGTCTTCAGTTCCACTCTTTATTTTTATAAACTAGTTTGGCCATATCTTACATTACAACGATTCAATCCGGTGCGTCATTTCCACAGATGCTTCTGGGTTCAACTCAATTGTATAAACCTGCTGAAGACCACCCACTAACTCCTCCGTAGCTGTGAAAGTACAGCGTTCACAGCGCCACAGTGTCTTGCTGATACCAAATGTGAGAAACTACACAATTTGGTGCTGAAAGATGAGGCTGAATTGGAAAAGAGCTGTTGAGCGAATGGCTCAGTGCAGTTCCACATCAGAGACATCTTTTAAACAGATTACACGGCTGAGTGTACAGAAGAGCCATACATCAGTCAGTCACCAGCACTACGCACACATCTGGATTTCACCGTTTGCTTTCTGAATTTGTGTCTCTATTGCGTTTCAGAGCACAAAGTTATTATTGTTGGCCTGGACAATGCTGGGAAAACCACAATTCTTTACCAGTTGTAAGTAAATCAACATTTTACTAAGCTTCTGTATTTGCTCCTCATTTTGTTTCATATCTATGAACTTGATATCACCCCCCTCATTTTTAATTTAATTTTCTTTTTTACAGTTCTATGAACGAGGTGGTACACACCTCACCTACGATTGGAAGTAACGTGGAGGAGATTGTGGTCAACAACACTCATTTCCTGATGTGGGACATAGGTGGCCAGGAGTCCCTCAGGTCCTCATGGAATACATACTACACAAACACAGAGGTAATTGCAGGTTGTTGTGTCCCTCAAATAGGAATAGTATAAACGTTAGAAAAGGTACAATAGCTACTGTTGATGGTTTTTCACAGATGAACTATTCTAGCGGTCAATTATCTGTCTTTTCTGAATAGTTTGTAATTGTCGTGGTCGACAGTACAGACAGAGAAAGGATCTCTGTGACTAAAGAGGAACTCTACAGAATGCTAGCACACGAAGTGAGTATCACAAGAAACTGATAATGATGCTTATATATCATTTTATTACAGGTATGCCCATACACATAAATGTCCACAGATTATTTTCAACAACATCATATCGAAAGTACAACAGCATCTTTGTCACATATTTATGAATGATTGTTTATAGCTGTAAATGTCACACAGTGACTCACATTTGAAAATAATGAACTTTGTCAGATTAAAGTGTAAACAGTGCTTCTTACCCTCTCCCTCCAGGATTTGAGAAAGGCAGGGCTGTTGGTTTTTGCCAACAAGCAAGATGTGAAAGGCTGCATGTCTGTGGCTGAGATCTCCCAGAGCCTCCAGCTTACCTCTGTCAAAGACCACCAGTGGCACATTCAGGCCTGCTGCGCACTAACCGGGGAGGGGTGAGAACTACATTCAGTCACATTAAAATGGGATATACTTAAACATTGAACATGCAAAGCTTTTGTCTTACAGTTTGTCCATCTCTCTCCCCATTCCTCCATGTCAGGTTGTGCCAGGGTCTTGAGTGGATGATGTCACGGTTACGTGCGAGATGATGACCTTTGACTTTCATCAGGAGCACGCCCTTGCTTCCTCTTTTTCTCTTTCTGCCTGCGGACGTGAGCATGAAATGAGGATGGGGGTGAGGTCGGTTGATGGATGGCTCTCTCCTTTTTCCTGCGAAGCTGATGTGGTCAGATCGCCGCCAGGACATTATATTCCTCTGTGATAATTTATTTTACAAAAGACATCTGAACTCGGAAGAGATCATCAACAACAACAACAACAACAACAACATGACCTTCTCAGAAGGACATTGGACAAAAAAGAGACTAAAAATTATTTAAACAAAAATTTCTGCACGGTTTTCTTTTCAGAAGAACACAGAGACATCAGCAACGTGTCTGACATGGAACTACATGGACGTGTTCTTCAGCTGTGTGTGACTCCAGCCCATGGTGGCCTTTCAGTATTGCCGGACTGACTGTGGCGATTTTCATTGCCCACCTGTGTGTACAGTCCAGTATTCTCTTTTAACGTGGTGCCTGCAGCAGAATGTTCAAGCAGTGATGGCGGACGGTGACTGAAACATGCAGAATAGAGGGTCGAATCACAAAACTCCCTCTGCCTTTCAGTCTCGATGAACAATCAGTCAAATAAAGTGTTTTTATCTGTTTCAGGTGAAATGCTTTTCTTCTGTATTCAGTGTTCTCTGGGACAGTATGCTGAGTTTCATGTTAGTAACCAGTTATTCTGTGTTTGAGTCCTTTAGGGGGCAGAATATGTCACATGAGCTTTTCAGGCAGAGAGATGAGCAGCTCCTGGAGTAGGAAGGAGACAGTCAGTCAGCAGAGGAATTTAAGGAGAGAAGAAGAGGCAAGATCTGAAATGTGAGCAGCCCAGTTGGTGGTTAAGAGAAGAAGGAAACAGCAGAAGAGTAAGGACCGAATTGTGTTTCACAGTAAAGTTCAAAGTAGAAAGTGCTCTGAGAGCATGAACCACCACCAACAGTGATCAGTGGATCATTATCTGGATCCAGATCTGCAGTTAATTAAACCACTTCAGATGCTGCATATAATCCTCCATCAATCCAAAACCAAACAGTGTCTTAGAATTGGCTTTCCACTCATACAAGGTCATAGCATTGCTTCACAGGGTTAATAGGCCTTAGTAAGACTGATCGATTTATAATTTTATAATGTAGCTTTCTCCATAAAACCACTATTACTTGATAGACACATCACGCATGTTTTTGTCTAGTAATTATAATATTATAAGACATATATTAAACATTGAACCTGGGGGAACAAGGCCACAGCACGTTTTCATACAATTGTGATTTTTATTCTTAATTGTTTTGGGTCTTATGGCACAATTACTCTGCTTCAGTCTGAAAATGATGAATGCTGCCTTTAAGGACAAAACTACTTGAACAATGGTTATGATTATTATTATTAGTATTATTATTATTATTATTGCTAACACCTGATATTGCAGTAAAATCCTACTGTGTGGAGACAATTTTCTTGGCAGGAACAACTTGAACCACTGCTCATGACAAAAGGCTGCAGGATGTGTCCGAGAGCATCTGAATAATTCTCGTAAGTGAACCCCGTGCCTGGTTACATTTTCTTTGGTTAAGTATCACATTCATTGATAAGAATTAGGACAGGTATGTCCATCATGTCACTTTTACCAAAGATCCCACTGTCTGAAACTGTCGATTGACGTGTTGTGTTGACTTGAAATCTGCTGTGACCTGTGGGCCCTGTTTCAGGAAGCAGGTTTAGTGAAAACTCTGAGTTAGTTGACTCAGCGTCAGCGGAAACTCTGGGTTTTTGGTTTCACGAAGCCGGTTCAGCTGGACTCTGAGTCAGTTACCGTGGCAACATACTCTGTAAACCTAACCTGCTCGCTGGTGTATACCAGAGATGTTGTCAGACACTATATTCAACCCAGAGATGTGATTGGAAAGCAGTTGTTATTCTACCGGTTGGATTTATCTTCAGACAGTTGACATAGTCTGTATAAGAGATTTTTATTTAGCATATCTGTCCAAATCATGAGATTAGGACCTAAATTATTAAACAATTGTTTCTTTTTTTCCTCAAAAGAACTGTCTAACCTAAGTCATCACTTACTACTCACAGAGCGAGAAAGGTCAGTGACATATGTGTGCTCCATTGGAAACATACTCACTTCGAATAAACAGCCTCTTTCGTTCCTGCAAAGCTATTTTATGACGTGGTTGTGTGAGTTGTTGTCACTTCAGGCCTGGAATCTGACTGTAATTCTTTTGTTTGCATCTGGTGGGATGTCGGGGTTACGGTGTGTGTGTGTGTGTGGGGGGGGGAGTTACCCGGCTAACTGATGGTCGAACTCTCAAACTGATGGTTCATATCCTTTATTTGCGAACTTTGATCCATGAATGCACCATATGAACACACCGTAAGAGCTATAAAAACAAAGGAAAAAATACGGTTACAGTTTAACTGTTTTTATCGCCTAAACAATCATGTAAGTTTACTCTCTTTTTTCCTCTAATTGAAAGACAATCTCCGATGGAGTGCTGCATGAACATGAAATAAACATTTTTAACCATTTCCTTTTAATCCAATAAAGTTTTTAACCTTAGCAAACCTAAAATAAAACAGACATAATACGTCCTGTTGCATTAATAAATCACGAGTTAACTTAGCTCCATTTCACTTCAATACAGACCAACAGTGTCCCGGCTATTGTGAATAGCAGCTATCGCTAACCACAACACGTATCATACATAAATTCTAAACGGCAACCAAACTTGAGCCGGGCATAAAGTATAGCATATAGGGTAACAAAACAAACCTTGTGCCCCGTATTAGCCAGGTGCTAGTGCGTTTCACGTATTTTCTTTTCTGTTTACTTTGACACACTTTAGCATTGAAGACGCTCTCGTAGCCTTGCAGGCACACGTTCCTACTGCCGGCAACATACGAAGCACCGGATGTTTTGAATTCTCGGCGAGACGCTTTCAAAATAAAAGCGCTGAACTGACAGTTATGACTTAACCTTAACTAATATTCAGAAACCGAATAAATGAATATAAAAACAACAAGTGGAGAAATGTTCTAGTCATATTAAAGGTCATTTACACTCCCACCAAGTCATTAATGGTTTTCATCTATTATCGGATGAAAAGCATGAATGATTTCCAAACCAAGTGACCTTTAATTTTCAATGCTTGAGTCAAAAATGTCCATAAACTCTTCATACTGTAAAGGATATGGTTGTGGAGTGACGGTGACAGCTAAACAGTCTCTAGGAGCAGGATCAGCTTCTGCACTGGACGTTCGACGATGGATGGCTTGCCAGAACGCTGTCCCTCCTTTCTTATCTTCTGATCTCCAACACAAATCTTCACTCTCCTCACTAGTCCATCTTTATCAGTAACTGTCTCTACAACTTTAGCCAACTTCCACTCGTTGCGAGGCTGATCTTCTGTCTTCTCCATCACAATGTCACCAACTTTGAGGTTTCTCCTTGGAGTATGCCAGCGTTGTCTTGTGGCGATATTGTAGACATACTCTCTCCTCCACCTTCCCCAAAACTGCTCTGCCAGATACTGAACACGACGCCATCTCTTACGAGCATACATATCTTCTCGGATGAATCTGCCGGGAGGTGGCAAGGCTGTGGTTGGTTTCATGGTGAGCAGGTGATTGGGTGTTAGTGGCTCTGGACTACCTGGATCATTTAGGTTGTCAACTGTGAGTGGACGACTGTTCACAATAGCTGCTGCCTCATAAAGGAATGTCCGTAGAGAGGCATCGTCCAGTCTGCCTGATGAGGGTGAAAGTGTGGAACGAAGAACATTCCTCACCGTTCGAATCTGTCTCTCCCATCTGCCAGATACTGAACACAAAGCCATCTCTTACGAGCATACATATCTTCTCGGATGAATCTGCCGGGAGGTGGTAAGGCTGTGGTTGGTTTCATGGTGAGCAGGTGATTGGGTGTTAGTGGCTCTGGACTACCTGGATCATTTAGGTTGTCAACTGTGAGTGGACGACTGTTCACAATAGCTGCTGCCTCATAAAGGAATGTCCGTAGAGAGGCATCGTCCAGTCTGCCTGATGAGGGTGAAAGTGTGGAACGAAGAACATTCCTCACAGTTCGAATCTGTCTCTCCCATATGCCTCCAGCATGGCTTGCATGCGGAGCGTTCATGCTGAAGTCGCACTGTTTCTCAGCCAAAAACGTAGTCAGACGATTAGCATCTACTTGTTTGAGAGCTTCGTGTAGTTCGTTTTTAGCTCCAACAAAGTTAGATCCTTGGTCACATCTTATGTCACGTACTGCTCCTCTTATAGCAATAAAACAACGAAGTCCATTGATGAAGGCATCTGTCGACATGTCGTCTAACATTTCAATGTGGATAGCTCGACAGCAAAGGCAGGTGAAAAGGAGGCCGTATCTCTTCTGTACCTTGCGTCCTTGTTTGGTGAGAAATGGACCGAAACAGTCCATTCCACAATAGGTGAAAGGTGGTGATGGATCCACGCGCTCAGACGGCAAATCTGCCATTCGCTGTTCCTCTGTGACACTTCTGAGTTTCCGACATCTAACACATTGATGTAGATGCGTTGCCACGGCTCTGTTGATTCCTGGAATCCAGAATCCATCTGATCTGATCTCATTAATAGTCAAGCCTTTTCCCTGATGTTGAACCTTCTCGTGACAGTGAGCAATTATTGCCTGGGTAATGGGATGATTCTTCGGTATAATGACTGGATGCTTCAGTGAGGTAGGGAGTAATGCATTTTTCAGTCTTCCTCCCACCTTGAGGAGTCCATCTTTATCAAGAAAGGCATCCATCTGAAACAGTTTACTTTGAGAAGGAAGTAGAGTTACCTTACTGAGCAACTTTATCTCTTCTGGATATGCCTGTCTCTGTAGGTCTCTTATGATGATGCAGCGTGCATCTTCTCGTTCTTGTACAGTGCTATGGTCTGTTGACTTATCACCTCTGGCACGACGAATGAGACGAGCGACAGCCTGGGTTGCCTTTGACCATGAAGAAAACCTTGATAAGTGGTCTGTGAGACTCAACTGTTTCAGTGTCTGTGTGTTTAGAGTCTGAATCCTTTTCACTTCAGGGTCTCCAATCTGTATTTCTGCGCTAATGTCTGCAGCTGGAGGTATCTCTTTCTCCCATAGGAACTGAGGTCCTCCAAACCAACTTGAAGTGAGAATCTCGCTTGCACTTTAACCCCTAGATGCAAGGTCTGCAGGGTTGTCATTTTTCACCAGCTTCCTTTTAAGGTGACTGAGCCGTACCATGGCTAGATACTTATTGTCAGGGAGATAGGGTCTTTCTTTAAAGGGGAGTGGCATCTCGTAATGTCCATGAATGTTTCTCCTGATTCCTTCCTTTAACACATCTAGGAAGCGGATGTCATCCTGGGACACTGTCCTTCCGTCTTTGTTGGCATCTTTAAAATCAGACTAGAGAACCTTTATTGCCTCTGCTGGAGTCACTGGAGGAACCTCTCTGACAGAAACTCTGTGGCACATATTGGTGATGCTTGGTGAGTCGTGGTGTGGTGATGAGCAGCCTACAATACTCCACCCAAGGTCCGTACGAACAGCATACGGCTCACTGTTTCCTCCTAGGATTACCTGCCATGGTGCCAGTGCCCTTGAGCAATTGTAGCCGATCAGCAGACCGACTTCACACTCCAGCTGTGGCGGGATTTCATCTGCTATTTCATCTGCTATTTTGATGAGATGATTCCAGCGCCTTGCCGTTTCACAGGTAGGAATGTGTGTTCGATTCACTGGTATATAATCCTTGGTGTAGGCAGGGGGAAGATCGATGTGGATTGCAGAACTGTAACCTCGCACTCTCAGATCCGACACTCTTTGACTATGCATTAATGTATCCTTTCCTGTCATTGTTGTTAGCTTCAGCTTTACAGGATGTGCCTTGGCTTGTAAACTGTTACTAACTTCTTGGTCAATGAAGACTGTATCACTTTGGGTATCAAGCGGCGCATAAACAAGTCTTTCCGTACCTGGATTGCTGACAGAGGAAACCCATACTGGCACAATCATTGAAGTGTTGGTGGACGATTCCTCAGTCTCCACACTGAGAGATAAGGCGGTTGTTGTTTCCTCTGCGGTGCTTTGATTTGAGACCGATGTGGGTTTGGCTTTAGTGTAGTTGTCATCATGGAGAAGCGTAGGATGTCTTCCTTTGCATATGTCACAGGCATGTCTATTGCGGCAGTCCTTGGCACTATGGCCCGTTCTCAGGCAGCCATAGCAGAGTTTCTTTTCTTTCACATATTTCCGTCGTTCCTCCAGAGTTTTCCCTTTGAACTCAGGACAACGATGAAGATGATGTCTACTGTCTTGACAAAACACACATGGTGGCTTTGAATCTGTTCTTAACTGACCTTGAGTTTCAGTCTCTGCAATGGTTTGTGTGTGATAAACACTGGATTTACACTTCTTTTCTTTCAGATGATGTGGTGAATTAGCCTCTGATGAGTGGAGAGCGTGGAATGAAGTAATAGGATTGCACGCAATCTCTGCCTCTGTTACGACAAAGAAGACGAACTCATGGAAGGTAGGGAACTCCTGGTCATCTCTCATGACTTGAGTGACTTTACGGTTCCACTGTGATGCTGCCCAGTCAGGTAGCTTTCGAACCAGCTTCTGATTTTCTTCACAATCGTTCAAAATGTCCAGACCTTTAACATAAGGCATGGCTTCCTGACATGAGTGTAAGAAATCAGCAAATGTCCTGAGTCCCTCAGCATCTCTTGGATGGATCTTTGGCCAGCTTGTCAGTTTTTCTCTGAATGCTCGTTGTATAACAAAAGGCTGACCATACCGTTGGTTGAGACGGTTCCATGCATCTTTATAGGCTTCTTCATCATTTCTATAAAATATGCCATTAAGTGTCTTTCGAACTGGACCTCCTACGTACATTTTCAAATAATGCAATTTGTCAGCTGAAGAAATGTTCTTTTTATCTATGAGAGATATGAAGGAAGCCCTCCACTCAATGAATTGGATAGGGTCACCAGTAAACACAGACGGTTCTGGCATTGGGAGCCTGTTCAGAGCTATGCTATCTTGGACTGCTTGAGCCAGATAACTCACATCTGTCCGTGCAGGAGATGCTGCCACTGTGACATCAGCAGGCTGCTGGATGAAAGCTGAGGATACAGGTTGTTGAGGATACAAGTGCTGTTGTTCCAAAGTTTTCCTCTGATAAGCAGAATGAACACTAGCTTCCTGCCTTACCTCCTGATCATAGGTTGTAAACCTAGCTCGTGCAGCTCTTATGTCCTTCTCTGCCTTTAACCTTTCCAACTCACGTTTTTGAGCTTCAAGTTCTTTCCTCTGCTGTTCCTCGAGGAGTTGAATCTTTTCCCTTTGTCTGACCTCTTTCAATAATACTTCGTACTCTGCCTCCTTTGCTGCTAATTCGGCTGCAGCGTCTGCTCTTTTTACTGCTATCTCAGAGTGTTGGCTGGAAACTTTACTGGAGTGTCGACTTGAATGTGAAGCTGTGGTTCCGTAGATGGAGTGAGCGTAATCTCTGTGAAGAAGCTCATGAAGACGTTGCTTTGCTGCTTCACTATCAAATTCTCCATCGATGCCTGATATTCTTTCAAAGGCAATCTTAACAATGTCCCTTGTCACTGCTTCACAGGCATCAATACGGCATCTCGTCTCACTAGATGGGGTGAGGTGAGCTCTGATTTCCATATACATGTTTATAACATCATTCTTTCCTTCTTCTAGTGTGTCTATAAGAGCTGCAATGCTACTCTCGGGAATGTTTACCTTTAGCTGCTCTCTAGCCTTACGTGCCTGGGTCTTCCACTGTTCATAAATGTAAGTCAACCTTTTCTCCTTCTTGTGAGCCTCTTCCTTATGAAATGCAAGCATCTTCTCCGTGGGATTCCGTATACGACCAGAATGACGAAGTTCCTCCTCTTCATTATCCTTATCCATTATCTGTTCGGAGTCTCTGTCATCTGGAGGTAAGTTTTCTGATGCTTCCATGTTGTGAACAGGTGCCACAATCCTTGACCATCACATAGAGTCCCTCTGCAGTTGTTTTTGATCAGCGGCATGATGGGACCGATGAGGTGAAGCTCTTACTGTAGCATCCCCGGCTAACTGATGGTCGAACTCTCAAACTGATGGTTCATATCCTTTATTTGCGAACTTTGATCCATGAATGCACCATATGAACACACCGTAAGAGCTTGTGCCCCGTATTAGCCAGGTGCTAGTGCGTTTCGCGTATTTTCTTTTCTGTTTACTTTGACACACTTTAGCATTGAAGACGCTCTCGTAGCCTTGCAGGCACACATTCCTACTGCCGGCAACATACAAAGCACCGGATGTTTTGAATTCTCGGCGAGACGCTTTCAAAATAAAAGCGCTGAACTGACATCCGCTTTATATATATAAGAAGTTATGACTTAACCTTAACTAATATTCAGAAACCGAATAAATAAACATAAAAACAACAAGTGGAGAAATGTTCTAGTCATATTAAAGGTCATTTACACGGTGTAAATCCCAATACATACATCACAGTTGCTTAGACTGTGAGGCAAAACACTTTAAACATCTAGTGTTTTACAACTATTCTCTGCCCAGACAAAAGCCTCTTACTTGACGTTGCTCCGATCCGTCGGAGGTTTGAATCTCCCGCTGAGGGGATTGCGGTGCGTCAGGCGAAGTTTTCCGGCGGTCCGTTGTTGCTCGGTTGCCGCGGTGACGTGATGCTCCTCGGGGCAGCGGGGATGCTCACGGATGAGGAACGGTGCTCCTTCTTTGGTTCTGAAGAGCCGCTCCGTTCGTCCTCGTGGCTTGTAGGCGATCAGCAGATCAGGCGATCGCGTCGGTGAAAAATCAAAAAGGAGAAAAGACGAACAGTATGTGTGCTCCTCCGGCAAGTTGCAGACTGTGGCCTGGGCTTAGGGAGAGGATGAAGGAATCCGGAGTTTTGCAGTTTGCTCCCTTTTGGCGGCCAAGTCTGCCTTGTGTGGCTCTCTGCTGCAACTGGTCCCAGGGAATAAGCCAGGAATGTCGGGTGCAGGGCGCTTTTATCACCTGAGTGATGTCATCAGCACCCCCTGGCGGGACCTCTGGCCTTTGGCCAATGGTCATTCGGGGTTTTGCCCCTGGGCTCATGATCGCCACCCTACTGTAAATGAGGGGTGGGGTCCTGGTTTCTTTGTTCTTGGTTTCTTCTTAGTCACATGTTCTGTCCTCACAATTAGATCATGTGGTTTTACCTTTGTGTCTCACATGGTGTTTGATCCCAACATTCCCCCCTTTGGTCCGAAGAGTGGGATGTGGGACCCAGTCTTTGGAGCAACTCCAGGGTCGAAAACCATGTGGATGAAGGCGTTAGTCCTTCGGTCTGTACAGTTCTGTTAAGTGGAAAGGCACAGGGTGAAACAGTCCAACGTTTCTAATGTTCACAGAACATTAGTCCGGTCTGAGTCGAGGCAAGGTCTGGGCAGAGACATACAAATCATCTTAAACCAATCCTACATTATAACATTGTACCTGGTTCTTTCCTTCATGGATAACAGTATTTAGAACACAGCGAACAACATTATATCCCGCCGGAATGAAGAAAGGAAGAGTAAAGGAAAGGAAAGCAAGGAATTTTTAAAAAAAGGGATGCCGCTGTATTGGATTTGTGTTTGAAGTACAGTGCGAGGTCTTCATGTGTGTACGTGTGTGTTGTTTTAATTCTACATGTAAAACAGACTAACTGATACACATCCTGACGTTCTATGCCTGGTAGGTGTAAGGCAAGGCCTATCTCCATGTTTTGAGGATCTATGGCAATTGGGATTGTGCTAGGTTGCGCGCCAAGTGTTAATAGGTAGATTGCAGGACCTGTGTGTTAGTGCATGCTGGCGGGTGAGTTGGGCATGCTGCTCTCTAAAATTAATTACGCCTGCATTGTTCTGAGATTGAGGCCACTCCCCTTTCGTTGTGCTGGTGCTGCCTCTGTCTTAGAGAATATCGGCGACTTACAGGGTTGGACTGGATTTGTTTGAACCAATTGGTAGGCTGGAGGTCGTCTTGGCCCTGTAGCTCTACTGTGGTAGACTCCTATGGGTTGATTGTATTGGGGATGTGAGACCTTATTGGTTGCTTTGTATTTGTGATTATGACAATTTTTATTGTCATATGTTTTGTGGCTTATTGTATTGCTGCGTTTACCAGGGATCCTCATTCCTTGGGCTTGGCTCTTGGCCGAAGGCGAAGGAGGGCCGGATGCAGGGGAACCTGGTAATTTCTGTCCCCTGGAAGTTGCACGTCGAGTGGGGGTGCCAGCTGTTCTTAGGGTTGCTGTCAGCTCGACCCCACGTGCAACATGACCTATCTGTGGACAGATCTGTCTGGACCGCACGTCCAGGCTGTCAGCAGACTGAACAGTTGCGATCTGCTTATCTGGGACTGGTGGGCTGCAGTCTCTCCCAACTGGTTTAGGGGCCTGAGCCCAGATGTGTCCCTGATGGCAGTCTATGAGTGGGGCCAGGCAGTCTAAAAGATCCTGGCCAATTAACAGGGGTTCTGTGGCAATGTCAAAAATGTACAAAGGATGGACCAGTGTCATGTTTTTGAAAGCAATGCTAACCCAAGTACGTTTGGAGAGAAGTCTATCCTGTGTGTAGCTGGTGATGCCAGCATGACACGTCTCAACGGGGCACTGTTTGCCCAGGGATTTGCAAAGTTCTGCAAACAGGTTTGAGTTTATCAAACTGATTTCAGAACCAGAGTCTAGCTGGGCAAGGGTGCTCGTATACTCACTTAACACCACTGGAGTAAATATGCGGCGAGCATCACCTTTTCGGACTAGGTCACCTAAGAAGGTCAGTGGAGCAGGGGTGTCAGGGGCTTTTTCAGGGCATGCCCAGGGTTTCACCGGTCCTCTTTCCAAGTCCACTGAGTATACCTTGGCGTCGAATGGAGAGGACGCTTGGTCATGTTCCAATGTTGGCCTGCGTTGGGCCTGTTGTTGGATCTGCTGCTGAACCTGCTCTTGGAGCTGCTGTACACTGTTGTTTACACACTTCTGTATGTAGTCCGACATGTCCGAACCGGACTCTCCTATCCGACTGGGAGGACCTTTGTGGTGGTGGTCTTCTTGGGTCACGAAACCAGCTCTGGTTTTCCTGATTAGGGCGTGATTTCCTATGTACATGAGGGACATGTGCCTGGGTATTGGCACGAGGCATTTCACTACCTTTCAGTGTCAGGTCTCCAGGTATTGGCGCCTGGATTGCCAGAATTCTGGCACCATCATCCGGTGTCCGATTTGGGCGACTTGGGCGGACACGGGTTTCCCATGCCAGTTGCGCATACCTCTTGATTTCTTGCATTGTGAACTTACGACGTCACCATGCACTGCCGCATGAGTATCGGATACTTTCATGGAGGTTGTGCAAGAACAATGCCTTTAAAGACTTGATCTTCCTCAAGGCCAGGGGTATTGCGACCTTGAAAGTATGCAATTCTAAGGCACTTAAAGTACTCTCTAGGGGGTTCGAGCTTTCTTTGCGTGATGGCAAAGGCGCTGAGAGTGGCTGTGGCCTGATCAGTATGCTGAGAATACTCTTCCCTCAGTGCCTGACACAGTGCTGAGCAGCGCTCCCTGGTTGCTAAGGGAAGAGTTTCAATAAAAACATGCACACTTCTGGAAGTGGTTTTCCAGATCAGGCAGAGTTTCTCACGAGCTGAGGCACGAGGCAAGTCAAGGAGGCAAAGTTCTACCTCTCTCAAATAGTCCTCTATTGTTGACTCATGGTTCTCTGGGTCAAAGCGTTCAATGTCCTTTGCGAAAGACTCCAGCTGACGCATGCGCAAGCCTTGTTCTCTAGGAAGCCCCTGTCATCAGAGTCTGATGATGATAGCTCCCTTGGATCCTGGTAAGCAAAATAGGACCCTTTCCGTGGTGGAGAGTGGGTCCGGTCAAGATGCGGCCGTGTTTCACGCCATGTGTGTGGCTGGCCGGCTAATGAGGGCCTTAAATCCCTGGGGTCGCTCCGATGATATCGGTCGTCATTCCTTGTTAAAAACTCTCTCTCTCTGAAACGAGAGAGAGGAGGGTAAAGGATGAATGGAGGTGCGCTCCTCCCATAAGAAACACCCATGTCAGATAGTGGCCAGGCACCAAGTCTGCTGCTGTGCGTGGGGTTGTTGCACCCCCAGTAAGACCTTTTGAATTACTGGGCGTGGCTTGGTTTGCCTGGACAGCATACTGAGCATCCTTAAATTTATTGAAAGAGGTCACTGCTCGTGGTGGAGGGACCCGAAATTCATCTCCCCTGCTGTTTTCCAACATGGTGTTTGACCCCAACAACTCGCAACTTTTTGCATTTCATCAGTTAATGTTGTGCCAGCCTCTTTTAACTTTAAACGTAAAAAAGTTTTAACGAAAAAAGTCTAGTTGAGTCTAGTTCCAAGTTTGCTGAGGTGGTGTAAGTTTATTGAAGTTCCAGGTCGTGGTGAGCCTACCGACACAGAGTGGGGCTGGTAACAGAGACCTCTCGAGACTGCTCTCAGAGCACCGATATACCCTCTCTCCAGGGGTGGTTACAGACAGTTCATGAATAGATCGTATAGTGGTTGTGTATTAGTTAGTCTTTCAACTGTCTTACACAGGAGTGTGAACTCTGTAGGGGGTAGGGATGGCTCACAGACAATGTCCAAAGGGACAAAGGAGTGACACCCAGGTAGTAAGGTCAAGGCTCTGGTCAGCAGGGGAACAGAGACAGGAAGGAACAACCTTTTGGCTGGGTTTGCCCCAGACATGTAATGGCAATTGTCCTTTAGTATGTAAGTTTTCTTCTTCACCACCCTTTTTTTTTTTGTATAAACGTAAGGCAAAACCAAACTTAAACTACAATAAAATACAAAAGGAACAACTTACTTATCTGACACATTAATTCATATAGACTTAAAATGTATCATCATCACAGCTGTTTGGAGAAACAGAAAAGGAGAAAAGAAAGAAAATAATATAAACATGATTTACAAAATGTCATCGCCAGAGTCTGAGTCCGAGTTATGTATTCATTGAGGGCTATGACTTGATCTTCTGGTGTACAGAAGAGTTCCATTTAGTTGGGAGTAATCCATTCGGGTTAAATCCTGGTCTCTGGAGATGTAGGTCATCTTCTTCTGGGACTCTGGTGCCAGCGCAGCTCCTCTGCCTCTCCGCTAGCTGTTGTCATTTTGGAGATCTTTCATCTGCTTCTGGGACTCCGGTGCCAGCTTTTCTTGTGGGGGAGGGGGTCTTTCTATTGACCTGACAACGATGAGGAGGAGGGCCCACCAGAGAAGGAAGGATCCTGTTGGTTTCTGCTGCATAATGGTGCTGGTGCTTCCTTGCAGTGGGATGCCACGTGTGGGCAATCCTTTATCCAATGGTCTGTCTCACCACAACAGAAACAGTTGCCTCTGCGGTCTGGATTTCTTGGCTCTGGCCTTTGATTCCAGTCCTTTTGTCTGAAGGGTCTCCTGAATCGTCTGAAGGGTCTCCTGAATCTGCCGTGTCCTCTGGTTGCATCACCTGTGTGTGACATTTGAGCAAGCATTAGCATTTCATATTCTTTGCTTTCACAATTGTCCCAATGGTGTTGAGCTATTTCCATAAGTTCAGACATTGGTTTCCCTGTCCAACCAACAGTTAACTGAACCTTAGCCTTGATCTTTGGCTGAAGTCTGTTTACAAACACATTTTGTAAATACCCAGGAGGAAGTCCATCTATCTGGCTTTGGGACAGGCCACAGTTCTCTTTTGCCATCATCTGCAATCTTTCACACAGTTCTCGAGGGTTCTCATTCTTTCCTTGTCGAATTTTAGTTAGAGACGTGAAGTCAATCTGCTGCACTACCTCCTTCTCAACTGCTGCAGCTATTATGCTATAAAATGTCTGTGCATGTTCTGGTGCGATCTTTGCAAAATCATTAGGGTTACGGGGAATTTGGCAAGCACACATCACCTTTTATTTCACATCAGCTGGCAAAGTCAGTTTTAGCAGTTGGATCAGGTCAGGCAAGTGAGGACTGTATATGGCGCATACAGACTCCCATTCATCTAACAATTTCTGCTTGTTCTTCCGGACATCTTTTGGGAAATCTCCTACAATTTCCTTGAGCTCCCGCCGGCTCCAAGGCTTGTAGACAATGTCCTTTCCCATGGTAATGAGTGGGGCGAGCGTTGTTGGAGCTACTTTCTTTTGTCTTCCCCCATTGCGCATTGTAGTCGACCCCTCTGCTTTGTCCTGGCATGTCATTTCACACCTTTTGTACTCAAAAATCCAGTCATCATCATCGTCATCATCAGCATCATCAGCACTGCAGTCTTTTAAACTCTTTAAAGGGTAAAGACTTTCGGCTTTAGTGACTCTGGTCGGTGGTTCATCTACCGGGATATCTATCCTACTCTGTGTTGTTTTAGCTTTTATTTCTTTTAATTGGGCCAATAACTTTTTATTTTGATCTGTCAGGGCAGCTATTTGGGATTCCGCCTGACGGCGTCTGCTTTCATCTCTCCAAAGTCTGAGAGAGGCTAAATGCATATTCTTGTCTCTGCGACAACTCAGTCTGTCAGTCTGCCAAATTCTTTACCCTAGATTGGTCAAAAGTACCATTCTGAGGGAATTTTAGGTGGCCATCATCAACTGTTATCTCAGACCATGTCCTCACAAATTCTAAACTGTCCTCACCATAGTTTTCAAACATGTATTTTGAGGGACCAGTCAGCTCTCTCTCTGTGCTACCACTGAAACAACCGTAAGATTTTCTTAATTTAACTTAAACTTAAAACAGTTTGCCATTGCTCACACACGCTTTCACTCAACGCTCTGCTCAGGTCAGTTTATACAAAATCCCCCACAGTTTTAGTTTCAATAGTCCCTCTCTGGACTAAACACAAAGTGTACCACACACTTAGGACCACGTCCAAACACAATCACAGGTTCAACTACCTGGAATATCTTGACCTTTGTAAAAGCAAGCGGATTCTCAAGTTACTCATTCAGACTTTTCCCTATCATCACTCCTACTTACAACCACACAGCAAACTTACTCAAAATCACGGATGGCGTCAACTTCTTTGGGATTCCAACTTCACAGACTTTCCAGCAGCACACGGCAACAATAAATGGGTTCTCTAAAAGGAAAAACCCTTTACCTTTAATCCTCAATTCAGTTGCGTGTCTTTGGTCTGGAAAAGGGAGTCTTCTTGGAAGTATATTGCCATCCGGGTCACGGCACCATATTGTTGAAGGAAAAAAAACAATCTGAGTCTAGTTCCAAGTTTGCTGAGGTGGTGTAAGTTTATTGAAGTTCCAGGTCGTGGTGAGCCTACCGACACAGAGTGGGGCTGGTAACAGAGACTCTTCTAGACTCCTCTCAGAGCACAGATATACCCTCTCTCCAGGTGTGGTTACAGACAGTTCATGAATAGATCGTATAGTGGTTGTATATTAGTTAGTCTTTCAACTGTCTTACACAGGAGTGTGAACTCAGTAGGGGGTAGGGTTGGCTCACAGTCAATGTCAGAAACAAAGGGCCAAAGGGACAAAGGAGTGACACCCAGGTAGTAAGGTCAAGGCTCTGGTCAGCAGGGGAGCAGAGACAGGAAGGAACAACCTTTTGGCTGGGTTTTCCCCAGACAGGTAATGGCAATTGTCCTTTAGTATGTAAATTTTCTTCTTCAGGACCAACACTCTGGGCTAGTTGGAAAAGTTCATCGGCTGTCAGGGTAAGCAGACCCTTTTTGATGCTCCACACCAAGCCTTTTCTCTCACCGTCCGCCATGGCTGCTTTTCCCTTTCCCCCACAGTTGGACCGCTCCTCCTCGTAGCTCTTTCATCCGTAGCTTTTGGTCTGGTCCTACGTGTGCGCAGTCGTCGCCTCACAGGCAATGTTCTAGTGGAAGCAAGGCCTGCACACTTGGGATGATGGGTGGTCGAGGTAGGTTATGTCTTTGTGATCGGGAAATGAGGGGAACACTTTAAACTGCTTATTCTGGCTGTGCTTGTAGCCTGCGCATCAGCTGCCGCTCCCCATACGGGCCACCAAAAATAAACGGGTACCATGGCAACGGCACCGTGGTAAACAGATTGCCTCCTGTAACACAGGAGAGAGATGAGGAGACGGTGTTTCTGGTTCTAGAGCTTTCTGCAGCAATGAAAACAACCCACAATGCACGCAGCCAAGCCCATTACCCGACTCTGCCCCCTACTGGTCTGGATTGTACCAACCACCATTCACTTCAGAATGCAGAAGCCAGCTTAGAATGTATAGCTCTTGAGGATATATTTTTTTCCAAAATAAAATACAGTCAATTGTATTCCACCACACAAATACACAACACTTTTGTGGTCGTCACATTATGATTGTCGGCTTTTTTCGTCGATCATTTGGCCTTTCCTGGTTCGATACCATCGTAAAATAAAAAACAAACGATCAACCGGGCAGATTGCTCTGCCGGTTTCAATTTTTAAAAGGTAAAATAATATAACTAATATAGACAAACTATACAAACATAAACTACAACATAAGACACAAAACGTCAAAAACGGGGGACCCCCCCCCCCCTCTGCTTCTGCTGTCACACTCACTCACTGCTAATTGCGCGTGCTCAGGGTGGTATGGCCGTTAGCGATGGAGCTGTCTACAAACAGGGTTTTTATACACGTGTATCATAATATTTTACTAATACTTTACTAATTCACCCTCTTCTCTGGAGTCTTTGTGCTCTACTGTTCCAGTACCAGGTGCAGCCACTTCTATGGACCATCGACTGTGGTGGCAGCTGATCATGGAACATGCTCTGGAGCTGCAGGACCTGGATTCAGCACCGCACTCAACGCACCACTACCACTATTATATTATATTATATTATATTATATTATATTATATTATATTATATTATATTATTCTACTTGTATAATTAATAATTATAAGTCATGTTGTTAATGTGTTGTGTACACGTGGCATCCATTGCACTTCTGTCCATCTCTGGGAGTGGGATCCCTCACATGAGTGTCTCCTGGAGGTTTCTGTGTTTTTTTCCCCCTGTTAAAATGGGTTTTTTTTGGCAGTTTTTCCTCACCCTTGTTGAGGGTGTAGGTCAGAGGTCAGAGGATGTCACACCCTGTACTCCTTGTTAAAGCCCTATAAGGCAAATTGCAATTTGTGAATATGGGCTATACAAATAAAATTTGATTGATTGAATATTCACAACTGTCTTTTATCTTTCATTTTCTTACTAAAAGCATGTTTGACAAACTTTTGCACGTATGCCGTGACCCCACCCATGAGAACCATGTACGCCAGCATGACTGAGGAGCACTCACTATCACACAACTGTCTGTGTGTGTCAGTGAATTGGGGAAGATGAGCATGAGCTAAGAGGGGAAAAAGATCTGGTTTGAGATCGTCTGTGTGTACCTTTTGTTTTCTGCCATTAAAAAGAGGTCACATTTTATTTCCATATTGTTGTGTTTGACTCTCCACATCTTTTCAAGCCTTTATCTTGTCAAAAGCTGCAGTGGCCCTCGTCAAGGGAAAGGGAAATTTTTTTTTTTACAGCACCTGGCGTTCCCAGGCAAAGGGTCGCCGATGTCCCTAAGATCGACCAATGGTTGAGCC
>JAFBJQ010003090.1:0-77978 GCA_016785345.1 Trinectes maculatus
TCGCAAATAAAATCCTTTAAAAAATCATCAATGGAGTTTTTGATTGATTAGGACCAACTATAACCCACATACATATATATGTGTGTGTGTGGGGGGGGGGGGGGGGGGTGACTGCACCCAACTTACAGTTGACTCTCACCTCTAAAACATCACCGAAAAATGATATGGTGATGAACATGAACAGATTATAGTAACCTTTCAAAATCAGCTTTGCACTCTGCATAATTGTCTTCAGCAAGCATTTAAAACAAAACATACCAATACCTGCAAGTGGCCTGAAAGTGAAACAGAGTTTCCATAGTGTAAAAGGTCCTCTATGATTCATGCCTCTCGGAATTTGAATTAATGCCTATCCCTCTAGGCAACAGCGATACAATGTCTTGTGTTGCTCTACTTGAAGTGATTTTATCACACACACCCCCCATCCCCAACACAAACCCACCCCCATCACCACAACCACCCCACCACCCCAACCCCAGATTAGCGTTGACCCTAATATCTCAGCCTTGAAGCGCACCACTTGTTTTCTCACACGTTGCCAAGGCGATACCCTGCGAGAGCAGAGGACAAAAGGGAGGGAGCCGTGGCAGAGGTGCTGAGGAGAGAAGCTTCTCCTGCATTGATTCGTTTTCTTTTCTATGCATTCTTCAAAAGCAGCTGCAAGAGACAGAAAACTTAAAAATTTACAAACAAACAAAAAAAAAAATCATAAATATTTGCAACAGGGAAAGAAAGATCATTTACAGTCCCCCCCATTTATGTCCCCCCCTCTCCTCTACGATTGACGATGCGCTCTTAGATGAATCAATAATGTTTAATTAAACTTTATAGAGGCGAGGGAATGATAACTTTAGAGGGTATGAAACTGTTTAATTGCAATGTGTTTTACTGCTAAAAGATAATGAGGAAAAAAATAATGACGAGAACCTGCCTCCATTCACAACTGTTCTTTGATATTCATGAACAACTGGCTGCGGTGGATGTAAGCGAAACCTCTAACTTTCATCTTCCTCCGCTGGCTCTTCCCCGAGTGTCTCCACAAATACAGGCGGAATAACACATCTGAGCCAGGGTGCTCCGCCATAAGCATTGATTTTGCATGTCTGAAAAGGCCAAGATAATGGCTGTGCATAATTGATGAACTTATCAAACACTGAAATACTTGTTTGTGATTTAAATGGTTACGAGGAGAAGGCCTGTTAGCTCAGAAACGAGGGTTAAAGATGAAGAGTTGACTGAGGAAACAAATGCTCAGGTTCACAGATCTAATGTTTTAGGGTTACTTATATTTCACCTCATTAGTTCAGTCTTCTTTCCTTTTCCTTTATAGGTTCATATGCACACTCTTAAACTCCACAACTCTCTTTCCCCTTGTGGTGCCATTACACATCTGGGTGATTAATTCAGTCCCATTAATGAGCTGAGCTTTGAAGTGACACTTCGGATGCATCAGAGTTCCTGGGAGGTCGTAACATCTGTCTACACTTCAAACAACATCTGCAGTCGAGACAAACACCACAACCAGTGAAGGAGGTCCCCAACGACCCCCACTAACCTTAATTTACATCATCTGTATTTCATCACCGAGCTACCACTGCAGTGCTGTCTCACACCGAGACGCTGATGATCAACAGAAGGGAGATGGGACCTGACAACCATTGATCCTCATCACTCAAATCATCTGGAAATATCAAGCAAAAAAGCTGAAGGAAGAGCAGTGGAGACGTTAGACCGATGTCTCATTCACGGCACCTCTGCTTAACATTTCCTTCAATTTGCTTAACAAGGTATCTTAACAAGGTAACACGGTATCTTCTATGTGTGTGATTTGGTTTGTGACAAAGTATTGCATTTGTAAGTTGACCTGCAACATGCAGCATCTGACACTTAGGAACATGTCTGGTAATTGCAGTGAGTGTTTACACCTCGTGTTTACACAGCGACTGCTCCGCCTGCAATGTTCATTAAATCAGAGCCAGATATATTCCCCGTCCAATAAGAGGATGTCAAACACATACTGATACTCTGCTTAATTAACAGCTGGAACACCAGTATTCACACACATCCTGGATATGTGAAGAAAAAAAAAGATCTGAGCAGGCGCCTCAGATATAAGAACGAATTTTGACTTCATTGGCACAAATCTATTTATTTCGAAATTAAACTTTAACTGCAACTTTAAAAACACTGTAGTGTGACAAAATGAGGCGTAAATGCTGCCAGCGGCTATTTCTGAGAGCGTGTAGATTACTCTACAGGAGTGTGAGGCCAAGATGACAGAGAGTGCACGACAATGTAGGAACAGACTCTTAACTAGTATTCCACTTCTTACAAGAGACAGAAATAAATCAGGAAATGCTGACTATATTCCCATAATACAACTCTGAACCACTGTTTTCATGGAGTTGAAAATGAGCTCTTGCTACTGCCTTCAGATTAAACTCTGGAGCTAATGGAAAACATATAGGAAGTCGAGGACATGTGTGCCTGGCATTTGAATTATAGAGTAATAAGCACATTGCCCAGCTAATATCAACCTGCTGCAAGTGTTTTTAGTAGACAGGCATGTGACATAATGCTGGAAATGCAAGAGCATAATAACAGATTTAAAAAATATAAACACTTGGAATATGAACAATTTTAGGACCTGTTATGAAATAAAATAAAAATGAACTCATTTCCAATGGACTCACCAATACAGTAAACACAACCCCACTTGAAAGCAGTATATGTCATTTGCCCCTGGTTCTGGAAGAAACCTGATTCTCATTGTGGGTGTTAAATGAACAAGCCTTTGTACAGGTGGATGTTGACGACAAGTCCCGTGGTGCAATTTGTCAAGAAAGATTATGTCAATGAATTTATAATCCTGTGATGTGCAGCAGTAACAGTGGTGGAAATGGCGGATGTTATGGGGCTGAGAAAGATCACCATGCAGCAGGAAAATATTATTACTTTTTAAATGTCCGTGTTTTGTGCCAGTTCAATTCTACGGCTCTGTAGTTTGTTCACAAATTCAACATAAAAAACAAAATTTTTAATTTTGTTGTGAGCCAAAAACCAACAGCGGCCAAAAGCTTGTGCCTATTTGGAGACACTACAACACATTATTTTTCCAACGCAAAACAGTAAAGTTATTTTATATCAACTTTTAGAGCAATAACAAGAATCAGAACTGTTGTTACGTAAGGGGGGAGGGGGGGGGGGGGATTTCCAGAACCAACTGATAAAAGCAGACATTTCAACTCGGTGGCCCCAGTTTATATCACAGAGCCATTGTGCAATTGTGTTTTTACAGGCTCAGCACTACTCCTCATGATGCGCTCTAATTGTAAAGTCACTGCAGAGCTCCCTTTACCAAAGACTCCCAAGACAACAATATATCAAGTACAGGGGGTCCTCGAGTTACGACGGAGATCCGTTCCTGAGAATGTGTCGTAACCGAATTTCGACGTTAGTCGGAACATACATTCATTGTGCCATTGTGCATACATTGTGCCACTAGATGTCGCTATAACACCACCCTACAATAAGAGTTTACTATGGGGAATTGTCTTTTGTCACTGTACGGGTTGATATCGCGAGTGTAATGAGCATATCCTTTAGATTTCTGATACCAACCGTGTAGACCCTGTGTTGTGAATAAACCTACGGTATCGCCACGATCCCGAACGCATCTGTGTCCGTGTGCATCTCCTTACCGGCTGCCGCTGCACCCCCCCGCCAGCCGTCCATTTCACATAAGTAAACACAAGGCAGAGTAGCCTAGCTGTGCTGTGGAGGTGTTGGAGAGCCGGCAGGCGCGCTGAGAGACAGAGAGAGCGCTCACCAACTAGTTCCCGTGCGAAGTCTGTACATATTTACGGGGCAAACCGCTTAAGCCGAAACAAGGAAGTTCACGGGAGATGTGTCGTAACCACGAAAGACGACGTAACTCACGACCGTCGTAACTCGAGGACCCCCTGTATGTCTAACTCAGACTGTGACTGTGTTAGCTATGGTCATGTACCTTAGCTTCTTAGACACAGTGGGATCTGTTTGTTGAATGGTAATGTATGGTAATCATATGATAAGAGGGAATGACGCTAACCAAAATCCCCTTGTCGGCTGACTGAGTCCCATGGATTTGGTGGGAATCTGAATCCAGATCTTTCAGCCTGCTACATCTCTGCACACACTGTACTGTATCTACATCTGGCTCCCTGACTCATGTGCCTATATGACTGCAACCCAGCAGATCCACTGGGCATTGCATGGGGGGAAAATGGAGCGCTGCCCAAAACTCTGCCCAAAGCACATTCAGCATAATCATATGTGCATATATAAAAAGTGGGTGAACAGCAAAAAAAATGGAAACAATGGATCAGTATGTGTCCCCCAAGATTAGAGCAGGCAAGCATTAATAAAGGAAGTAACACCCCACGACTGCCAATGTCTCCAGCTTGTTATCGCTGTGCATATTGAGACAGGCTTTTAATTTGAGTGGGACGACCTCTGGTTGATAACTGTAACTAAAATGATACATAGATTATCCAAATATAATATTCTGGTTGTAATAACAACAGTAATAGACAAAGCAGATGGTGGTTGGTTGCTAAATAAATCATTTTCCATTTTCGTTCTTTCCATTGTAGTGTTTTTCATCCTTTGTGTAGGCAGATAGGTTTCCTTTGAAGATGACAAATGGCTAATAATGCTTTAATGCGTGATACTTTCCTTTGGGGCTGTGACGACTTCATACAACACTACGCAGCCGCATGAATGCATGATGTATGTATTACCACTACTTTGTACATATATGTACACAGAGAGAGCAGGAAGCTACACAACAACCCCAACCACACAGAAGACAGAAATCAGCAGAATCCTGGGTTCTCGTCATTGTCAAGCTTAATGCTAGGAAGGCTGTACAGTAGTAGTGGTAATTGTCGTACCTGATGAACGTGGAAATTGGATAAATAAAACCGGATTTAACTAAAATTGCAGCTACATGTTGTGTCTTTTATAAGTATGTGTTTCAGTACGACATTGGGTTTTGTCATTTCAGTTGGACCATCTGTAATTTCTAATTATCTTGTGTTCATCGTTTAATGTGAGGAAGCTCGGTGCCAACAGACAAAACAAAAGAAATCAGCAGAGAAAAAGCTTTTCTTTTACTTAAAATTGATATCCGAAACACAGTCGCCTGATAAGTAGCACATACACACATAGCATTTTTATGCGCAGTGCATTGTATATGTCGCCTTCTCACGGGGCTGTTTTTTTTTCTTCATGCAGATTACTTGCTTGCTCTTGTTTACAGCAGAGAGCCTGCACCACTTTAAGATTCCTCATCAGAGATACATATCGCGAGTCATCATTCTTTATGCTGAAGGAAGCGATGTTGCTGACATTGCCATGTTGCATTAGAGTCACACTATGGAAACACAGGGACATAATCTAGGACGTGCTGTCTGGAATCATCCGCAGCCACTTCAAATAATCGACTGTGAGCTGCACTGTTCCTTCTCAGAGGAGCCGGCGCTCTCTAACCAACAGGATCATAAACTCCCAGCCCCTAACAGAGAGGAGTGCAATCAGACCTCCAGTCTCCTTACCAGACAGTACTGATGTGTTTCAAACCCTTGCTGCAGGCCCACTCAAACAAACGAAGCAAATGTATGACATTAAGACAGATGATAACACTTGAGTCATAACAGATTATGCCACCATAACCTGATAACTCCTGCTGAGGTGCCTTTGAGCAGACGTGATTTGATGCTTGATTCTGCTAGGTACCACCAGCACTACAGCGGACTGGTTGGGCAGGAAGTGCTCAGTGCAGGGTTAACTCACCACTCTTGCAGATGGGACAGCACTGATCAGGCTCGTACTCCGGGTCCACGCACTCCGTCTGAGGGCAGGCTGCCACAGAGCACAGCACCTCCCCACTCGGTTCACATCTGCACTTCTCACATGGAGACACCTGGGTAACAGGGGAGAAATGAGAAAGAAAGCAATTAACACCCTCGCAAACAGTTCACACACACACAATTTAAAACTTTCCTGTCTTGCCTGTTTAGAGGATTGCGCATTCGGTGTCACAAGCCACCGTCATAGAAAAGCTGCATCCTTTTCACTTTCATCTGCAATTAATGCCTCATGTAGGAGCCATATCGACCAAACCATTAGGTTTCATTTGAAGATGACAGTGTGGCTAATAATGCTTTGATGTACATCACTTTCCTTTGGGGTCGTGATGACCTCATACATGCGACACAGATTAAACCAGCGACTAACCTCTGATAACCAGAGACTAACTGGAATTTAACCTGGGACTAACCTGAGTGATCAACCCCTGATCAACCAGAGTGATTCACAGAAACAGGAATCAGTGACAACTGGAGAAAAAGAAATCATCAACGACATCCCACCAGAGCGACTCACTCACACCAGACATCAGCAGAATCAGGCAAGATCTTGAGTTCTCAGCGTTGTCAAGCTTAATGCTAGAAGGCTGTACGATAGTAATGGCATATGTTGTAACTCAAGAGCTTTAAAACTGGAAAAATAAAACTGAACGCACTTTGCCGCTACACCTCGTTTTACAAGGAGCCCATTTAAAAGTGGGCCCTAAACATGCTGTCTTTGTCCCAACAGGAAACAAAAGAAAGATGACTCCATCTTTCTCTGTGCGTGGACAGAACTTGTAATGACTGGGTCGTTCAATCGTTCCTGTATCTCTGTCAGTAACTGGAACCAACGAGGGACAAAGACAGGGACTGATGATATCCTTTCATTTAGCATGCGCTTATACAGCTGTACACCGTTAGTCTTTACAACGGAGCAAAGGTTAACTCTAGCAGCGTTGCTGTAGATCGTTGAGGCCTGCGCCTCCGCATGGCACTCCACTGTGAAAAATGGAGCGGGGCAGCACTTAGTATGATACTTCAGAACATAGCAATCAAGCATAAAAAAAAAACCCTGCCTGTTGCTTGGTTTCAAAGACACCCCCCCACACCCCCCCCCACACACACACACACACACCATGGCACAGCTCAAAGCCTGACGCATGCTGCTTGTGAAAGCAGAGCTTTCTGTTGATTTCCCAGAGCAAAGACTTCACATAGAGCTGTCGGTAACCACTAGGTTAGAAGAACATTAGGAACATCGGTCTTAAGCTGCTTCCCCTAAAAGGTTAACTCTAGCAGCGTTGCTGTAGATCGCTGAGGCCTGCGCCTCCGCATGGCACTCCACTGTGAAAAATGGAGCGGGGCAGCACTTAGTATGATGCTTCAGAACATAGCAATCAAGCATAAAAAAAAAAACCCTGCCTGTTGCTTGGTTTCAAAGACACCCCCCCACACCCCCCCCCACACACACACACACACACCATGGCACAGCTCAAAGCCTGACGCATGCTGCTTGTGAAAGCAGAGCTTTCTGTTGATTTCCCAGAGCAAAGACTTCACATAGAGCTGTCGGTAACCACTAGGTTAGAAGAACATTAGGAACATCGGTCTTAAGCTGCTTCCCCTAACATACAGAGAAGCTGCATCCTACAAGAGATGCGGCAACAAGACTGTGGTGCGATCGAGTCTGGCCCTTCAAAAGGAGTGTCAGAAGATGAGAGAGTAAAAATGCCGTCGGTGTTTTCTCTGTGTCTCTCCACAAACACCTACGTGCAGCAGTGTGCTCTGCAGAGTTGTAACATTACGCTAACTCTTATTTCTATCATGTGTATCAACAATCTGAATATGAAAACACTCTGCCGAAACTGCTCTGCCGAAGCTGCTCTGCCTCTGGTTATATGTGTTGTGTGGGGGCAGGGGGGAAAAAAAGAAAAAGACAAGTGCTGACCTTTGCCATTCTAAATCTGCCCGCCTGCTCGCTTGCATGCAGCACGGCAAGGTAACTAGTTTCTGTGTAGTGCCTGTGATAAACTCGACTGTCAGCACTTCTTCCAGGTTTGAGCATGTCAGAAAGGAGGGATTGCAGTTAATGGGCTCACCTTAAACTCCTCTAGTGAGGCGTAGATCTTGCCACGGAACTCGCAGTAGTTCTTTTTCTCCTTGCACTGTGGGCAGCATTGGCTGGTGTCTACTTTTATGCAGCGAGGGTGGACCTTCGGACATTCTGGCTTGCTGCACAGTGGGCCCTCGTCAGTGCAGAGGCATGGGCACGTCGAAGGGCCCGGGGTGAACTGCTCGCCGATGGCAAACACGAAGCCGCTCTCGTCCATGCAGCCTTTCCCCCTGTAGTCTGGGTAGGCGTACTCATCAATCGCGTCCAGTGAGAGGGTGACGTCGCTGGTGGGGCCCTCGTCTATTTGGTTCAGGGTGTCCTGTTCGCTCCACAGCTCCTGGGACTTGCCGTCTGTAGATTGTCGGGCCTGGGAGTTGGGGTATGGGCTGGTGCGGCTCACTGCAGTCTTGTTGATTTCCTCTGGTCGCAGCTGTGCGGCGTATCCCAGCGGCTCCTCTTGGGCCTGCTTGTCCTGATGCTTCTCCTCGCTGGCTTGGGTCAACACCCTTTCCAGACGTTCTCGGCTCAGTGGTAAGGTCGCTATAGGATTACACTGACCGCCGGTCATCAGGAACCCAAGAACAAAGAAAACTTCTGCTGTCATGGCAACGGAGTGCAGCATCTCTCCCCACCACCAGCGAGGTGGGAAAACACCTTGGCTCACATAACACACTTCACATCTCAGGTGTGAGCCAGTCCATCTGGAAAGAGAAAATTAAACTGGGGTTATGTGCTCAGTGTTTTGTCACTTCTTATCACAGGTGTGAGCTTTGTCTTATTTAGCCCCTAGCACAGCGCAGGAAATGTGGGCGACCTCAGTGCGCCATTCTATCATGTCAGGCAAGCATCCTGCTGCGTGTGACGCAAGCGTGTACGATCTGTGAATGGGAACATCAGGAAGGGGGCATTCATAGGGCCGTGTTAGGAAATCAATACTGCTTCATACTGTAGCATTGCCTGCATCAATCGGTCCGGCAGTGATGGACTAAGAGGAAAATGGCCAAAGAAAGAATTGGATCTAACACTCTTAAGTTCCAACTCCTCTTACGGAACAAAGACTAAGGATCAATGACCGCAATTTTTTTTAATGAATCAAGTCATTAGTGAACTGTTCAGAGGCAGACATTGATCTGTAAATAGAACATAATTCTACTCTGGAAAGACACGCTTACTCCAGCTGACTGAGTCAGTTTTACTGCACCGCATCCCTTTTTTTAAAAGACACTTGAATTTCCTTTCTTCTAATTAAAAAAAACACATCACTTTCATAATGATGTTAAGCACTGTGAGGAGCCAGTACAACAGCAGCTGGTACAATCCCAGGATCTACAGCAGACGTTGCAGACACTGTACGTTTTTTCAAAAAGCCTAGGTGTTTTTGTTTTTATATTTTTCGTAACTTCATTTCCTGCGGCATCTTGAACTTCACATGCCTCCTACGACGCTACGATGCTACGATGCTACGCTGGGTTCGGTGGCCTACTTCCATTCATTTCACACACAAATGTTCGAAGTCATCGATTGAGCTCTGGACTCTGTTTAACGGGCTGAAGTCATGCTGACATTTGTTGCTTATTATAAAAGGTGAGATTACATTGTATCGACGGACACTCTAATTAACTGCAAAGTCTGGTCTCCAGCTGTTTAGGAATAATCCACTATATTGATTGATTTGTCAACCTCAGTGAGCAGAACGAATTTCCTACAAAGCATTGGGGTGGTGGTGGGGGGGGGGGGGTAAACAAGAGGTGGGGACTATGTAAGCATTAAGTAAACAGTATGCAATCACAATTAAGTACGTGGTCACACAAAGAAAGAGCAGAGACCATGTTGGGACACAGCCACATTGATTCTCTACAACTCAACTATACAGCCCACGAATTCTCTCCGTGTATTTTACGTAACACATTTTGATATTCATGAATTCTGATCCTCTCTGTGGGAAAAAGGATGGAATTGACTACCGGCACGCCAGTGGTATCTGAGCAGTGTTTTAGCTGGATTGATATGTTTGAGGCAGAAGCCGTTGAGCTGTTGTCGAACCGAGAGGAAGCAGAATGAGGTGCATACCGATAATGCTCCTGCAGCTGAGAGAGAGAGAGGAGGAGAAGAGGAGGAGAAGAGGGGAGATGGGACCAAGCCTCATTAGTAAAAGGACCTCATTTGGCTTTTCTCAGCCTCACCTCTCCACCTTTAACAGCTGTTACTAGCTGTCACGCAGACACTGTGCCCTCAGACAGGGTGTGCACTGGGCAGCTCTCAGGCTCCACGTCAAATGGGACAAAAGAGCAGCAATATCTGAACGGATAAGTCTATCGGAATATTAGTCATATATTATATCCTGTATATTTCATGATCAACGGATCCTGTGAAAAGATCATAGCCAACAGCCCACTGATTATACTTACACATACAGTATTATGCATATCCTTAGCCAAATGCACAACAGATCGGTGAACCTCAGTGTTCGATATGCTAACATGTTCCTTCATGAACATACACACACACACGCAATGGCTTACGTTGACATGCTTGTTCAGTTTGACATTTAACTTGCATTTGCAAACTTAAATGCAACAGTGTATTTTGTATGAAACATAATTGTGACCAAATTGCACTGACTATCAATGAATGTATATTGAAGATATATTAAAAGTTGCAAATACCTAGATACTGAATGTATCAGTTATTATTTATTTTTTTAAAAATAGTTGTTTGCCACAGAAATCTGTTGAGGTTTAGGAAAACTGGTCAAAACCAAACCTGAAACCTGAGTCCTTACAGACAGCTGACAAGTACATACTGTATACTCTGTCCCTATCCACACAATAATAAGCACAGTCTCACTTTCATTTTCTCTAGCACAGCGTCCAGGCATCGCTAACCAGCCACTTACAGTGTTGTTGTATTGTGTTGGTGTTCTGTTTACGCTCAGTGCAGTCTGCCCGAAGCTTTCATACATTTACAGGTTTTACAGGAAATAAAAAAACACAACACAATACAGTGTTTCTCGACACATCACTGATGCACTGGGTAATAGTTAGTGTTATGAGCTGTTACCCAGACATATTGCAAATATTAATTTGTGTGCAATTAGCACATAATGTGTGATAAACTGCCTCCATGGTTCTGTGAAGAGTCTGTCTTGTACCAGCACTGATTTGCCAATGTCACACTCATCACCTCTACACAGGTGTACCATTAAAATGGCCGGTGCTCCCTGCAACCTTTATTAACACCCTACCAGCAGCCACCAATCAGCAACAGACAAGAGTTTATATAAGCAAACATCACTGAGTTCATTTGCGCTTCTGACACATCTGAACGCCCACTTTACTGCGAAAGAATCAGCTGTGTAAGTGGCAAAACAACTTTTAATTAGCACTTGTCAGCTCCAAATAAATATCGCTGGAAAACAAACACCAGTTAATGCTCAAAAATTAGTTGTTTTGTCTCAAAGAACAGTCGCCCCCTTTTCTTTCCACCGCGCACACTGCTCATAGTGTTTCCGTGTTGTTTCCCTGTTGTTGGGCCAGTGACAGGTCTCTGCGTGGTTCCCAACACTGAAGTGGTCCAAGAAATTATCAAGCGACATAAAGTGTGACAATAGCGTGTGAGTCCAGCCAAAAATGTTCAATTCAAAAAGAAATATAAATCAGAAAAACACCATAAAAAACACCTAACACCATGCAGGTTGAATTATATTCTAATCTGTTGCATTACACATTTTAGGGATCAGGCCAAATCCCCCTGTGGTTAAACAAACATAATACTAACTCCTTTAAAACAGGACCCACACTTAGCTTTATTGCTAAATTGTATTCTGATTAATGAAATCAGAATGAAATATATTATTGTTAAACGGTTGTCTTCCATGACTACATAATGATGCAAACAGATGCAGTGAGAGGCGATCCAGTGTTTGAAAACGGGCAAGTAAAAACACAAAGATAAAAATATTCTATGCTTATATCATTAAGGTTTATCGATCAAGCTGTATACGTCTGGTTAAATGAACCGAGTTTCACTTTCTAAATCTTCCACCACTAAACCAGCCCTTTTCAGCCGTCAGCTCTCGGACCAGTGACACGAAAGCTACTGGTTCTGACCTCAAGACTGACAGATGAAACCGCAGTATTAAAAAAACAGTCCCTCAGTGAGGAATAAATAAAACCTTGTTAAGTACAATAGATTTGAATACGCTCTATATGTAGGATTCATAAACCAGAAGAGATGGGTTTAGACTTCTGTTATTTGAGTCTTAGAGGTTTGTGCATAAGGTAGAACAAGGCCTCAGAGATAAACATTAATAATGCTAACATAAGGGATGATATATGCAAATGTGCATTTCTTTTCCTGTGAATGATTCTTGGCAAACAGAGTATACACTTGCGCATGCAGAATCGAAATCATTTCTAAAATGTTTCCTCTTCGGATTTAAAAGCACAACACATTTTGTCATTTTAATTTTTAAATGGTGCCGCTCCTGCACTATTACTTCTGAGGCCTGATGCTTCACTGACATTTAAATGTTGCGCTGCCTCAGAGAACAAACTCAACATTAGCCTGCGCGTTTGGCAGCGGGAGCAGGTTCAGTAATTATCATCGCTGTGAATATAAATCCCTCTCTCAAAGGCCAAATTTCTGTTTACATCTCAGGCCATTGAACGCAGCCGATCTGACCGCTGAGGTGCAGCAACAATGATTAATCAAGCAAGGATTCAACCTGGCTGCTGGTTCACGGTTCAGTGGCGCTTACCATCGCATCGATTTATGACTCATGAATTATTGTCGTTTTCATTACCCGGCAGAGTGAAGAGGGCCTACAAGACTTGACACAACAACCTGGGCTTAGAGTCTAATTTATAGAGTTTTTTTAAAACTAATAATATCATATTATTAATACAGATATAACTGGGAAGGCTTGAGTAGTACCAAACATAGCAGTTAATCTGTGTTGAGGTTGACCTGCCTCTGGCTGCCGTTTCAGCTCTTCATTCAGAAAGGTTTCTTCCAGGGAGGTTGATGGCTGTTTCACTTGTACAATAAGGCTATAAATAGGGAACAAATGTACTGAGCCAGAGAATTCACTCATTGCCAGGAATTTTCCACAACTGAACTGAGATGCTTTTGTCTGTTTGTTTCTTTCACATCACTGTCTGGTCATAATATAAAAAAAAGGAGCAGTACTTAAAATGTAATCAGGCACGATTGCAAATTTGATCTGACTGAAGAAGTGACAGAATTTGATAAACAGCAGAGCAGTAGTGAGGTTTAAGGCCATGCATAATGTAAGGCTGACACTAAGCCTCCAACACACGCAGACATCACAGTCACATCTCTGTACCTCTATAAAATCAAACCGGGTGTCGTTGAGAGGGAAACAATCGCCTCGGGGCTATAGAATTAACTCAGACAGACAACATGCCCCCGCTGAAGTGTGCACTTGTCTTTTTTTATTGCACATTACACATTCTCCTACTTCACACTGCTCCAGCATCCCAACATGGCATCAACGGCAAACGCAACAACTTACTGTACTGTGTGGTCGACTACAATTTATGACAAAGCAGACTACAGGGGGCGAGACATGAAATGTTTAGACAGTGCAGGCTAGTGGGCTTGGATCTGACAGGGCTGAGGAAGTATTGAATTAATGATGCCGTGCTTGAAAACTTTTTTTTTTAACGTTTTTATACTGATAAACAGTGTGAAATGATGATATCCAATTAGAATAATAAGGGGCACGAGGCAGGATCCAGAAGTATTAAGCCATCTGCCATCCAGTAAAGATGGCTGCAGGGCTGTCTAATTTAATTGTATCCTCTGACAGTAAATCTAATGAGTGACCCAAATCAAAAAAACGTTTGTGTACCCATGCAATAAGGAACCAACAGTCATACCATCTCAAGACAATGTGCAGTCTCTCTCTCTCTCGCTCTCTCTCTCTCTCTCTCTGTCTGTCTTTTACTAAGGAATAAAAAACAATAAAGCAGGATGATTATGATGATGCAGCCTTTTTGACTTGTGCCAAAGTCGTCTTAGTCAAAGCCAAATATGTTTTGACATGTAACAAAAACTTCATCTCATTGTAAAATCATACAATCGTCTATACTCTGCAGGACAGCATGACTTTGAGAGATGGGAGATACAATACGTGCCGGGCTGCAGAGTGTGCTGCTGTGTTGACTGGTGTTGCATCCTGGAGTGTGTGAGCAGACAGAGTCTTTGTGCAGCCAATGAAACCCCCCCTGAGTCTGACGCTTCCCGGAGCCTCTCCTGTCCACACGCACATCCAAACACCCATGTTCACCCTCCACAGGTGCGACAGCCTCTCCTCAAAGCTCTCAACTACCAGGGATTAGTTTCCCCACGCCGAGCGGATTTGCATATGTGAGCGCATAAACGCACACGCGTTCTGATGCGCAGCCAGGGAGTCGGATCCGCACCGAGCCCCAACATGGACCCCACGGCCACCTCTCACAAAGTTCATTTAAAACCGCATTCGGATGATTCACTCGCGTAGACAGCACACACACACACATACACATACACACAGAGACGCAGCCACGCGCAGCAGCGGTAGAATGATTCACCTGTGATCCGCGCGGCGTCCGTCTCCGTCAGTGCGCAGGGCTGATCCCAGCAGCTGGACACACACACACACACACGCACACACACGCACACACACACACAGTAAGAGGCGGAAAGTGACGCTCGTCAGATGCTCAGTGTTTCCACAGCGGAGGCTGCTCGCTCGCTGCTCCTCAGCCCGTCGCGCGCAACTTTAATGGCCACAGAGAGAGAAGGCGCCACGCGTCCGGCGATCCGCCGCCACCGGTGTCCCTGCACTGCACTGGCACGGTATTTCTCACGGTGACAAAAAAGAAATAAATTAATAAACCGGTGGGGGAGGACGGGGGGAGGGGAGACCCGGGAGGGTGGGAAGGGGGGGGTCGCGTTCAGGCGAGAGGCCACTAGGTGGAGCAGTATAGAATGCGTGAATGAGGAACAACAGGCAGTCAATTAGTCCAGTGGATGATTCTCAGGCAGCTTCTTCTGCCTCTTACACACACACACACACACACACACACACACACACACACACACACATAGAGAAAGAGAGAGAGGGTGTGGGGTGATTAACGACTTTACTTCATTATCTTGAATTAGCTTGTGGTTTCTGTGTCAGAGTTTGGTCCTGGCTAATTTGTTGCCCAATGAGGAAAGATCACATTATGCAAGGAGGGAATAAAGGTAGATGACTGTCATTGTTACAGCCTGAATAATAAAGGTAAATCAAAAATTACTCAGGCTATAGTGACCCCTCCCAAACAATGTCAGCGATCAGATTTGGGGATATTGTATTATATAAGTTTATTATCATTTCTTGGAGACATTATGCCCTAACCATCACTTCCCTAACATTAACCGCCCATGCCATACAAAGTCTGTCCCTAATTGGACAAGTCACCCTAACTGAGCAGAGACCCCGAAGTTAGTCTATGACAGAAACACACAAACAGCATCCAGCCATCCACCATTCTTAAATCATTTTCAGCAGAAGCAAAAAGTTGTCACTAGTTTTTTTTATTATTAATAATCAGTGGGTTTACATTTTCATCTGTACAGTTTTATTGTTCAATCACAGGCATTGTTGATTCTATTTACAGAAATTAAGATCCCCTTTGAACATTCAAACAGAGGATTGCTTTTATGTATTCTTTTTTCACTGCCATGAAAAAGTCAAAAATAAAGACAGAACCCAAAAAACACTTGGATCAGCTGATAAAGTATGAGGGCTGTAAAATGCAGCAGTGGACAATTAGTATTGGCATGTACTGGCCTACACTTACTATAAAACTTTATGGTATTTGTATTTGTACTTGGCCAGTATGCTAATATTTGCCCAGTTCACCATTTTAATTTACAGGCTATAGCCTGTTATAATGCCATCATTATAACAGGTACTATGCACAAAATGCAGCTGCAGTTGATAGACGAGGATTTCTGACCATGAATGTCGAAGGTAGAAACATAGTGGTAATCCATTCAGTATTTGCTGACATATTTCAAGACCAAACTGGTGGACTGACCTTCCAAAGCATTACACAGAATATAGAAACTTATGAATTGTTGTGCAGTATATACAGTATAAACTCAATAATAATACTTAATAATATATAATAGCTAAAATGAACTTAACGTTTTCCAGCTACATTATGTCTGGATGCCTCTGGGACTATAAAATTTACAAAATCAAAATCCAGCAGAGACAATTTTGCCTGCATAATGAGTCTTTTTACCTTCAGATTACATAAAAGGGGCCATGTCCACAATTATTTCCAGTATCTGTAAGAGGAGATGTGATTAACAGGGGTTATTTAAGCACTATGTAATGACTTTAATTTATTATAAGACATGCGAGTCTGTCCCAGGAGGAATATTTTTAGTCTTGCTGTGACTTTCAGTTAGAAACTGGCAGACGGCTTTCCAATTTACCACATACCTTCATAAGGTTATGTAACTAAACATGTTAATTTATTTACTTATTTACTCCTAAATTGGTTTTCAGAACTGCATGATGGCAGCAAGCTCCAAAACGGGTCCCCTCACTCCTGCCTGTGTCAGGTTGAAAAAAGGAAGTCATTAATATAGCATTAGAGGCTGGCTGTGAACCCATAACTGCCCTGGGCACACATCAGCGTATACATGCAGCACTGTTCTCTGCTGCTACACCTTCCCCGCGGTTGAAATGTCATCCTTCACTGTCATTACATTTTTTTTGCCCCATTAACTATTGATTATCTCCACATCACCATTTCGAGGCATGGTGTGGAAATGGCCCACATGGCTCGCAAAAGCACTTCTCCACGGATTAGGCAACGCAGAAGTGTCCACTTCCAGCACTGCGTGTGTGTCTGTGTATAGAGGAGGTCAGATTCACACAGGGTGAAAGTTGGAACAAAGAGAATATGGACCAGGTACAGTGTACCTGCTCATTTGCAGGACACTCGAGAGGACAGCAACAGGTTAAGTTGATCTTTTTCTGGATCTATGTGTGACCAGGCTGTGCAGAGTCTGTGTTGTACGTATACCTGCCAAAATCTCAATGCATCTGTGTGCCGCAAAGTGCTAATGGCAGCTACTACTGCTCTCTATCGTTTTCTGTCTTCCATACTGTTTAATTCTCCACATGTACCGGCTGTGGACACATTTTCTCACAACGGGGAGAAAGGTATCTGTATGCTATCACACTATGCTGTGTCTAGTCTTTGGATTTATACGGATCAGAACAAGAAGTATTAAATATTACCCCGCGGACATTCTTCTTTGACATGATGTTATATACGAAAAGGCATAAAATCAGGTGAAACATTTACAATTAACGCTAATAGCTGCTTTCAAGAAAACAATGCATTCATCCACAGAATTGATGTGTGTATTTGGAGGCTCGGAACAATAAGCAAACAATGTTAATTTTTGCATTTGCATTTGTAGAAAGTCCCATTTATTTCGGGGGGGGGGAGGAGTGGGGGTTAGACCCTCAGAAGACATGCATATAACATTTATTACAATGGCTGTTCAGCTTTTATTTCAAATGCTTAAAGCTGAAGCATTTCACTCATTTACGTTGGAGACTTAAGAAGAAAAAAACTCGTGTACAGAAACAATAAATGAGTTAGGTAGGCCAGTCCAGCACTACAGGATTACTGTGTAGAGTGAAATCCACTAGAATCCAATGTGGCTTTAAGGATAATCCCATCACAACTGCAACAGTGCAGCACTACTACAGTACACCCAAGCCTGTTAGCACTGACGAGAGCCTACAGTGAAGAAAAGGGGGACATATTACAGAAGAGTGGAAAAACCCTTGTTTAATTAAAAAAAATAAAACAATACACTGACTTCTACTGTACATGACAAACGCTTTAACAGCCTGCTGCCAACAAAGCACCACGTCTTATGGTATTAATATGCCTTCTCTCTAACAAGAAATGCTTGTAAACTAGTTACACTGATAAAAAACAAATTCAATATTTGCATCAGGGAAAACACATCTGGTGTCTTCATATACTGTAAAGCTCTGTAACATGATTCCATTTGAAAAATCTGTTTTCCTAGGAAACAAATACCAGCCTGAGTTACTCGCCGTGATTGTTATGCACGTCTGTAAGATAATACTGAGTTAATATTCACCTCTGCTGCCTGTTTTAATTAACGAGGACATGTTTGTTTGGATGCTGCCATCCTTCCATGGTGTTTTTAATATTCTCCTGATTAATGGGAAACAAGTGCCACACTGGCAAAACTCGCACACACTTTTGTAAGCTATTTTATATTATGAGCCTCAAATCATTTGTCTTACTGTGTTTTGATGTCTTACCAGTCAGCTACAGTGACAAGATATAAAAGAGCAGAGATCAGTAAGGAGCAAACTTCTGGCGCTCAGATTTTTTTGCGCCTGCGGTTGGCATTTTTGCGTTGAAAGGGGATAAACCCTGTGTGAGGCTGGAAGCAGCGGCTGGGTGGACAGCCAGGACAGGGAGAGTTTTCATGCCGAGAAGGCTAGAAACGGGTACGGCGTAGTGTGGGTTCTGAATGGTTGGTAAGGTGGAGGGAGAGTGGACGTTAATGGCGGTTGGGGCTGTGGCTGCCAGGACAGCCATAGAGGTAGCAGCTGTGGAGGCAGTGGGAGCGGACTGAGCGAAGCTCATGTTGAGGTCAGCTGGGGTCGCTGAGGAAGCGGCCTGCATGGTGTATTTAGCCATCTCTAAGCTGCAGGTTGTGACATTTGGATGGGCGGGGAGGGGAGTGGGGGGAGGAGGGGGGTTTAGATGGTGAGGGGAGAAGAGAGTGAAAAATGAAACGGGGGGAATTGGTGAGATAAAGGAGAAGGGAGGTGAGAGAGTGGAGAAAACACAAGAATCAAAGAAGGAATGTGTTAAAAAGGATTTGAATGCAGTCAAGAGGACAGAGCAGCCCCACCCTGAACACAATAACTCTGCCCTCATATACTAGCATGGTGTTTTACTGTCTATCATCAGGCTGAGATGTCAGGCCTTGCTGGACGTGGCCAACCTGCATAATGTCTTACCTGGCAGTGATGAGGTACTGGGCCACGCTGATGCTGGCCAGCGAGCCAGTGATTGTGACTTGGCGCGTGGCTGAGCCCTCAGTGGCACTGGCAATTTTGATGTGCGCTCCAGAGACCTGGCGAATCTCATTGATCTTGCTGCCTTGTCTTCCAATTATGCAGCCAATAAACTAGAAAGGGACAAACGTGCAAACAGAACAGCTCATGTGACCAGGATTTTCAGGAATTAGATTTTTAAACAGCATCTGGAAGGGATCATGATGACAGCAGCAACTAATTGTGCTGGTAAATTTCTACAGTGAAAAAGCACATTCTTGGTTCTGATACTTTACCAGCACAAATACGTTTCCATGATGCATTATACTAACACAGCATTCTGCCGTTTTAAAGTCAATAGTAATAAGAGCTGATGATATTTCACTGGAGGAGCCGTTTAACATTTTATTTGATATTATAGTTACCATTTATATTTATATATTTCCTGTAGAGAGTCAATTGACAAGATGTATAACACTCTTGCGTGCGATCAACCAACATAATTAAATTTATCTTCCTAATTCATGTCCCCCTTTGTTAAATCTGTTTTTTATACTTCCGTTTTCATGAATTAAAGAAAGGAAACTAAACAACAGGTGATAACGATAGACTTTGTTGCCTTATTAAAAAGTCAGGCTAACTCTTCTAAGATAATCGCCTCTACATTTACCATACATATCAATTTATGGCTGAAGTATGTGTAACGCTACAGAACAATAAAACACATTTATCAAAGATATGTTTTCCTACTGTTAAGCATATTTCATGATATGAATGGCAAAGTCATGTTAAAATAGCCTATGCAGTGATCGCATACAGTGATGACATGCGTGCCTGTGTGCACTTGAACGTTCCTGTGAGCATGCGCAGAATAAATGGTCAGTGTGAGTTCCCAGACCGAAGAGACGATGGAGTCTGTGTTTTTCCTCCCGTAATAGAGGTGCTAGCTAACCACTTCGGCGACTGCATTTCACGATAGACTGCTGCAGAAAATGTCTAACGCTACACCTACAAAACATTAGAAACATGTATATTTTGTTTTGTCAAGCTAATAGCGGTAACATTAGCACAACCATGCGTGTAATGAATGTGTGCAGTAATTTATATTAGGGGGTAAATAACTTTGTGCTTTTAAGAAGATGAAAAGTCCAGAAATGCCTCATTATCTGTCATCAAAAACAAGTGTTAATGACGACAATAGCATGAGGATAATCAGTGTGAGATTTAGTGCAGGAGGAACACAAACAAGTTGACACTTACATCATTAGGTATTGCCAGCTCTTGTGAACTTGCAGGGGCGGATGCATCCAATCCTGCAATGTAGGACAAAGAAAGCTAACAACAGCATTGCACTAATGACGTCCTCTTTCATTACAAGCTGCCTTGTCTAGTTTACAACTGTTACGCCGCTAGATTAGGATCAAGAAAATGGCATATGGCACAAAAGAATTCTAGTTGGACACACACATATGCTCAACTCACATTCTAGAGACATAGTTTACATTACGACAACAGGATAAGACAGTTTAACAATAGAAGTGAGCATGTTTGATCACACCAGGTTTTCCAATTTTGTTTAGAGTTAATTGTGGCAAAATATGAGTACGTGGGGCAGTTGAGGTCAGGGAATGGTTTGGCCAAAACAATGTTAGATTTGGAGGAGAAATGTTGCAGAGGTGAAGGATGGGGTCAAGAGATTAGGATATTTTTTTCTGGAGCGGGAAACTGGGCAGTCAGAGAAGGATATGAGAGATGGTGAGAAGTGATTCGATATTTACTGAACTGTAAATATTTTCTGCCATTTTTCCCATTCCATCTCAGAGAACACTCACTTTTCTTTGTATTTTAGCCTGTGTACTATTCTGTCTGCCTCAGTCCGACCAGTCACAGGATCTTTCTGGATTACACATATTTCAGTCACTAAATTTCATGATTGTTGACAGTAACCTAATTTGTTGATTTCACCTTAAAGCTTCGCTGTTCTTTTCATTCATCTTCTGCATTTTATTCTCTGGTACAAAAATAGATGCAATGCAAAGACAAGAGGTTTTGCTTTGACATACAGTATGGCCATCTCTCTAAAGCCTGGAAACTGAAAGAATGGCAACATCCTTGATCTTCTCTGAGGTGATAGGGTAGATTTGATGGTGTGATTTATAGAGGGGTGAAGACAGGGGGATAGATGGACTTCCCTGGGGAGCCGTGGGTACGTACCAGGGAAGGTAGGGTTGCTCTGCCCAAGGGAGGGGAGGGGGATATGCTGCATAGCCAACTGGTGAAGCTTGGTCAACTGCAGGGTAGGAAGGAAGTTAGAGCTAACCAATCAATGTGGATTATTTCAGAGGAGCTGACAACTACTATACAGAGGCATCCTGAAGATCACAAACATCACAGACGGTGTCAGTATGAAGAGGTTCATTTCATTCAGAAAGCATGCTGTTGAAACTGCACTCATCTGAAAATGCAGTCACATCTCTGGCTACAATGCTACAACTGATCATGAGATCTTTGTTTCATTTCAGTCAGTTCATGCTGCTACTGTGTGTTAGGGTTAGTGATGTCAACAGATCAGGGTTACTGAAGTGTCATCTTTGCAGAGTGGGGCACACAGAAGGCAGGAGGAGGTCACTGGGCAGGAGGAGGTCACTGAGGTGCATGTGTGGTCGGTCATATGAACATACTCACATCTTGGTGTGCAAAAGCATACTGCCCTGGAATTGCAAAGGCCTGGTGCGAAGAAAAGAAGAGGGAGGGTTATGCGGGCGAGAGGTGCAGACATGTCGTAACGTGTCACTTGAACAGTGTGAAGAGTGTTTTCAGTGCAGTGGCTGTGTTTCTGAAAATCGATTCCTGACCTCCATAGCACTAATGTGTATAGATTTGATGGGATTTCATCTAAATGTCATCTGCTGCTTCCCAACACCCCTCTCCCCAAACCCCCCCCCCTCCCATCCCATCCCACACCCCTATCCCACCCTTTTTACCATGGCCAGAAATCCAATAACATAAACAGATGTCTGATAGGTCAGGAGAGACCGTGCCAAATTCAGGACAGCAGCCAGCTCTTGAAAAACATGTGCTTTAGTCACGACATCCTTCAGTTTCACAACGCTGGGGAATCAGCAATGTAAATTGCTCTTTTTTTATATATATCAGTGCTACACAACAGCCTGGCTGAGCACTTTTTAAATAAGACCATTACCACATCTTTTTGCTTACAACATTACAATATGGAGGACGTATTGTTGTATAATTACACAAACGAGGCCCCCTCCGTGGTCAAAATATGCTCAATGATCAGTGTGACACTGAGATAAAAGCTAAGATGCCTCTTCAATTGTTATCTTCTTTATAGAGTACATAAAATCGCAGCTGAATAGCCTGCAATTGGGTACTTACTTGTGCAGAGTGCTGTGGTGCTAATACTGCGTGGGCTCCTGCAGGTATGGCCTTAGGACGGTAGGGAATAGTCGCTCCCTTTGGTGGAGACTAGAGACGCAGTTAGCAACCAAAAAGGGAGAAAATTGCATAAACCCCTACAACTGGGAAAAGAACCGCACAGAGGCATTTTATTTTCCTTGCTCAATGTTTTTATGGCCGAGCCCTTGGCTGAATGTGACATGGGACCTTGGGCTAAAGAAAACACAATGACACAGCTTAAAATAGATCTGTTTCTGACAATTCAAAAACATCAAGTTGATTCCGATCAGTGGTCCCACCTCATTCATTTTTATTATTAACAATAGATGTGCTGTGAAATATATATAACCAGGCAAATGTGAACGACATACTGCTATGATGTTTTGTGTAGACGTTTTTTGTACTTGCAGAAAATAGAAGCTGCCTATGAGCTGTTTACAAAGCTCAAAGTAAAGATGTACCTGCGAACATACTGACCAACAGAGGGCATAAATAAGTATTTATCATGTAACCTTATTTAATGAAATCACAAAGAAATTGATCGATATATTTACCTTAAAGTCATACATCAATCAAAAAATGTATGTTTAACAGCCTGAACAAATCTGACACTTTGACACCTCAGTGGAGCAGTTGAATGGTGACGGTGCTTACCTCCAGCATGACAGAGCAGATGTGTCTCACACACTGAGTGATGGCCTGCGGAGTGCCAGAGATTGTGACAGCCCTCTCTGTGGAGTCGGGCAGCATGTCTCCTGCCACCTGAACCTGAGCGCCTGTGGTCTAAACATCCCCAGACAAAAGAAGAAACAAAGTCTTCTTATTGCTGAAAAGAGCAGAATCATCACCCACACTGAAACCCTGTTTCAAGCACCCACAAATTACCCCGAGCCCATTTTGTCATGCAGGGAGCAGCTGCAAGCCAAATAGCAATGTGGGCTCCAATATTTGTCTGGAGGCGTACACAAATATTGTCCATTCACAAAGAGTCTTTCAGCCTCCACTGATCTTTATAGGCATAATCAGTGGGATTTTCATGAGCAGCAATGGAAAAAAGGGCCACATTTTAAAGGCATAGAGATACAAGAAAAGTTTGATACTTGAAATGATGGAGACTCAGGATGGGGTCCAGGTGGGGGGGTGGAGAGGGGTGCTCTTGGCTGCAGAAATACAACTTCCTAATAGAGAGCAGGAAGTGAGAAGGGCTCCTACCTCTCTGATCTCTTTAATCTTGGAGCCTCCTTTGCCAATCAGTGAACCACACTGGCTCCCTGGAAAAACCAGGCGAAGTGTCACAGGCGGCTTGCTTGTCACGTTGCTGTTTGTCATCGCTGCAGTAATGTCCTGAGGGATCATTTCAAACCTGGGTTTGTTCTTATTCAAATTTTGACGTTAAAATGCCAGCTTTATTTGTCACAAGCAAGCAAGAGGTGCATTCACGGTGCATTTAGACTTCAGACAATGTTTCAAGGAATTTCTAATAAAAAATTTTCAGTCAATATAAATTGATTGATGATAGTTGCATAGTAGTTTGGCTTTACCTCCTCAAACTTCTGTGCGATCATGGAGAAAGCCCTGAAGATGCCCTCTGTTGGTCCTGTGATTGTAACTATTCTCTCAGGAGACGATCCCTCGGATATGTTGATACGAGCGCCACTCTAGAAACACAAATCCACAGCTCTTCCATTAATTGATTCACTGAAACTGATGTCAAGGAAAATATTTAAATTGTATGTACACTAGCTCCAAAGTATGGATGTGAGCAGGAGCATTCTCACCTCCTCTCTCATTTTCTTGACTGTTTCTCCTTTCTGGAGCCATAGAGGCAGTTATAGGACAGAAGAAGGATTGATTAGAAAACAAGAGAAGAGAGGAAAACAAGAAAAAAAGCAGCACGAATCAATAAATGCTGATAGATTGTAAAATAAATCTACCTTCCCAATGATGCTGCCAACTTCCTGTGAATGAAGAAATAACAACATGTGAACAAGTGGCAACAAACAAGATTTTCTCTAAATAGCTTTTCACATTTAGAGCACAACATAATCCCTTTAAAAGCAATGACACGTTATTACCAGACCATTTGGCTTTTACTCCAAAAATACACTAAATTACCCACAATTCCCATGCTGGTCTATTACCTTTCCATGCATCAGCAGCCTGAGCGTCAATGTAACATTTAGACTCCCATCTGAAGCCATTTCTTCCTTGTCAGACATCGTCTGTGTTTTGAAAGCTTCAAAGTAAAGACTCTGCAAAGAGAATGAAGTTATATTAGACATTTCCCAGTGTGGTCTGTCGGTTCACGAAATTATCTCTAGGGCAAAGAGTATTTTTGAATGAATTCTTGTTTTGAAGTGGAACTTCCAAAAACTTTTTTATTATTAAATACATTTGTTTCCCTTGTCTTGTCTTGCTGCAGCTGTAGGAAATGTGAACTGTATAATTTCCTATACTCCACTCGCCACTAGACTAAATGTAGAAGCGTCTGTGTGTTTGTAGAAGTGATATAAAGAAAACTAATAAAGAAAGAAAATCCTAACAGAGGATGTAAAGACAATTGGAACTTTGGCTTTTTAAACTGCTAAAAGGAACTAGTTTATCCCTCTTTAAAATGTATCAGGGCACTGATGCTGTCTCAAGAGCAGTGGACCACTGCTGTTTGTCTTCTGATCGTGTAGCTGTGAGTGGGGCAAGATAATCCTATCACTAGGTACAATCTTCGCATAGGACGGTGTCTTTAGTTCCGGCTAAATACAAGTTGTGTGACTCCCTCGGATTAGATAAGATACAAAAGAAGCTTCTTGTGCTGTGGAAGCCTGAGGATCAACTAAAGAGTGTGTGTGTATGTGTGTGTGCGATAGCCTCTTAATATCAGAGCGACACCACACAATGTCGGGTCTGCTGTGGCATCTTATCCAATATGTGGTTTTTGTAAAACAAATAAGGAATGTCTGGATGCAGTGTAGGCAGTTTATAGCATAATAACAGACAGTGGAGTGAAGATTTTAAATCTGTAAAGGACCAAGGTGACCTTGTTTTATTAGATGATCATTGTTCCGAGACTGTCAGGCATTCGCACAAGGATTTATAAAGTTCAGACACTATGCACAGAAAAGTTGCATTGTGTCAGTGACCATTGGACTTACTAATATAATAAAAACAAGTAAAACCTTGTTAGTATATAATAATACTTGCAATCTATGTAATCTAAATGAAACAGGCAATCTAAAAGTGCTGGTTAGGTTTTGGACTGACTGACCTAAAATGTATTAGCTGCAGATAAAGTAGGGTAGATTTACTTGCTGAGACCTTGGCGATGTCATAAGGAGGGAGAGAAAATGTAGCGCACTATTGGTTAGTGTGCATCAGGTGTTTCCAGTTTATGCAGAGTATAATTCAATCCTTCTTCATGGTTTTAGCCCTAGGACATTCAGAAGAAGTCCTTTGTCGTATTTGGAACTATATTATACACTGGTAGAGAGTTAAACAAGAAAAGATACCACTGTTATGTTCATGCGGTAAATGTAAGGCTGAAAACAACTGGTTATCTTGGCCTTGGGTAACAGGGAACAGCAAGCCTTGCTCTTTCCAAAAACTAAAGTGGAAAAAACAAGCGTTACAAGGGCAGCATTGATATTGTCATCTTTTTGAGAAGGCAAAAGAACTCTATTTCCCAAAATGCTCAACATGACCTTAGACATTCCCGCCAACCCATACTCCCACAAACATATACATACAGAACTCTCTGCCACCATTCCAAAGATAAAAAAATCCAAAAGTGTGACGCCAGCACGCTAACTCTGATGATAACACAGAAAACAAACATGAACAAATAAAACATGTCTTTCCAGGAGAGTAATAAGATATTATTCTTGCACATTTCATTGTTAATAACATGAGGCTGAGTAAACGGATTTAACCAAACAATATTATAAACAAGTGGGAGAGATGTCATTCTGTTAATAACACTCACTGTTTGTGCATCATTATAAAGTTATCGTAAACAAATAAACAGCAACATGTCTGTCTAATCCTATGGGCCAGGATTTGTTTAGTTAATGCTAAGACCCTTTTGACCCATTTCTGTCACCTCGAGCACATCAGCGCCCACTCAAGACTTTCAAACAAAACACTGGAGAACAACAGCTCCCATGGAGTGCACATGATAAAACAGATAATGTAAAGGAACCTAGCACCCACAACAATGACAGGCAGATATGTGTCTCTGAAACAAAGACAAAAGATGTGCATTAATCCTTCAGGGGAATGCAGAACAATGTCGAGGTGGTTTATTTGAAGAGTTGTATATGAAAATATATTGGAATAGTACACAAATGCAAACAACCTATTTTTATTCTAAAGATTATAATGAAAATATTCATGTATAGTAGGAGGTTAATACGTAGGTAATAACGATCTAGTATAGGCAATAATTTAAAAAACACATCTCGGAATATTTTATTCTGTCAAATAGCTCTATCGTGTTGAAAGATCTTGTAGCCTACAAAGGGAACAGTAACTGCTTATTCAGTATCTCAACCAGTCTTTTATTAATCACTGTTTGTGAGCCACCACCATGTGAGCTTATGGGCATGGGCCTTACAGTATGGCATTTCCCCCTCAGCGCATTAGTTACAGCTCTGCAGATTCATCACATGTCTGATTTCATTTGATATTAATTATAACCCAAACACAAACTAACAAAAGGCACGTAAACGGCACAGCAGAGACCTGAAAAAGAACTCGCGCTTATTTACTCGCCCTGATGGGAGTCAGGGGTTGTGTATTGAAACAAAGGCTCATGTACAAAACCAGAGAGGAGGGCTAAAACATAAGGTATGTTTTGACTTCCTGTTTGGCGAAACCCCAACATTACTGTAGTCTCCAACGCTGCCACCAACAGAAACTGAGCTATGCACAGTTTGACCCTCCTCTCTGTGGCTCAATGAAAGCTTTGTGATGCACCAAGAATGAAAAAGCACTGACCTTATCCACAGAATACCTGCTCCTCTTCTCTTCTATATTTTCTGTATACTATCTCCAAATTAAATGGCCTTTTACTTTGTAGTCCGTGTTCAGTGCGTGCCCCCTTTGTTGGTTATCCACAGAGTGGACAGATGGCTCCCTGTGCCCTCAGACCGGCTGGAGCGGAGGCTGGCTATGCTATTAGTCCCTCAGCTTAGCCCAAGATAAGCCCCTACGCAGGGCAAGTGAACCCGCATCTCATGCCTAATTCTCCCTGTCACAGGCACCAAAGAGGCGTTCCTCCGCACGGAGACCCACGAGCTGCACAGGCCCCAGGGCAGGGCAGAGAAGCTCTATGGCTGGACACTGTCCAGCATATCCAGCAAGCCACAGTTCCAGCCACCACCACAACAAAGATCGGGAAGGTCCAGCCTTTTTGCAGTCGTCAAAAACACACACAGAGACACTGAAGAGGAGCTTTGTTAACCAATGTTGCTCTGTGACTAACAACTCTGCACGACTGCTGTGTTCTTCATGAGATTTTCACTGAGCTTCCTGGCTGCAAAGGCCGAATTCTCTCGAAAAATAAATCACCCTGTATGAAATCGCCACTTTGTCCAAGGAACACGACTAATTGAGAGCTCGGAAGGACAATGTGGTGTTTGAGTTATTTAGCGACGTTTAGCACAATGTCTTCATGGGGTGCTTTTTCTCCCCCCCCAACACCCAAACCCCCCCTCACCGCCTCTGCCCTCCCCCCACAACGAGCCCTTCTGCCCCAGTAATGAGGCCATACTGGATACAATACAGGCCTTCTGCGCAGAAAGAAAATGTGCTCAGCTTCGAAATGTGAAGGAAATGAATCAGTGAAGCATAAGTGGCATATTTAATTACTATTCAGTGTGTTGCACAGAGACAATGACGGCTGCTGTGAGCCTCATGGTCGTCTATCAGACATCTAGGCCATAATACCTTCACTGCTCAACGAGAATTTCAATACAACTTTCAAGTTTGATTCCTATGATTAAAATGTTTGAATGTCTTTTTGAGAACAGATGAACACAAGATGAAAATAATCCCTTTAATTGTGCACATTCTGCCATTTTTCAGTTTAAATGGGCTTTTTCAGGGTTCAGAGTTTAGAAGAAAGAACACAGCTTTATTTGTCATTGTCACAGTACACTTTGGTCTGTGCTTTTATTTGGTCTCTGCTTTGAACCCATCACACACATGTGTGAGCAGTGGGCTGCCATACATACTGTACATACAGTACAAGGCGCCCAGGAAGTAACCTGGGCCCTTACTCAAGGGCCCAGAATGGTGCCAATGGCAGGATTTGAACCCTAGCAGTCTTGGTTTCAAGCCCTACACACCAACCATGAGGTTACCACTCTAGGATAGGATTTGAATAAAGGTCAAACTGTTAACAGAATCAGAAGCACAACAGAGTCGTTCAAGCTGTCAGGGAGCTGTCATCTGACCATGTGTGACAGCTATTTCTTTTCTACTCAGAGCCCATGTGATGATCAGGTATTTCACGCCAATCACTTGTGACTAATTTTGTCACCTTCGTGTCCTTCGTGTGTCAATGAGATTAGTCAGGAGTCAGGAATTAGGTGTAATGGGATTACACTGAAGGGATCACGAAGGTGTTGGTGTAATCAGTTACTGCAAGCAGAGTAGACTTTAAATTGAATATAGCCTGGAACGTTTAAATAAACTGGGTCATTATTGCATTAATTTTACCTAAAAGACTGGTAGATACACATTGTTCTTTCACATTAGCTTTAGTGACACAGCGGGTCTAGATACACAATAATCATTAAACCGGAATTATGTGTTCTAATCAATATTTTTCATAGATCTTTTAAGTACTGCCTGTTTTTAAGTCATTTACTCCTTCATGCCTTTTGTGTGTCAGTGGGGAGAGACCTGGGGATTGTATATGGTGGGATTACTGTGAAGTGATTACTGAGACCTGCTGATGTAATCAGTTACAGTTACAGTAGATCTCAAAGGAACTTAAAACAACGTGATTACAAGCCAGGGTTTATATGTTAAATGGCTATAAAAATTAATTTTCAGTGGTTTCTTAAATGTCTATCAGACATGTGCAAATACATGACTAACTTCTCACAACTTAAGTACATTGAAAGTGCCATTTGTTTTTTGTTTTTTTTTTAACATTTAGACTAAGGGCAGAAGTGGGTTTTGAAAGGAAAATTGTAAAAGTGAAGTTTAAATTAAGAGTTTAAATGACCATATTAGAACTGCCTTACAGCCACAGATACAATATATAAAATATATTTCAAAATAAAATTTGATTAATGATTTCTTCCTACTTTTGATAAAATCTGTGATTGAAATGAAAGAGAGGTTTTCCCTTAATGTAGTCTCCATATTTATATATAAATAAAATTTTCAGAAAAAGAAATATATGTCTGTCCATGGATTTGTCTATATAAATACAATCGGAAATACATTAAATATATTTATGACAACCCATTTCCTATTACTGACCAATAAACTGTGTTGTGTCTTTGCAGCCTGTAACTTTGTGGGAGTGACTAACTTCTCACATTTCAGTGTGTGTGTGTGTGTCTGTGTGTGTCTGTGTCATTGACAGCTGGACTTTGAGCAGAGCAGAGTTGTAAACGCTGCAGCAGCAGAGATTCAGTGAAATGTAACTGCGTGTGTAAAGGCGTGCGTTACAGCAGCATAGCGTTTTGCTCTGTAAGTGATCCATGGATTTCCAAACTTTATGCACACTGGAAACTTTCCAGCAGCTCTGGAGGCAGTACGGTTATGGCGGGAAGCTCCAGGACGTGATCCAGCAGGAGTTTACAAGGATCAGAGGTAATGATCGTGTTCAGTCACAGGTCGATGTGACAAGAGGAAAGAGGCTTTAATGGCTACTGTTATTGTAAACAGGAATCACCTATCTGGATCATGCAGCAGCCACGCTGTACCCTGAGTCTCTGGTCAGGGACTATTGCTTGGACATTTCAAGGAATTTATATGGTAAGAGAGGCAACATTAGCAAGCCTAGTGTTGTTGTTGTTGTTGTTTTGATGTGAGCCATTACATTTAGTGTTCAAGCGTTGTTATTTTTCTCTAACAGGAAATCCTCACAGTCATAATCCAAGCAGCACGCTGACACATGACACTGTGGAGAGGGTCAGATACAGGTGAAGTCTGTTCAGGTTTCTGTAACAGGGCCTCTGTGAAACCTCTGATCGGTGCTTTAGTTAAAAACAGATCATTTTCTTCCAGGGTGTTGCAGCATTTTAACACCACCCCTGAGGAATATACTGTGATTTTCACTTCCGGTTGTACAGCAGCTATCAAATTAGTGGCGGAGACCTTCCCCTGGAGACCACAGACAGAGACGGAACCAGGGAGTCACTTCTGCTACCTCACTGACAGCCATACCTCTGCAGTTGGCATCAGAGGACTGGTCTCTGGCCGGGGGGTAGTCTCCCTGCCTGTCTCCCCAAAGGAAGTGGAAAACAGAGCAAAGGATGAGCCTAAAGGTGAAGAGGAAGTCTGCCTGACGCCGCACCTGTTCTGCTACCCAGCACAGAGCAACTTCTCCGGGAAGAAGTATCCCCTTTCCTATGTGAAAGGCATCCAGGCAAGACGCCTATACCCAGCATGTGACCACCGCGGCCGCTGGTTTGTGCTCCTCGATGCTGCCTCTCATGTCAGCTGCTCCCCTCTAAACCTACAGGAGTGCGCCGCTGATTTCATTCCCATCTCCTTCTACAAGATATTTGGCTTCCCGACAGGCCTGGGGGCCCTTCTTGTCCGCAACGATGCAGCAAGCATACTAAAAAAGACTTATTTTGGAGGAGGCACAGCAGCCGCTTACCTTTCTGGGGAGGATTATTATGTGCATTCAGCAAACGTCTCTGACAGGTACAGTCCTGCACATGCCTGCCAAATCCTTAATATTTTCTGAGCTCACAGTTCCTCTGTGGCTCCTGTGTCCTTAATCGAAAAGGCAATGGCTTCCCCCTCTGTGATACAGATTTGAAGACGGGACGGTCTCTTTCCTGGACATCATTGCCCTGAATCATAGTTTTGAGGCTCTTTACAAGATCACAGGTAATGTAGCAACGCATATTGAGACAAACATTGTAACGCGCATGTAATAACCAAGTCACACTGCACATGGAAGTTGTTCATGTTGATCTGTTTGATGATCGGTTTCGCTTCAAAATGAATGTCAACCCTGTTTCTTTTTTTTTGCCCTCAGGGGGCATGCAAAACATCCAACAGCACACATTTGGCTTGGCACGCTACACTTACATGGTGCTGTCGAGTCTTTGCCATGGCAACGGACAGCCAGTGGCTCAGGTATACACTGAAGGCCAGTTTGAGAGTCCAAGCACACAGGGCGCAATACTTAACTTTAACCTCATGGATTCTCTTGGGCAGATAATTGGGTATTCCCAGGTACATCTCTCAGAAATCAGACATTTGAATTATTTTTAAATTTCATAACAGGTTCATTACCTCATATTTATGCATAGGAACGCTCTAACCATTCCTTCGTTGCCCTCAGGTGGACAGAATGGCCAGTCTGTACAATATTCACGTGCGCACAGGCTGCTTCTGTAACACCGGCTCCTGTCAGCTCTTCCTCGGGATCACCAATCAGCAGATGAAGAGAAACCTGCAGGTGAGGCCAATGAATAGGAAAAATGTCAAAGTCTGTTAAGGGCATGGATAGACAGATTTTTTTTTTCATCAAGGCTGGCCATGTCTGTGGGGACAGCGTCGACTTGGTGGACGGCCAGCCGACCGGATCTGTGCGAGTGTCTTTTGGCTACATGTCAACGTTTGAAGATTGTCAGAAGCTCCTGAACTTTGTTGCTGAGTGCTTTGTAGAGAAACCAGTCACACTGGACCAAGTGAGATTAGAGAAGCTAAAAACAAACATGGCGGCATCCCAGGCCCCAAAGGACAATCTGCCAATCAATGTTACTAATGGAAAAACTCAGGAAGAAGACAAGAAGCCCACAGAAGCATCACTGAAGGGACTTGAACACCGAGCTTCAAAAAGCTCCAGAGAGGCTTATACTCTCACCAGCATCTACATATATCCCATCAAATCATGTGGAGCATATGAGGTTTGAGCATAAAGCAGTTCTATCCTTTCATCTCTTATTTCTTGTCGTCTGTGTTTTGATTTGATTCTGCGATGTTCTTCATGCAGGTCCACGACTGGCCAGTGGGACCGCAGGGTTTACTATATGACAGGAGCTGGATGGTGGTGAATGGAAACGGCGTGTGCTTGAGTCAGAAGAGAGAGACACGTTTATGCCTGATTCACCCGCAAGTCCACCTGCCCTCAAACAAATTGCTCCTGCTGGCGCCAGGTCAGATGGCCCTGCAAGTGTCTCACTGAAAATAAACATATCACTTAGCTGAACAAAATTTCCCCTGCAGCTGAATAAATAGAAGTTCTCTTCAATAATTTTCTTTTTTACAATGCCCCATAGGGATGGACACCATTTCTGTTCCCTTGGAAAACAACGCTCCAAACCAAACCAGTCTTCGGGTGTGCCAGAGTAAAGTTTGTGGTGATAGGTGAGTCTGCAGTGATTAACATGTCTATCATCTCACACCATCTCTCGACAGTGCATGCTGTGTCATCCCTCTTTTCGTTTCAGAGGAAATTCCTGTTTTTCATCATCTTGATAGAAAAACAAGCAATGAGCAAATGATGATATTGTAATGTTCTCTGGCAGCTACCTGCATGACTAGTCACATGATTAAAAACACATTTCATCCACCAATTCTTGGATCAGCAAATGGTACCCAGCATCAAAGGCAGCAGATTTCCCTCAGGGCCTCCTGAATAAAATCGTCTTTCTTCTTCCCTTTAGGGTGGAAACTGTCGACTGTGGGGATGAGGCTGCATTGTGGCTTTCAGACTTTCTTGGCCAGCCATGCCGTCTGATAAGACAAAGTCCTTATTTCACCCGAGACATGAAGAAGAGACACTGTGGTGGTAGAGTACATTTAAGCATTTTACCTGTTCTACCTGGCAACTTCTCTCTCTGGATTTGTATTTTATATTGCACATGTGCAATGCAAGGTCACATTTCTGGCAAATACCTGGTTGATGAAGTGTGACCTTGCATTCCACTCCTGCTGGCAACTTGGATGTTTGAAATGTCAGAATTTTCGGCCACTGCAAGTGACTCTGTTATTAAAGAGCATCAGCTGAGAAAGCCAGGTAGAGTTTGAGTCGTGTCATTTTTATGGCGGGTTCTAAACTAGGAGAACCTGTATTCCACATTGACATGATGATGTGACTGAGAGTGCAAGTAAGATCTTACGCTCTTAAGTAGGCAGAGAATTTAATGCAGTTAGTTGAACAAAACCATTAAATGAAAAAGCCATTCGCTGAAAGTAATGGCCAAATGGTATAATGACTAGGTAGTGGAAAAAGTTTGCTTATAGTACAAGCGCAGTAGCTGAAACTGCTCAAATCAATCAATAAATGATTAAACTAATCAGCAGAATGTAATTGCTAAATCACATACTGAATAAATATTGTTAAATGTGAGCTAAGGGTATGGGCTATGTGGTTAAGGCAGATAAAAGTAAAGGATAAGTAGATTAAATCGCTCAAGAAATAGGGAGATATATAGTATGAATACAGAGTTCACTACATGGAACCTATCACTGACAGTACAGTTGTGTAATGAATGGGGGTTGTTGGAGAAAGTGCACTTGATTTAATCTGACTGGGCTGTGAGAATACATCAGACAAAAACACACTGACATACAGTCTACCGTCAGACATTAGAAATAACGAGGAGATCAAACATTCTAATACACTGACGTAGCTCCGTTTTAGACCAGCAGTTTATAAAGTCGTTTCATAAAGTAGCTGTCAAGTCAGTGATGAATAGTGTCCCAATTACATTTCTTGTATGATACATCATAATGTACTGTATATTGTACATTTCACAAAGGTGTCACACAAACACAAGGCCCAATTAGGAACGCTTCTGGATTTTTGTTGAGTTTAAATGTACATTCATGTGTCTTGTTGGCTTAAAAACAGCATCATAATAGTGTTTGATGAAGGACACACCTGCTGTTATTCATCACCTGCTATTTTTCGTTTCTGTGTTGACTTGTAAGAGCACATTGTGAACATTTACTTTGGTAAAGTGTCACATTTTACGCTTTGTGTCTCACTAGAACCCTCAATCTGTGGATCGTTGGAATGCACATTGTTCAAACCAGAGAGAGCTGACTGTTTTGCTGAAATCAAATAAATCACTGGGGTAATATAAAATCTTTGCTTTCTAGCTGCCGCCTCCACATCCCTCTCCCTGGTGAATGAAGCTCAGTATCTGATGATCAACCGTGCAAGTGTGGAGCTCATTCAGAAACAAATTAGCAGCAGGTTTGTAGTATGCGATGCCCCAGTGAAAAACATCAGGATGCGTTGACGCCCATACATTTGCATTACAGTGGATAATTTACATACGGTGGCAAACTATAACATGTAATTTCCACATCCCCTTTTCTCAGGCAGGACTATTCTGAGGGCGATCAGCTCCTTGACACACAGAATGTCATTAGCCGCTTCCGAGCCAATTTAGTCATCACTGGAGTAGAACCATTTGAGGAAGATAATTGGTCACACTTGATTATTGGCAACGCTCGATTCGTGGTGAGCTGACTCTTTGAGATAAATGTTTGAGTCTTCAAATGCATTTGAAGCGACTTTCTCAGAAATCAATGTGTCCCATGTGTGATTAACCAAAAGGTTACAGGTCAGTGCGGCAGGTGCCAGATGGTTGGAATAGACCAGGAAACTGGGACCAAAACAAAAGAGCCGCTCATGTCCCTGTCCGCTTACTGCAGTGGGAAGGTTAGTCAAAAACAATTACTTGCTCCTAGGTGTGTGTGTCTGGGGGTTATACACGTGGGTGTGGTGCACGAAAAGTATGATCACTTTGCCTCTGCCTGTTATTTTTTGAATTTCCAGGTGACATTTGGCGTGTACCTGACTCATCAGCTGCCAAATGGTTCCGCTACAGCCAGTGTCCTCTCTGTTGGCTCCCTTATTCAGCCGGAGCCAAACAGTGTCCCCAACACAGTCCCCAGTGTCAGTTGATTCCTTTTTCAGTTTTGGTTGACACTCTGCTTGTTTGTCATTTGCTCGTCATGTCTGCACTGCACGTCCTGCAGATCACCTGCGATACACTATGAAGAATTTCTATTGATGCTGCTCTTTCCTGGCTCCGTAGACCTAGTGGCTGTTGTCATACCAGAGCATTCAGATTTTATTCATTGCACGTCTGTTGCAATGTGAAATGTAATGAGATTTTTTTTCCTCCCCCCCTTTGATTTTTCCCTTAACGTTTGTACTTTAAAATGTGAGATATGTGAAATTCTTTGCATAACAAAAGTACAATTTGAATAAGTTACTGTTATTTTTGCCACACCAAGCAAAGCTGGATGCTTTTAATCACCATTCATGTGAACATCCAGACAGCTCAATCACTGTTTTTCCCAGTGGAGGTTTACATTGCTATTTATTCCAAACACAATGGCACTGCTACTGCTGCCAGAATCTAAAAAATGTTGCTTTAATAAAAAAATACTAGCAGACACTCCAACCTCAGTATATGCTCACAAGTGGTGCTGAATTGGACATAATATTTTATGCCAGGGTGTGTAATCATTTTATTTTATTCATTTTATTGAACCTTTATGTTAGGGTTAATTAATTGAATGTGGAAGACAGAAATGTCTTACTTTCAGAAAAGCACAAATGTAAGATATGAGAGCTACCATGAAATATTTTTACATAAGGTACTTGTTTATCTACTATGTCTATATTTCGTAGCCATGGTGTTTTGGTTTTAAAAAGAGCAGCATAACATGGTTGCTCTGTTTCTCAAGGTTTTTTCCTCAAGGCTTGTTATATGTGTGTATGTGTGTGTAAGTGTGTGTGTGTGTGATAGTGATGAGCAGCACCGTGCCGTCTATTAAAACTCGATATCTCAGTTTGGTTTGGATGTCGTGACGTCATAAGCAGTTACATATGAATCACTCACATCATTTCCTTGACTGACTCGCTCTGGCTCTTCTCATTACTGCCTCCTACTGGTACGCAGTCTGCATAGTAGCCTGTGCCCTGATTCCTGCTGCTGCTAGGTTTTTTTTATTGTTTTTAATAAGTTTAGAATTTCATGCGGAGTTTCATGTGCAAAATAAATTGGAGATATTTAATGAACTTACAATACATATTTTAAACACGTTTATATTTTTACATTGAAAACATTCACTGTTTATTTCCGACAATAATACTGCCATTCGTTTTAATTGCATTGTAAGAGAGTTGAGAAATCATGAGTCCGATTTCGAGATAAATACAGGAAAGGGGCTGTTTGACACAATGCTGCATCACTGTACGCTTAAGGTGGCGCCATGTAAAACAGTGTTTTATAATAAACTTATATAAAGTACCGCGACCTTATTAGTCACAGGTTCCTCCCCTTCCTTCTAGTGTTGGGAAATCCGAGTCTTTTTACAGACTCGGATCTTCGGATTTCATGAATGAATAATGTGTGTCGGATGTCATGTGACAAATTAACGAGCGACCGATCTGTATGAACAAAACGCTGTGTGTACTGGTCGCAACAAATGAACGAAAGAACGACTCGAGTGAGCGAAGCTCAGTATTTCCTGCTCCGACACAGTCAGCGCTGGCTGCCACGTGACAAATGAACGAGAACGATTCGAGTGAAGGACTCAGTGAACGAATCTCTGGGTGTACTGATCTGCGCATAGGCTGAGCTGCTGTCACGTGACAAATGAACGATTCTCAAAGACTCGTGTTTTGAGTCGTGAAGGAATCAGTTCTGTTTCCTGTTCTTTTTGTGCTTGGGCAGCCGCCGTGTGGCCGGGGGACTTACTGCATGAAAATGAACGAATCAGTCACCGAGCTGACTCGTTCTTTCCGGGTCATGTGAAAGATTCGTTCATATGAACGAAACGTTCATTAACGACACATCACTACTTCTTTCCTGGTTCAACTGTACTTTGACCAAACTTGTTGTTCGTTGTTTGCGCCAATCCAGCTGTGTTAAGGTACATGAATACGTGAGTGCGTGTTGAAGTTAAACACTGACGGACCGACGTGATGAAGAGAAGGGTCGTTAAACAGAGTGATCCATCTTCCAGAGTCGATGCAGCCCAGAGGATCAGTGTCCAGAGGGGGCAAGGCTCGCCGTGAGTTACTATTAATTTTGTGTGTGTGTGTGTGTGTTTTAGTAGGAAAGATCAATACCTGAGAGTATCAGGGTTCAGTGATCAGAGGTGACGTCTGCAGGTTGTTTGCATGACAGGAGTGACATTAATCACGTGACACTCTCGGCGATGCCTCCTGTGATAGACGGCGGGGAGAGTGGGGCAACAGCAACAAGTGTGCTGGAAGTGAATGGGTTTGTATCGTCCCCTGTGACTGCTGTTATCCATTCATTAAAACCCGCCACGCGCTCTCTGACTGCCCCGGGACAAGATTTGAACGTGGAGATCAAAGTATTAACTGGGGCCAGATGAGGTGACGGCTGCTGCAATAAACGACCTCCTTTCTGCTCCCGTCTGAGCTGTGTGCAGGAATAAGTCTTCCACTAAAAGGCTCTTCTGGCTGATTAGAGTGTTAATGGAGGGGGTGGGATACATTGCCCATTAATTGGCAATGGTCTGAATAGCATCCTCTTTTTATGCTGTTGCCTTCAGGGAGGCAAGACCCGGCTCCAATGACTGCCTGCCGTCCATAATGGATTACTCAATTCCTCCCTCCCATACTAATGTTTTCATATTAATCCTGCAACTGGACTGGTTTTACGCATGCAGAGCAGCTCGGTATACCGCTGAGGACCTTAGTGTACATTCACATTTACATCTGCACAATCTGGTTCACAGTCTCATCAATAGCTGCTGACAGATCAGGGGCCAGATGAGTCTTTTGCAGTTTCACCACCCCTTCAAACTCCTACCCTCCTAACATGATAACAGCACATGATTACTGCTGAGTCACCCAAATCCTCCTGCAGATGAAGCTGCTGTCAGATGTAGCTGTAGATGAGGAGTCAAACTGATAACCAGCGTTATCCAGTGCTGATGTGGTGTTTTGTCACATGTGTTGATTTGAAGATTTGGGCCAGTCTGGTGCAGAGGAGTGAATTTAAAATGACCAATAATCAGCAATTATTATTGTTCACAACAGATGGTGATGTATTGTCCTCCTAACACAGTTAATCAGTCTAAATTAGTCCGGTCTTCTTTTTAGCTATAAAAACAAAACACAAAACATCTGCATAAGCTCACACTACTTCCAATGTAGCTTGAGTGATCGAATCTCTACTTTAAGTACTTGGTACCTACAGCTGTCTACTCATGATCCGATCATGGACGGCAATGCGGGGTCTGAATAGAGCCTTGGAGACCACCTGTAGATTGTTCAAGCCCTCTGACAGGGTCCTCAGCCTTTACTGGCACAAAGGTAAATAAGGTAATGTTTGGCTATTCAGCTGTGTCTCTCTCTGTCTGGCTTCAGGTCTCGTTGGTGGCTGAGAAGAAGCTTGCTGGCCCTCTGTGTTATCTTCATTTTGCTGCCTTTTTCACTGAGGAAGATCCCAGAATTAATTCAGCACTTTGTTTTCACTAATAGAAGTAAGTGAAAAAGAAAAATCCCATCTGCCTCCTGGAAGTCCTGTAAATGCCCAGGCTGCTCACAGAAAATGGCCCGTGTCTCTTCTTCGTCCTAATTCTAGTCAGGGTGCCGTTCTTCATTGACCTAAACCAACCTGCTGAGCTCTCGCTTAATCACACCGTCAACATGTACTTAACACCAGAGGAAGGAATCTCCCTAGGCGTATGGTGAGTACAAGCCAAGTCTACATTTCATTTCCTCACGTACATATGAAAAGGCTCGGAGGAAAATGACAGTATCTGAATTTTAATGATCTTCACCAATTGTGTCTGTAAGAATGTGTTGTTTCTAACTGTCCACAAGGCACACAGTCCCTGAAAGTCAGTGGAAGGAGGCACAAGGGAAGGACTTGGCTTGGTACCAGAGCACTTTAAGCAATGGACGGCCAGTTTTCATATATCTTCATGGGAACACTGGCTCGAGGTATGATGATTAAAGCTCGCTCCTGAGGAAGCAGAGAGCAGAGCTGTCACACCAGTAGTCTTTTTTTTTAAAACACAAACTTTTTGGCACTTGTGCTGATTGTGTTGTAAATGATTGCAACAGGGCATACCCTCATCGGGTGGGAGTGGCAAAAGTGAGTGGCCAACAGCACAACACCTTTCAGCCTACAAGTAACACAAATCGGTAGCCATTTTGATGATGATGACATACAAGCCATTTGTGTCAACAGGTATTGAGTGCACTTGGTTACCATGTGCTGTGTCCAGACTACAGAGGTTGGTGCAAATGAAGATCTATGAGATTTTCCATCTCTATGCTCCTTTACCTTTTTTACTGGTTGTAAAACACAACCTTCCCATATTGCTTTCATAGAATTCATGTTCACTGTAGAGTAAAGCAGTTGTGCTTAATGAGTTGATTGTTCTGTGGCAGTTCAAGTTGAGGGCAGCAGTTGAGTGCAGGTTTTCCTCTGTGTGACTGCCACCTCGTGGCAGAGTGAAGCAGCTGCAGGACGTGTCAGCGAGCTGCAGTTGATGTGAGAAATTGTGACAGGGTTTGGAGATTCCTCTGGTGAGCCAACTGAGGCTGGTCTGACCACTGACGCCCTCTACCTGTACAACTGGGTCAAAGAACGCAGTGGGAACAGCCTGGTTGTCTTCTGGGGACATTCTCTCGGCACTGGGTGAGAAGCAAATTGTATATACCTCCTTTTTGAAATGTTAACCTTTAAGCTTTGAAGTAACAGACTGCTGCAACATTTGCACTCTGTTGTTACTTGGCATCTGTGTGCTGAATTAATTCAGTCCTTCAGATAGATTGAATTTACTTCAACCAGAGAGATAAGACCCAAAGATTTCTCTCTCTTTTATCCAACATTGATTAGTTACACAGTTTTGTGGCTCAGGATTGATGCTTGGGGGCCCTCAGTGTTAAATTGGACAGCCCCTCCATATGTACATACATATATAGTGTGTATATACATGAAGAAGAAATCTTTCATGTAATTGTAATACTACTACTACCGCAAAACTAACACTACAGCCTCTACTACTACAATTGATAAACTGAAGTTCTGAAGTTGATGGTTGCTCTTCTTGTCTCTGCACAGTGTGACCACTAATACGGCAGTAAAACTGATTGAGCAAGGTAACCTTCAGATAGCAGTGAAATCTAACAAATATCACTAGGTGGAAATAATTCCAAAATTATTCTCCTGTTTCCAGGTGTGGTTGTTGATGGTGTGATCCTGGAGGGTACATTCCGCAGCGGTCGGATCATAGAGCATGTTTTTTCTTGGGTAGACACTTCTAACTTTACTGCTTTGGGTTTGTTCATTTCACAGGCTCACTACGACTAAATACAACCTTGTATTGTTTTATTTCTTTATATTTTAAGTACTACTGGAAATTTCCAGGCACTGGATACTTCTTCTCAGAGCCGTGGGCAGGAAACAAGGTGGTCTTTCCTTCTGAAGAAAAGTATGTTTAAAAGAAACAACATACTTATTTTCTAGTAATATGAGCCAATGCATATGTAGAACTATCTAGCAATAATATTGTTACTTCAGCACTAAAATACATTGTGTCTCTCTAATACTGCAGTTTGAAGGAAATGAGAAGTCCAATACTTTTCCTTCATTCTGAGGATGATCACATTGTTCCCATTCAGACAGCTCAGAAGGTATTACAAGCACAGAAAGCTAATGTTTATCTAATTCAGTGTAAAATGAGGGCTGTGTTTATAGCCGTAAGTGATAACGTGTCTTCATTGGGATAACTTTTTGTTTTAGAAGGAACTCTCTTGTCTCTCTCTCTCTCCCAGATGTATGAGGTAGCAGTGAGCGTACAGAATGCAGAGCGAGTCAAGATGGTGTCATTTGATGGTTCTCTGGGGTATCTGCACAACGGCCTGTATCGAGACCCTCATCTGCCTGACATCATACAGTGAGAAAACATTTACCTGCTTGGTTACGCTAGATGGTTTTGTGTCTATGACACGTGCATCTCACTGTGTCATCATTTCGTCTCTACAGGACGTTTGTGCTGTCATTGTAATCTGGGGAAGACAACGGAGGCAGAAAAACTGCACCACCTTCCTGACTTCATCATTGACATCATGACATCATTTCTCTGTACCGCTTTGTTTATGTGTGTGTGTTGCAATACACACAGAGTGTTAGTGGTGAATAGGTAGCAAAGCTGAAATTCAAATTGCTTATTTTTCTAATTTCCGTTAACAGTCATTTCTTCCGATTGAACAGTACAGGGGGTCCTCGAGTTACGACGGAGATCCGTTCCTGAGACTGTGTCATAACCGAATTTCCGACGTTAGTCGGAACATACATTCATTGTGCATACATTGTGCCACTAGATGTCGCTATAACACCACCCTACAATAAGAGTTTACTATGGGGAATTGCCTTTTGTCAGGGGTTGATATCGCGAGTGTAATGAGCATTTCCTTTAGATTTCTGATATCAACCGTGTAGACCCTGTGTTGTGATAAACCTACGATATTGCCATGATCCCGAACGCATCTGTGTCTGTGTGCATCTCCTTACCGGCTGCCACTCGCGACCGTCGTAACTCGAGGACCCCCTGTACATAACAAAATACAATACAAAAAATATAATAACAAAAACGCTTCGAATAAAAGAAATGTTCATACCATATATTACTGCAGTGTGCCCTCTACTGGGCACTGTTGTATGATGATAATGCTTATCCCATAACATTAGGTAATCAGTTTGTTAACCCAAGGCTTCCAACATTCAGGCGTCTGTAACATTTCAAATGATCCAGGGAAAACTGCAGAAATTACCATGTCAATCCACATCTATAGAATACAGCACGCACATGAATGATAAAAGTCTCCGTTTATATGTTAATGCAGTTAATTAAACACACCATGATACCCATGTTTCTCTAGGAACTCTGAACCCAACAGAACCAAAAACTGTAATGTTTCATGAGGTGACCTGCAGCTACCATACTGTAGTTGCTCTTACAGTCTTTCCCATTCTGCACCGTTTGATCACAACACATCAGGTCTTCACAAAGATGTTGTGATGTGCTGATTTCCCCACTAATTTCAGTATATTCGTATAGAAGCAAGATTTTGCTGTACACTGCAATGTGCCACAGTGTAGGCTACAAGCCACTTTGTCTCTATACTATAGAGACAAAGTGGCTCTATAGTATAGAGCCACTTTGTCTCTATACTGTATGAGGTAGCAGTGAGCTACCTCATACAGTATAGACTCTATAGACTCTATAGAGTCTATAGAGTGCAGCAGATGTATGTCACGCATGCGCAATAAAATACTGTATAGCTACTTCTTTCAAATTGATCTTCCACTTTCAGTTACGTATGTGTACGCGTGTTAAACGACGTGTTTAAAGCTCAGGAGCGGAACGTCTGTTTCAGCTTCCTGTGAGGACAAACTTTGTACACTTTTTGTTTTGATTGCCCCGACAATGAAAAGTATAGTATTAGGGTCACACTGAGGGGGAAAAGTCATACTAAAGTAATAATATTACGAGAATAAGGCCTTACATTTACGAGAAATGTCGTAATGTGAATTTACTTTAATCTCGTAATATTATGACTGTATTCTCGTAAAATTACGACTTTAATCTCTAAGTCTGTGAAAAAAAAACTCAATGTGGCCCGAATACTCCGTCGTACAAACGGACTTTTAAAGCGTGGTAGAACTTTACGGCGTGATCCTCGCAGGAACAAGGCAGTGCTATGATACCAATAAACTAAAGGCCGGGGCGGTCGTGGAAGCATTAATGTGTACAGGTCGCTGTATGAGAAGTGAGGCATTGTTCAGATAAGCCTCACGAGATAGTGAATAGTGCGGAGATCGTGTTTCATGCTGCAGCCTGGTCAGGGCTGAGCTGAATCTCCGGTTCTGGCTGTCGGGTGACGTGGCTGAAGGTTGCGGACGGTGCGTCGACTACGTTTCTTTATTCACCACAGGAAGAATCGTTTTCCACGCTGAGTGGAAGCCTGGAGCCTCGTGACTCAACACAGCCAATACGCTGTGCGTGCGGTGAGCGGTCGTGATGCGCTTACGCCATATGCGTACGAGAGCATCCCTAAAATTGCCTCTGTCATACAACCAGGAAGAAGGTGGGATAGCCCTGCAAAGCTAACATCCCCAATCTTTCTGCACACTTTCTCCGAAAATCATGGGATCTTCCAGGTGGAAGGTGGCAGCGACGGCCTTTCTCGCAATAGTGGGCTCTTTATTACCTGTCGACGCAGATGAACATGAACATACGGTAAGACAGCATTTGAGAGGCCGATTGAAAAAGGGGCAGCCTTGAAAATAATGGACGTTTGTGCTCTGTATAACCTGCTAACAGTAGCTACGACGGCTAGCCGCTCACGATAAAATTGACTTCCAGACGTAACATGGTGTTACATTTGGACCTCGGGATTGCTTATATATGTATGGGGAGCTTTCAGACACAGAGCTATTCTGCAGCCTAGCTTTGTTACCACTTATCGGCCTAAGTGCTTATGGATAGCGTCTACCTGCTAGCTTGTTAGCACGTCTTTCACAGTGGTCTCTCATTGAGCACCGGCGGAAACTGCTCAGAAGTTAAACATGATAGTTAGCTGTTAAACCAGTTCAAAACCGCTAGCATCGCGAACAAATAAAATCTTATATCCTTTTGTAATTCTTACAAACAACTTCCTGTAAGCCATGACTGCTGCTGTTGTATTTTATTAGCTAACGTGACATTACACCGAGACACCAGTTAACCAACGCCAGGGCCCCTAAGTGATTCCTCTGACTTTTTTTGCATTTATCAGAGACAGAAAGCTAAGTTACAACGGGTTAATAAGCAAATTAGCTGTGTCAGGTTGTCTTCTTCACACAGTGCAGCGGTTTTATGTGCGAAAGTAGTTTACACAGCCAAGTTTACTTGGCTGTTGTGACAGCATTGAAGTTAGATCCTTCTGTAACCAAGTTGCATCGAGGTTTCACAGTGTTTTATCTAAAACTGTCAGATTTGCATATGTTTGCATAGATGCAATAACGCTCACTAATCAACTCTTTTGATAATGTAAGAGTGGTTGAGAGTGATAAACCCAGAATATGAAACCATCAGGATGGGCAGAACCGGTGTAGCATTCCTTGACTTCCCATAAGAGTCCTTGTCTTTATGCTTTGCAGTACACAGATAAAGAAGAGGTAGTTTTATGGATGAACACTGTGGGGCCTTACCACAACCGACAGGAGACATACAAGTACTTCTCTTTGCCCTTCTGTGTGGGCTCCAAGAAGACCATCAGTCATTACCATGAAACACTCGGAGAGGCTCTGCAGGGAGTGGAGCTGGAATTCAGCGGCCTAGACATTAAGTTCAAAGGTACGCTACCATAACTCTGACCTTCACCTGTTAGCACACCTGTGGGTGGGCTGGTTTTCAGCTGTCACGTGATTTTGTTTTTTACCCACACATCATTTTGTCATGTCTAACTAAGATATGATATTGTGTTTTTGATCTATGTAGAGGAAGTCATGCAGACAACATACTGTGAAATTGAGCTGGATAAAGCCAAACGGGATGCCTTTGTCTATGCCATAAAGAACCACTACTGGTACCAAATGTACATAGATGACCTGCCCATCTGGGGTAAGCAATGCATCATTTTCACTTAAGGAAAGAAACAACAAAGTAAATGATTACATGTTTGTGTTGTGAGTTGTCCAGTGCTTACGTGACATGCTGTCATATTTCCTGCTTGTTTCCATCAGTATCATCTACTCTGAGTTACTTATTGACATATTTGCTGATGTGGTGATTTCAGTGGGTTTGATAATGATACAGTCAGATGCTGAAAAGGGAAAAAGGACTGACAGTGAGAGTGCCATTTTATTCTCTGATAAATTGTCGTGTGTACTCTTTCATACGTGGTAAGTCTGGACAAGGATGCCACTCCCTCAGCTGATCAAACATAACTGCATGAGCTGTTGTCATATGTTGTGGGCGGGTCCCTGGCATTTGCTAAGACTATCTTTTTTGTTTTGTGATACATACTCACATCTTAAATATGATAAATAAAAACAGACTTTGACCTTATGTCCAGTTTGCCAGCAGGTTGACTGAAACAGTGAACTTTATGTATGGGACAGTGGCATGTTTTGTTTGGATTAATGACAGAATACCTGGAGCTGTGACAGAAGATCTCTAGTTAATTGCTTCCCAACAGCAGCACCACTTACTGAACCTGGATTCAGCTCACCTGTTTGGAGTTGCTTATCTAGAAAGAAACCCCCCTCTTTGATACCTACCAAGAGTGAAACATGTATGTTAATTTTTAGATGATGTGGTTTGTGGCTCTTTTGATCTACATTATATTACAAAAAAGAACAGTTCCCGTTGTTGGGCCAGCCCTCACTGATAAAAGTGGGGTGGACAAAATAAGTGAAACCTTGTCACTATGTACCACAATACGACACAAGGAATTGGAACCTCCAAAGTGATGATAATGTAACAGCTCTATAAAATAATATTAATAGAAACGGAACATGATGACTTTTGTGATGGTGGGATGATTTTTTTTTTGCGGAGCTCTTTTATTAGATTGTGCAGGTGTTAGTGAAACGTATCTAAAAATTTGTATTTCTTGTCATATCCTTTGTACTGTTATTTTACCACTGCTACAACTATATAATAAGATGTAGTGTGATATTTGGTAGGAGAAGCAAAAAATGCTTTGTCATTATATTTTTTGTTTTTGTTCATGACTTGACATCTTGATTACGCTTCAGTCTGAGTGATTGTTTTGAACCAATCAGCTGAACCCTCAGCGGTGAACAAATTAATACAGATGATGTTTTCAGGGAGTAAACATGAAATCTAGCGAGTGACCTTTTTTGGTAGTTTCACTTCCTGATTATTGTTTTTTTGTAACTTAATTTTTAGTGATGAACACATGAACTCTGCTGTTCAGACCAGTTCTAATTCAAGGCCTGTTAATTTTTTTTAGGTATTGTTGGTGAGGCAGATGAAAACGGAGAGGATCATTACTTGTGGACGTACAAGAAACTGGAGATTGGCTTCAATGGCAACAGAATTGTCGATGTAAATCTGACAAGTGAAGGGAAAGTCAGACTTGTGCCGAACACAAGAATCGCAATGTCTTATTCTGTGAGTACTTAATGACCCCCTCTTTGTAGCTGTTTTTTTTGTATGTAACATAGGTCTTTATGAATAAAATATTGAAAAGATATGCTTCTAAATACATCTTTTACATTGCAGGTGAAGTGGAAGAAGTCAGATGTGAAGTTTGAAGACAGATTTGACAAGTACCTGGATCCATCCTTCTTCCAGCACAGGGTGAGATGACTATTATAGATTTGGTTTTCAGATAGTTTTGGTTTATCATGCTGGCCAAGAAAGCCACTGACATGTTGTAACAGCACTTTTGTGTATGAATATCTAGAAGGTAGGAATTGAGGCTTATTTCACACAAATAAAATTGACTAACCTAGTAACTTTTGGCTGTCTCATTACATATTGCTGCCAACATGGCAGGAAACCAACAACTACTACAGACAGTGGATGAAACAGGTTTTTTCTTGCCCCGACTTGTTATTCAGTCATATTTATTTCAATTTCTTTTTTGTTCTGTTTTTTTAAGATTCACTGGTTCTCTATCTTTAACTCCTTCATGATGGTAATCTTCCTCGTGGGTTTGGTGTCCATGATCTTAATGAGAACACTGAGAAAGGATTATGCCAGATACAGCAAAGAGGAAGAAATGGATGACATGGTAAGTTTTTATTGACTTTAGCATGTGAGCGCATAATGATTTGCTGCATGCAGACTTAGAAGTAGAATTGTGTTTATAGATGATTGGTGTCATTCTTTTTTTAGACTAAAGCAGTGGTTTCCAAAGTTTCTTTGCTGGGCCACCCTTTGGTTGATAAGGAAATGTTCTCGTCCCCCCAAAAAATCTGACACACACACACACACACGGAGTTTTCAGACTCCATTGCACTTTATTTCATTGTAATTTTATAGTTTTAATTATTATTTAACTGCTTAAACCATAATGCAAACCTCATAAACTACTAAGAGGGGGGAAAAAAACCCCAACAAAAACCTAAAAGTTTGTTGTGCAAAAATGAAACTGCGCCCCCCGCGTGGGGGTGGGCCACCCACCTTGTGAACCACTGGACTAAAGTAAATTGTTGGTTTTGTTTATCATTTTTTCCCATCATTGTCTTGTTCATTGTCAACAGGACAGAGACCTGGGTGATGAGTATGGATGGAAGCAGGTACATGGTGATGTGTTTCGCCCTTCAAGCCATCCCCTGATTTTCTCTTCACTCATTGGCTCTGGCTGCCAGATCTTCTCTGTCTCCCTCATCGTCATCATTGTTGCTATGGTTGAGGATCTGTACACTGAGTGAGTAATTGGCAGCCAACTGCCTGGTTCTGTTACAGTTATGGTATGGAAACATTTAATTTAGCTCCTGAATTAATCTGTTCACTATGAGCAATATTCAAATCATTTGGCTAAAAACAAATATGGGTCCTTGTGGGACAACTCTCTGAGTTCTTTGTTTTCAAATAATCAATTGCCTGAAATTGTAGTCAGTAAAAGCTGGAAATATATACACAATTCCAGCAGAACAAAGCCCAGAAAAAGAGGTTGTAGTGGACTTGAGCTCAACTTGTGCTTTTTTTTACCTTTACAGGAGAGGATCCATGCTGAGCACAGCCATTTTTGTTTATGCTGCAACGTCCCCTGTCAATGGCTACTTTGGTGGAAGTTTGTATGCCAAACAAGGAGGTAATAAAAGAAAACAGCATATTATTTATTCATATGCATCTTTATATTCTGACTGCTTTCCTGGATATGCACTAATGACTTGATATATGTTTGTATGCTTGTATATGTTTTTTTTTTTTTTCAATAACACAGGCAGAAGATGGATTAAGCAAATGTTCATTGGGGCCTTCATGATCCCAGCCATGGTGTGCGGGACTGCCTTCTTCATCAACTTCATTGCTATCTACTACCATGCCTCTAGAGCCATCCCATTTGGCACCATGGTGGGTCTGACACAGCAACATCCTTAAAAACGTAGAGTTATGAACAACGCCTCTGAATCTAAATCTGCTCCACTGTGGTTGAAGGAATGTGATACTGAGGGATCAGTCATGAGGCTGATTAGATAATTTAAACAATAATCCAGAAAAGGTTCAGACTTAATTAAAATTATTTAAAGTGAATCTCACATTTCTATAGTTAGGCTTTTAAAAACAGATCAGGTCCCATGATTGAGGCCTGACATGCCACTGGCTTCTTTATGTCAGAGAAGAGTTTACTCACTGATTCAGACTTCACTTCAGTTACAAACAGCTGTTTTGTTGCCTTGACACAACACTCGAGTTGTCTTCTACACAACATGAGACCACTCCTTAATTTCAAGCAAGCATCTTGAAATCCAACCATGAACAAGCATATTCCAACTCTGAAGTGGTTTTAATTTACAGGGGGTCCTCAAGTTACGACGGAGATCCGTTCCTGAGAATGTGTCGCAACCGAATTTCGACGCAAGTCGGAACATACATTCATTGTGCCATTGTGCATACATTGTACCGCTAGATGTCGCTATAACACCACCCTACAATAAGAGTTTACTATGGTGAATTGCCTTTTGTCACTGTAGGGGTTGATATCGCGAGTGTAATGAGCATTTCCTTTAGATTTCTGATATCAACCATGTAGACCCTGTGTTGTGAATAAACCTACGGTATTGCCACAATCCCGAACGCATCTGTGTCCGTGTGCATCTCCTTACCAGCTGCCGCTGCCCCCTTCCTCCCCCCGCCAGCCGGCCGGCCACCTCACATAAGTAAACACAGCTGTGGAGGTGCTGGAGAGCCGGCAGGCGCGCTGAGAGACAGAGAGAGCGCTCACCAACTAGTTCCCGTGCGAAGTCTGTACATAATTACGGGGCAAACCGCTTAAGCCGAAACAAGGAAGTGCACAGGAGATGTGTCGTAACCACGAAAACAACGTAATTCGCGACCGTCGTAACTCGAGGACCCCCTGTATTCTGGCCAAACCTGAAGGTCATGTGACATGACCATGAACCTGTCTGCCCTTACTGCCCTTCTAATCTAGTGAGCATCGAGCAGTACCTCACAACACAGTTTCAAGTGTTGTTATAAATACTGATACTGGGATCTGAGATCATCTTTTTGCCTTTTCTACAGGTTGCTGTTTGCTGTATCTGCTTCTTTGTCATTCTGCCACTAAACCTTGTGGGGACGATTTTGGGGAGAAATCTGTCAGGCCAGCCAAACTTCCCCTGCCGAGTGAACGCTGTGCCACGACCTATCCCAGAGAAGAAATGGTAGGTGTGGTCCAACCCAGACAAGGTCAAATATATATTATAATTAATTCCAAGAGTGGCAGTGAACAGAGTGAGACTTTAAAGATTAGATAAATTCTTATAGTTTAAAAAGAAAAAATACACCAGCAAGTTTGCAGGTCCTTTAAACAAATCAAATTGCATCAGAATACCAAAAGCACATTTAGTGATTATTTTCCAGTGTGCATTTGAACGCTGTGATATATGCTGTATTTATTGTTGCAGGGAGAGGTGTAATGAGTGATCAGTGGGCAGAGAGGGGGTTGTTTTTGATGCATGAAATGAATCCAAAGTGTTCAAGTGTTTGATGTCAGGTCTGAAGCACAAAGTGTTTCTGTTGTCTGCACAAACTCTTTGGATAATGAAAAATAGCAATGCAATAGCCTGCGAGTACATTAACATTTACAACTTTCTGCCAAGCGGCGTGGCCAGCTGCCAGCAGGAAATGGTAGACGTGTCTCAAGGCCGGTTGTCGGACTATGCTTAAATTTCTGATCTGTGTCTGGCTTTTCTTTCCTCACACAATAAGTCATGTATCCCTAGCCCTGGAGGGTGCAGTGTAACGTAAACACTCATATTTGTTTGCTGAATCTTGTGGTCACTCAGGTTTATGGAGCCCGCAGTCATTGTCTGCCTGGGAGGAATCCTACCATTCGGTTCCATTTTCATTGAAATGTAAGTCTGTGCAGTGATACAGATGGATTTGTATGTTGTCAGCTGAGCTTTGCAGCCTTGACTGTTGACTGGCCTCAACCCTCAGGTACTTCATCTTCACATCATTTTGGGCCTACAAAATCTACTACGTGTACGGCTTCATGATGCTGGTCTTGGTTATTCTCTGCATCGTGACTGTGTGTGTCACCATCGTGTGTACATACTTCCTGCTAAATGCTGAGGATTACAGATGGTGAGTGGACTGGTACTTTTGCCAAATGCAATGATCATTTTCAGTACAGATGTAGCATAAACCAACATTAATTTAACACATAAGTAATTGCACTTACTGTAATAACCTTAAATAATATAAATATTAATGTATTAATAATGAGTGAAAAAGTGAATGAAGTTAGTGATTGTGCTTTAGACTGGGATTGACTGATTGGCTGTTTTTGCTTGTCCCTCTTTTTCAGGCAATGGACAAGCTTCCTCTCTGCTGCATCCACTGCTGTTTATGTTTACATGTACTCATTTTACTACTACTTCTTCAAAACTAAGTGAGTAATTTTTTCTTAAAAACATCATATCCACATTACACAGAATCCCATTACAGGCACGAATGTGTATATAAGATTAATAGATTTTTTTAAAAATCAGAAAAAAATAATTAATTTCTTCAATGTTTTTAATATTCCAGGATGTATGGGCTGTTCCAGACGTCCTTCTACTTCGGTTACATGGCTGTGTTCAGCACTGCTCTAGGAATCATGTGTGGTGAGTCACAGATCTGGAATAAATACTGAGACTTAATACTGAGAGATGGCCCTAAACTAAAGAGTCTCTGTTGTACTACAAGAGGCAAGACACAACTTCATATGCCAGTCAGATTGTTTTTTGACAAACTAACATTAAAGATGAGTTATCTGGGATGTAATTAGTCGCTCTTTGATATTTTGTTGCAGTTTATTTTTAAGTTAAGCCAATGAAGAGCATCATTCAACTGTTCCAGGTTATGGTATTACAGGTCATGCTATTCTAACCATAAAAAATACTGGACACAACAAATTGTTTTTGCATGTTGCATCAGTAATATAGTTTTCCTCATTGGCTTAAGGCCATACACATTCTTCATGCTGAAGAATGATCAGTCATGGCTTTCTACCATTTTCTGAAGGACTCTATTTTACACTTACCTACATTAGCTGCACCAAGATGCTGCCTTCATGTGTCTGTTGGATATCTGACTACCCTCTCTGTGTTTGAATGTTGTGCTTTTAGACTGTGAGTGGTACATCCATCCAAAAGAAACTCACAGGCCATGTTTGTTTTGCAGGTGCTGTTGGATACATGGGAACAAGTGCCTTTGTGAGGAAGATCTACACAAATGTGAAAATTGACTAACGGGCAAAGCAGCAACACAGGAATATTAATGGATTTGCCTACGACGGCGGGCACAAGTCATTCTTTATTACTTTTCTTTCTTGCAAAGAGATTGTGAGAATCTCACTTCGTACAATGTAGTTTTTTCCATTTTTCTGAATGAATTTCAACGCCGCAACTCAAAGTGAACGGGAGCGGGAAGAAATGTCAAACACGAGTTCTGTTTTTATCAGCTGCATTCAAACAGATTTGGGGGCAAATGTCTAAGGCTGAAACGGCTTCTCTTTAAAACCCCAGTCCCACCTGAGACCAGAGAACATACATGTTTATTGAATGAATAGTGTAGCTCTCTTCAGTGAAGAGGCAGGAGTGTATTGAAAGCTTTTGTTCTATTGTGTCAGAATATTAACAAGTTGGGTTTGTGCGCGTGTTCTGACTTGATTTCTATTTTGTATGGTTGTCACTAGAAATATCATTACTACACTGTTCAGTAGTTTGTTCAGATCCACATCCAGTACAAAATGTTATACTAAGGCATAGTCAATTGAAAATCATTCCCCGTTTTGACAGTTCTTAATTCACTGTTACAGTAGCAGTCCATCCAGTTGATGATGATTTTAGTCCTGCTGTAGTTTACTGTGCAGATGAGAACAGAGGGGATGATCAGTGGTTGAGGTACAGTAAGACACAATTTTTTTAAAATGGATTTTTGATGTGATCCCATTTCCCCAGTTAGTCTTACGTTTTCTTAATGTTTGGGTTGAATGAAGTCTACTTGTAAAAATAATATATGGATGGGGGGGTGTATATAACCTAAAAAAAATGTACCTTTAGATGTAGATCCCAAATGTATTTTCGTTGTACAGATTTACTACAGGGTGTTTTTTTTTTTTTAAAGAAATCAGTTTGCTTTTTTTCTGTTGTTGCTTAGGGTGGGGCTGGTGGTGCTGTTACATCTTGCCTGAAGTTGCATGTTTTCACCAAATCATCTGATCATCATGTTCTCACTTCCGTCAGCAATGACATTTTCTAAATGTTAAGGTACATTTTGTTCACCATTATACTTGTGGACACTCAGTTTGATTTCATTTATATAATTTAAAGCTTTAACAGGCTCTGCATCTTTGGTAAGCCAATTTCCCTCCATGTTCCGTCTGTTGTTTATCCTGAAACATCATTCTGAAACATCACTTGTGAATGTCAAATGGAAGGAGGCAATTGCCTTATTTCAACAAACATTACTGTACAAAATGGCATTTGTGTACACTTAAAACTAGATGTTTTCATAACCACACACAGTGCTGCGGAGTGTTTCCAATGCTTTTTTTCCATTTTGTGTAAATACAGTATGTACCCTACTTGTATGAGAAGTGGCAATCTTTTTTTCTAACTTCCAGTTCTCTCCCACTGAAGTTGATTTTGGCACCCCATGTTGTGTACCAATGTCTGATTAGACATTTTGAACCTGCATATTAACTTGCTGTAAAAAAGAGGAAATAAACATGTTTATGTACAGGGGTCACTGGGTGTGGCTTGGACTTTAAGGGTAAATGTTTTTTTAATTGATTCATTAGATAACTTAATACATGCAGTATTCTAGTTTAGATACATTGCAGAGTTATCAGAGTAGTGCAGTACAGTGTCTGTTCTATGCTCGGGGAACCACAACTGATGAAGTTAATCAAGAAAATTACAGCCATAAATAAAACAGTCAAGTGTCCGGTCACTGAGCCCGAGCTGTATCTTAATACATGAAGCCACAGTGCTGTCATTTACAAAGAATAGATTTATTTGTGTATTCAATCAGAGAGGAGTAAATACAACTTAACTGACTGATCTAAATTTAATGTACAGTTTAATGTATTTTTAAACCTGTACCATTTACTTTTACTTTGTCAGTGGACTTTTTCAAAGTACTCCTTGGATCCCTCTGGTGTTGGTTTGATCTGAAAACAAATAGTTACACAGAGTAAACTGGTTTATTACCAGGTCTCCACCCAGTCTACAGAGGAACAACTAAAAGGCACAACCATTGTTTCTGAACAGGCCAATCCACACTCATGTGTTTAAGATTGAAAATGATCTCTGTATCAGGAATAATCTTTATTTGAAAACACCTGATAAAGCATGTATTTATTATAGTATATTAATTTACCCTGGGTAAGTGCATGCCCATATACACAGGAAGATGATTGACTATTTGTAGTTAGTTGGTTACTGGCAGAAAAAACTACACAAGAGGAATTTTTTCCAGTATGAGTAGGATTTTTTCTTTTTGTTTTTCGACCAACAGTAACTTACAGTTCTGCATTTAGTGCTGGTAGCAGAGTCATGGCACTTTAAAGACCCCTGAAGTGAATGCGGGTGATACACGTTTTTGACTAATGACTAAATGCAGTTCTCCTTTTTAGGGCCTTAAAATATAACAATCCTTGTGAATTCTTAATGCAAATGCCTGACAATAAGAGGACAGTGTGGAATGCAGATAACTGACACATGTCCAGAGGGTGAATGTACTCACTGTTGGGGACTCGGGGTGCCAGCTGGCTGGACACACCTCTCCGTGGGTCTCCACAAACTGGAACGCCCTCACCAGACGAAGGGTCTCTTCTACAGAGCGTCCCACTGGCAGGTCGTTCACACTCATGTGCCTCACTATGCCATTTGGATCAATGATGAAGAGACCCCTGAAGGGCAATAATACCAAAAATATTAATTATGAACAATCTTTGGTAACAAGGCATGATTGGTTACTGAAATAAAATGCAAATACAGAGTACTTAAGTTGAGAATAATCCTTTCAAAATCTTTTGTCACATACTGTTGACATACAAAACTATGTCTGTTTCACTGGGCTCATAATGGGTATAATTAGAGTTTTCTCTGACTGCTGATGAGGCCTCTTTTAAAATTAAGTTTTATTGCTCTCAGTATTAGTGGATGATTATTACACCTTACAGCAAGTTCACTAAATCTGCTACACTCATTATATGGCAAACATCTTTACCTTTCACATCTGTGTTAGATTGTACACAACTGTAAATAAATAACAGGACAACTGTCCTGCAACCAAATTATAAGAAACAACAATAAAAGTTTGTCTGATCTTTTTTCTTTATGGTATCTTACCAGCAACACACGACAATACATGTAGATTATGTTGGACATAACAATTTCCTGTTGAATTCTTAATTCCAAATTGTAGTTCAAATTTGAGATTTAGTTCTCACTGATGGAGTAATAACGAACCTACCTGAGTGCGATGCCTGGACCCTCCAGCAGCACCCCATAGTCTTTGGAGACCTGCTTGTTGAGGTCTGAGAGCAGGGGGATGTGGATGTTCCCCAATCCTCCAGCCTGACAAAACAATGTTTATTTTAGCATTAGAAAGCACCATCAACAGAGCAGACATATCGTTGTTACAGATCACTCATTTACTAGTAGTTTGTTCATGAATCACTGTAAAAACTGAACCCTTGCACCGTTTTTCTGTAACTGCATAATTCTGAATTTGGTCAGTTTACCTTGCGTGAAGTGTTGATCCATGCCAGGTGGGTGAAGTGGGAGTCCACAGACACACCCACCACTTCGCAGTTGATGTCGTGAAACTCGTTGGCCTTGTCGCTGAATGCAATAATCTCTGTTGGGCACACGAAGGTGCTGCAAACACACAAGAAACAACAGTGACAATCGGAAGAGGTTTTTTGAAAAATATTTACAATAATGTACATTTAAGTTCAAGCTAAACACAGTCAGCATGTGATTCACTTAATTTCCTGATCAGAGAGTCACTATTGTTACTCACAAATCCAGTGGGTAGAAGAAAAGGACCAGGTATTTGCCCTTGAAATCAGCAAGGCTCATCTCCTTAAACTCCCCGTTGCGGACAGCTGTGGCCTTAAAAGCAGGAGCAGGCTGAGTGACAGCAGGGGCCCATCTGCAAGCGCCTGATAGAGAAAAGACCAGCACAATTTAAAGTCAAGGTCACTCATGCAGTTTGGATTAAAGACACATCTCACTGACAACTCCAGTACATCCTCAGTCAAGATAACATTCATGGAAATAAATGCCTTAACGTGATTTGTATGTTATACTGTTGTTGTTGTTTTTTTACGTGGGTGGTTGGAGGGAAATAAACAATGTTCTCACAGTGCTCAGGAGGTGTCTCGGTCTAATAATCCATCTTGAGCGGATTAAAACTTGCCTAACTTTTACCCTCGGCTCATGTGATACATGCAGCTGAAAGAGTTTGGAACGGTTCCTTCATGTACACCCAGCCTTAACTTTAAGCAGAATAATGAGTTTGTGATTTTTGGGTGGTTGGGGTATCGCTGTTCTGTCACCCAGTTGTATCAAGATTTCAGTTTTGGTGTAAAAATGCTTGCAGCCATAATGCACATGTATATGAGTAACGTAAACATTGTGAAACTATTTGAAAGCTATTATCTGAGGCTGACACTTGGCTACGATTAGGGTGTGTACTTACTGGTAGAAAGACAGGCTCTCTGAAGAGCAGGAGCAGTGAGGCCTTGTGCAGCTCCAGAGACTGCATGTTGACACGCTGCTGTGGCTTTCAGGCCTCCTGCTGCAACCCTCATCTGAGAAGACAACATGTATAATCCATAAATGCTTTGTAATTTGTACCAAGCTGGTTTGATAAGTGACATAACACATACATGTAATGTTCAATTGAGCCATGTGTGGCCCTGACTGAGGAATCTACCAATACAGAGGCACTGAGGACACAGGTGTACTGAACCAGTTCAATTCATTTTCCACAAGGAAAAAATACATCTGTGAGGAAGACAATGTGCAGGTGTCAGCTATTTAAATACAAACATGTACAAACCTCTGTCAATAATGATTTTTTTTACTGAACGAGTAACAGACACGAAAGAGACACAAATGTTAGAACACTAATTCAGCAATTATATATAATATAATATATTTATAATTTCTTTTATGATTTAAAAACATTTTAAAAGGAAATACTAAACAATATCAGCCTGTGGGTAGCCATTTTCAAGTTTTAGATCTTTTTTAACTTCACTTAAAAACACTGCAGCTTCCACAATGTACCTGTTAGCCAGTGCAACCACACTGTAAACATTTAAACACTAATCACAGTGCACAGTTTAACATGCTACAGAAGAACCGTGTCATTACGGACTGTAAAACATCATTCTACAGAAACACGTGTAATCGCCGTCATTACACCATAACATAAATGACATAAGAAATCGTATTTTTATTTTTAATGGCTGAATAATAAATGTGTTGAAATGAAATCCATTCTGAGTAACGATAAATACGTGCATATGATTGAAACTACGTTACATTGAGTGTCTTTCTATATGTGACATTGGTCTCAGACAGCGCGCCACCACTCGGTAACAGTTTCACTTTGTCCTGACAGGACCTTCATCTATCAACAACTTTTACAGACACAAGCTATTCAAATATTAATGCGATGCACAACAAAGGTACAAAACGCCGAGAGAAACTGCTGACAGAGTTTACGCATATGAAGTTGCACTTACAGAGGTCCGGAGCAGTCTCCCGATGGTGGCTGCCATTTTTAATAATGTCACAGGATGGCGCGTTGACAGGTTGTTGCGTCATTAACTACGTGTTCGACGCGTGCTTTTTAAAGATAAAGAGGTAAAACATTTGCTTCATTATAAAACGTTATGAGAAAGAATAAGAGCAAAATACATCCTTAGTGAAAATGTTATGGACAGTTATGATGATGTTATTATTCAATTTATAGAGATAATTCTGCAGCCTCCGATGTTTCCCATGTTCCTGAATGCAGCCTAGCACCGCCCGCAACAAAACACGTGGTTGAACGCGGAAGTAGTTTCTAACCAGGGCTTGACCTCGAAAGCATGAGAAATTAGTGTGAACTGTGGTAGTGTTCATGTAAAATATTTATCTTTTATGGGAAGTAAATGTAGTTGCAGTTACAATGGATCCTTACCTGATATATTGGAAAAGTCATGGGCAGGTAACTTCTGTGTGTTACAACATGCAGGACAATATCAGTTATGAGGATACATCACATTCAGTCTCTTTCAGTGGATCTTTTTCTAAAAGTGGATAATCTCTCTCTCTCTCTCTCAGTCTTTCCTCGGCCGTGTACAGATCTGGCTCAATCTCCTGGATCCGACTCTCCTGCTCGCCTCTCGTGTAAGTAGCAGCCACTGCAGTGATCTGATAGTGAAATGACTGGAAAACATCAATGTGTAACCTGTGATGCTGCTCTCCTCAGCCTGAAATACAGAAGGCTCACTCTCTTCTCACCAGTGGAGAGAAAAGTGAAAAGGTCAGATGAAGATTTACTTGACAGAAGTTTGTCTTTCCTTTTGCCACAGACTGATTTAAACACCTTTGTTCTTCCCTCTTTAGGATGAAGCTACGCTGACCCTCGCTCTTGTAAATATTGAAACACAACAAAAACAAACGAAATAAAGATATTGTAATTTGATGGCATTTGACTTGTCTTAGTGTTTGCTTTGTGTTTATAGTCGTCTGTCCATGCAGATTCTGGACACGTTCTTCCACTAGTTTTCCGTCCACCAGGTAAAACAGAGTTAAGACTTTAACTTATCTTTATCCAGCTGACACTAAAATCTAAATCAGTTTCACATGGAAGTTTTTTACATGTTTCATAGAAACTCTTTTTTGGCTTTGTTGGATTACGTGATTTTAAATAAATCTAATAGCATTAAAATAAATCTTAAAACATCTCAAATACATTTTGTTTGAAACTTGTGTATGTCATGCTATATACTACAATGTAGAAAACACATGCTCAAACATCATTTCTCTTATGTTCCTCCCAGCATTGTTTCCAATATCAGCACCTATGGTATGTATATCATCCAAAAATATCTTTTTCTCATGATACTTTTGCTGTAAATCAAACAAAAACAAAATGTTCATACATTAACATTATTTTCAGGTGGTTGCCAGTTTCTTGCCTCACAACAGTGTCAAACCAGCTTTGTTTTGGCAGGTAAGGAAACACAGTAATCATATAAATAAAAATGCATCATATGACACTCTGTATTAATGCTAAAAATAAAAATATTCTTCCAGGTGTTGCTGCAGAGTTACAACGCTGGGTTCAACTACGTGAACAGAAATTCTTCGTCAGAGCAGGTAAATGAATAAAGAACACAAATCAGTACGTCGTTAAAATACAACTAAAACCCCATATCTATGCACATACATACAAAATACAAGTGTAAGAAAATTAAAATACTCTGATTTGCTTGAATTATTAGACTTTAATCTGTGTCTCTTGTCTCTCACCATTAGGGGAAGAAGGCATCTCTGAACCAGCTTCTTTTAATTACTGGAACAGTGTCCTATACAGCATGTGCAGGGGTGTGTGGAGCCTATTAATGAATCAAGTAAACGTTAAAGACAAGAAACAAGTTCCTAATGTGTCTTCTGTTTTCAGGTTCTCCCTCAAATTTTCATCAATCGACTCACTACAAGAAGTCTACCAGTGCAGACTTTCTTAAGGTCAATATTACCCATCCCACTCTCAGGTAAATTCTTTATTCTGAATAAAAAATACTGTGTTGATCCTGAAATACTTTTGTAATTCTGTGCTCAGATAGTTTCCTATATCAGTGATTTTCAACCACTGTGCCATGGCACAGCAGTGTGCTGTGAGAGATCATCAGGTGTGCCGTGGGAAATTGTCCAATTTCACTTAATTGGTCAAAAAAATATTTAGTCACTGCAAATGATTGTTTGTGCCTGTGTACGGCCCGAGGGCCAGGGCTGAATGTTGCCAGACGGGATTTTGTTTAATGTAAAAATGTGCCGTGGCTCATAACAGGTTGAAAAACACTGCTCTATATTACGGAGACACAAATTGTTATAATTTCCTTACTGGCCTTTTTCTGGCGATTTAAATAATAACTGCTCTGATCTACTGTTTGTACAAACATGTTGTGTAACCCCGCAGCCGCTCTGGGCTTCCTCAGTGTTATTACTGTCAGAAGTGAGGAGTCAGAAACAGGCATCCAAGTGTTTGATTCCAATGGGGATCTGGTCGGGATTTCAAAGGCGGCAGGAGAAAAGGTTTTTCTAAAAAAAAAAGCAAAGCACATAGACAAAAATAAGTAATAAAATACAAAATTGCAGTATATAACTCAATTATTTATTCCTTTTTTTGTTCAGGCTGTGAGGGAAACGGCACTGTCCAGAGCGGCAATGTTTGGTACGACCGGTGCTGTTCCTAATCTGCTGCTTTTCCTTTTAAAGAGGTGAGTATTTTCTATATTCCGCTGTATTTCCCTGGACAGAATCAAACCTCGTGTAACTTAACCAATGAATCCTTTGCAGAACAAGGTTTTTTCAGAGGAACTCTCTGCTGGCCGCTCCTTTCCGCCACATTAGTGTTGCATTTACTCTGGGCCTGATGATTCCTGTGTCCTTCAGCCTCTTTCCACAACTGGGAACGGTAAGATTCAGGATCCCCCACTCTGCTGTAATGTTTTCATTATGATGAAATCAGCTGACACTGACCTTGTTTTACAGATAAAGAAGGAAAAATTAGAGGAGGAGCTACAGGCCGCAGCGGTGGACGGACACTTATTCTATCACAGAGGACTCTGACAAGCAGATACAACAAGTAGATAGAGAATTAACTGAAACCAACAATACAGCTGCAAGAACTTGATAACAAAACTCATGTAGAAATTTCTGCATAGTGAATTTATTTAGTTTGACAATTAGGCGTTTTTTTTTTTTAAGATAAAAAATGTTACATGAATTCATGACACTACATTTAGCATTTTTGTGTATTGCACTCATAGAACATAGAACATAAACAATCAGAGAACATAACGTTATTTATAATATAATATAAATCACTATGGAATTGAAAATCAGTCATTATTTGATCGGTGGCAGAATGACGAGGAAGTTTTTTTTCTTTACAAAACACTGTTTGAAAAAGTCTCATAATGGTCATTTTAGTTGTGTGACATGAAGGTCATTAGTAAAAATACAAAATGTGGCACTATTTTTAAAAAAAAAATTACATAAAGTTGTGATCTGATGTAACTCATTAACAGCAAGTGCTCGTTATAGCTGACTTGTATCAGCTCCTGTTACCGCACAAACCTGTCTGAGCCTGACCCTTCATAGCGGGTGGCTTCATCTGTGATGGGAGGTACAGCTTATTGCTTTGGAGTGGAAGGTAACATCTGGAAAACACTATCAGGCTGAAAAAGTACTGGCTTGTTTGTGTCAGAGGATTTGAAAAACAATGGATCTGATTTAGAGATATAATCAGGATCAGGTTCTTTTTTGGTTGTAGTCTTTTTATGGGATTTGTTGACAGTAATTAAAATTATATCACAAGCTTCACTTATTTTTTTAAAATTTGAAATAAGCTTGTACAGGTACGAGGACGATGAGTTTTATATTAGCACAACACTGCTATCTAAAATTTAATGCTAGCTACACTTTCCAACAAGCCTTATATAAAATTAGTAATGATTCCAACATATACAAAAGAGCAGATCCAGAATCCATGCTGAAGGGAGGGGAGTCTGAAAACGGGTTTATATCCTTAACAGCTGCTCAGCAGCTGCCAAATGAAACAGGAAGTTCTCTGTTGCCGGAGGAAAATGATGCTGCTTCAAACCTTCCAATGTTATTTTCGAGTCTTCACATTCGTCAATCAGGGCAAACAAGTTGGTGAGGATCTCTTTGGTCTTTATAGAGATGTCCTGTTGAGTCAGATGTTGGTTGAAACATTAGATTCAAGGAAACATCTCTCATGACTGTGGCTTGAATACAGGCATTTTAGTGTTAGGAGCATGTCCTCACCTTAATCACCTGGCTGTCTGACCTGTCAGGGTCCTCTGCAGACTGGACGATGAGATGTCCAACGTCCTTGTGTAATTTCCCCATGGTCATAGCCTCTGTGGTGGGACACAGCCCATTACTCTGAGGGAAATGTTGTCCTCGGCCACATACTTATTTACTCTTTTAAGTTTTGCATCAGAATGAGTGTGCTTTGCATTTTAACTGGATTGTATGTAAAATTCTGTACAGGAGATATGCCCAAATGTAAACAAGACTAGCATGAACTTCTGAGTATGTTCCATGTGCTTACTGAACTTACTCAACCACCCCATAATGCACTACTTTGTTTCCATGCTATGTGGTGGCTGGTAAGCAGCATAATGAAGCATTGCTCTCATGGTGGGTAAAGATCCAGAGGGTCTCCCCAAATGATGGAAAACATTGCACCAAAATTTAAAACAAACATTTCTTTAGTAAATGAACCACAAATCTGTAAATAAATTGGTTATATTCATACTGGAAACTATTATACTAAATTATTTATGTTGAAATAATCAACTTAGATTTGACAAGTTTCAACCATCTTTAGTATGTGCATGGTTGCCACTGGCTGATGTGTGGGTTATTCTGCGATTTGTAGCAGAACACTTCAGTGTAAACAGTCCTTGGTACTGGCAAACATTAATTAAGAATGTAATATACTGTACATACACACTGAGTATGAAGTAGACATGACATACCTCTGTGATTGTGAAATGAGATGATTGTGATTGTCAACACTGTACCTTTGGCACTTGGGGACACTATGATGACATTGTCAGGGAGATTAACATATACATCAAACAGATCCGATCTGTTGCTTACTTCTGGATCTACAAATCCTGCAATGTAACCTGTGAAGAACAAAATTTGGTGCATAAATAACGCATATCCCTCCTTGATGTGAAGGTGATTGCGGTAAAGATGATGATGCTGCTCTGCAACTTGTAATCATTGTCAATAAATCAGGATGCAGCCTCACCAGGACATTTCTTTAAATCCTCTAGTTCAGTGTCAGTCGGGTGCACGTATGGGTGCAAGATGGACCAGTCTTTCCTGTGCCACGTCAGCGCTGGTAAAACTCTTGAATGAAGGAATTTAGGTGAGCTATTGCTTACACCAAAATTATAATTAAGATTTTTACCCAAATATCCTAAATTGAAGTCTCAAATTTACCTTGTAAACTCCAACAATGCTTCAATACGGGGGTGATAGACAACAATCCTCTTCTTCAGCATGAGAGCAGTGTACAGGATGATGGTCTCCATGCCAAACTGAGACACCACATCTGTACAATGGGTGGAGACATGGAAGGAAAGTGAGTCCAGTTGAGTTTTAGAAAACTGTCACTACCTACTGAAAATGTCATGTTTTCATGGGGCATTTTAGAGATTAAAGAAATGATCTATGAATAAAATGACAATGTATATATTTTTGTGTTGGGGACTTATTATAATTATACATTTACATAAAAGTACGTACTTCTTTGTAGACCTAGCATACTTAAATATAGATTAATGCTGCAACTAACAATAGTTTTTTTTTGCTGTGCATTAAAATTAAGATTATTTATTGATTAGTTTTATTAATCTGTGAATCCTTTGATGTACACAATGGAAAAGTCTGACAGCCATTTTGACAATGCAACAGTCAAAACACCAAAGAATTTCAGGTTAATTTGACATGATGATGATGAGAAGCTGAAAGTCTTTGAATGTAGGAAACTTGAAGTAGCGAGCATTGTTTAAAATCCACTAAACCATCAAAATTTTATGCTGATCAATCAATTATTTTATTGTCCCAGCTTTGACTTGACACTCAATGCATTACATCATGTGAGGTGAGATCAGATAAAAGCAAACAAGTACTCAACAACTGCGACATTTTACCTTTGATTGAACCAGCCAGGTATGCCTTCCGCACATCGTAGTCCTTAATGAGAAATGAGCCATTCTCATCACCCTGACAAATCCCCTTTGTGAGAACGGTAAGGTATGCCTCCAACATCTTCACTGGGCTGCCATGTTTTATGTACACCCTGAAGAGCAAATGTAAAAACACACCAGCACCAAATTAGCACAAGCCCAGTGTTAACATTACCCATGCAATAGCCTCAAACATCTATTCCCCACACACAGTTTACCTGCAGAGTATTCTACTGAGTGCAGCATACTTCTCTGGGTTGAAGTCTTTTGCTGTAACAACTATTGAAAAATGAGTAACCTGGAAGGGAAACGCCCAAAGAAAGAAAAATTAGTCAGTTAACTGAAAACAAAATAACAATTCTGAAAACTCAAAAAAACCCAAACAAAAAACGGTGTTTCCCCGTATGAATTCTGCAGCGGCGCGTTGTCACAAAAACTGACCACGCCTGCAGTAACATCCAATTACCTATCTTGACCATTTGCTAGATTTCAGTATTTTTTTCAACCCCTCACCCCAGGTTTGCCTGGTTGTGTGAGAATTTTTCTGGCTAAAACAAGCAATTTGCTGTTTTTTTCTCAGTGGGAAAGTGTGTGATGGGCATTTTATCAATTATCTTGGATTTTATAGACTAAAATGTTTACAATCAGAACACTAAGCAGTCCCAACTTCCTAGTTCAAGGCCAGTTACAATAATAATAATAAAAATGTCTGGATAATGACGCTGTATTGTACCTTATTTAATGCTGTAGGCTCCTGTACCTCCACTGATGTGATGTAGTACCACGTACGACAGAACTGACCAAACACAAAGATGTGTAAATCCTGGCCCTGCTGGGTCAGACAGCACTTGCTGAGCAGGACTTGTCTCAGGTGTGAGTCCACAGACGGATAACACCACACCCACAGTGATTCTCCATTCACATCTTTCTCTGGGCAGAGAAGAAATAATAATAATAAGTTGATTATGGCAATTATGATGATGATGATAATGCTATCACTGGACATATCATACGTATTATTTATGATGGAGACAGACAGACAGATATTTAGGATCAAGGGACCAATGACACATGCTGATGGGTTAGTTTAGCATCACACTGGCATCATGTGATTGCATGTTCAGTGAGTCTGAGGCAAGAGCTTCGGTGCCAATTAAGTATCAACAAAGCAACTACAAACTAAAACTTACCGATTAACCCGACGCTTAACATAAGTTGCTTTTCAGTTGTTGCCATGTTCCATACCTGAGAGAGTTCATGGTCACAAGTTAACAGAAGAGACACCACCACACAGTTTCCTACTGAATAGTAATGCACCGTGTCAGTACCTTTCGGGCTCCTGCTACGTTCAAATACCGCAATGCAATTCCGGAGACATTAGCTGAGACAAAATGTGTTAAAAATCAGTCAGTATTCCCGTTGTTTCTGGTATCAACACACTTCCCTCAATCTTTACTCTGCGAGATCTCTTCCGTCTTCCGGGTCCGAGCACTGCGCGTGAGGAGGCAACATGCTGCTCAAAACCAATCAGAGCTGGCGATACTCCGGCGGTGATGGTGCGTTCACTGGTAGGGAATTTATAGAATTATACAGACTTCAAATCATGCTATTGCTGTTTCAGGATAAATGTCCATCCTGCCATATTCGCCTCTACTATATTTATGCTATGTTTATTTAAAATACGAAAGCAGAAAGTATTTCATTTAATGACAGTTGGGGCACACACACACACACACACACACACACACACACACAGAAGTTGAACGTGAGATTAATGCAGCCGCAGTCCAGACTGAATCATAACATTCAATTTACAAGCGACCAATAAAAAAATAATAAATATTAATAATAAAAACATAAAAAATAAACATTAATACAACAACAAACCTACTGTCACTGCATCGTTTAGTTGAGCAGCGTATTTCAATTTTACTACTGAGACCATTTAAAGCAATGAACCCGTCTCAACGACCTTACCCGCGTCTCTTTACAGTGAATTTTGCTTTAGGTGTTTTATTGCCTTTTTGAAAACAAGCGGTTATCTCTATGATTTCCGTGAGGTAGACACGTCACTGGAAGGCAACAGTAGAAAGACCACATACGGGAACTTTTGACACGCAGTGCTGCCAGGTTTGTTAAAAATCCGCATTTGGGAAATCTATTAACCAACTAGATTATAATATTTAGAACAGTCATTGGATACCGGTTTTCTACTAAATGTACTTATTCAATCAACTAAATATTAATGTTTCGTTTTGAGTCAGTTAAAGACTATATGTGCCAGGAAAAAAAACAATTGCGTGTAAAATACAGCCTACACATTTAGAAGTCACTTATGAGTCAAAGACACATTTGTTATCAGTAACAATTTAACTGGAAGAATAAAGACAGAAACATTCATATCTGATACTTGGCCAGATATTTCTGGCGGAGAAACAACACAATTTCTTCCGTTTGTGATACGGAGACAGTGGTTGTTGCATCTGGCAACCTTTGTTAGGCCGTTCACGAGGTACTTCCTTTCTCAACAGCAGCGCTTCGGCCAGCGGGTGCGTGGCTTGAATGGAGTGGTGAAACCTGTCAAAAATCACTCGAGTCAGTCTTTTTGGAGTTTCACTAAAACACCATCAACATGCCGGCGTATTTTCAGCGGCCAGAAAATGCTCTGAAACGAGCCAACGGTGAGTATAATCACAGTATCACGTTTCACCGTTATCACACACTCATGCTATCTAGCTAGCCACCATTAGCTGACTTCACCCGTCCTCGCCACCCGGTCATCAGTAGCGGTTGGCTAACGACTTTTAGGTACATGATCGCAAAATCTCAATACATTACCTTACATTTGTGCGTCTATTTTTTCTGCATCGTCGGTCACCCGCCCGACGTCCCATCGTTTTCATGCAGCAGCGTAACTAGCTCGGCTAACTCCTAATTATAGCTGTAATGGCGGGGCAGACAGCTAGCATTAGTGTTCAGTACACCGGGTTGGCCATTTTCATGGTACTGACAGTGGTTCCCATACAGAAACGTGTCAGAATGTTTTGTAACAAATTTACTGCGACGGTTAGATAGTGATGATGATATCAGGACTAGCCGTGTCTGTTGATTTAGCTAAATATGATGCTGGTTTGTATGCGAGGCACATTTTTCTATTGATTTGTGTGCATATATTTCTTTTTATAGAGTTTCTCGAGGTTGGCAAGAAACAACCAGCTTTGGATGTTTTGTATGATGTCATTAAGAGCAAGAAGCATCGAACATGGCAGAAGATCCACGAGCCCATCATGCTCAAATACCTGGAGCTGTGCGTGGATCTTCGCAAGAGCCACCTGGCAAAGGAGGGTCTCTACCAGTACAAGAATATCTGCCAGCAGGTGTGTGATAAGAAATCATTGATTTTTTTGTGCAGCCCAGGTAGATGTTTGCTCCTGAATGTCTGGGGGGTAAAGTGTAATATCTGATTCTGCTTTCAGGTGAACATCAAATCTCTGGAGGATGTGGTGAGGGCTTACCTGAAACTGGCAGAGGAGAAGACCGAGACAGCAAAGGAGGAGTCTCAGCAGATGGTTCTTGATATCGAGGATCTTGACAATATCCAGACTCCAGAAAGGTGAGGTGTCTCATTTCATAAGTGGGGGGCATCAGGTGGCTCAGTTATGTTATTGGACTGTGCCTGTAATTTCATTGAGATGTTTAACTTGACATAATTTGGGCTGGTTGTTAAGATTGAAGGTGCATTCTACATATCGCCAATAACTGTCAGGGTTGTGTTAATGTTGAGACTTGTGAGTAAAGTTCATTGCTCTGTCACCTCAGTGTGCTCCTGAGTGCTGTGAGTGGAGAGGACACCCAGGATCGTACTGATCGCCTGCTGCTCACTCCCTGGGTGAAGTTCCTTTGGGAGTCATACCGCCAGTGCCTGGACCTGCTTCGAAACAACTCCAAGGTGGAGCGTCTGTACCATGACATTGCTCAGCAAGGTAGACACACAAACCAAAGATATTACTATATTTTGCTGTATCCCAATTTCAGTATTTGTCAAAGTTCCATTTACATTGCATGGACATGGCACCATATTGACCATTGTAATCTTCAGCCAAAAAGAGGATAATTTGTGTTTTAATATGTCACATTGATAAATGTATAATTTATAATTATGCATTAATTTTATAATTATGCTATTCATACAGGACTATATTAGTTTATCTGTCACATTCTCAATGGTGATATCAATATTGGACCATCTTTTCTGCAGCATTCAAGTTCTGCCTTCAATACACCCGCAAAGCTGAGTTTCGTAAGCTGTGTGACAACCTGCGTATGCATCTGGGTCAGATTCAGCGTCACCACAACCAGAGTACTGCCATCAACCTGAACAACCCCGAAAGCCAGTCCATGCACCTGGAGACACGCCTGGTGCAGCTGGACAGTGCCATTAGTATGGAGCTCTGGCAGGTCTGAATCCTTTCAAGGATTCTACTAATGTGATTGCTTGTTTTAGCTTGGTTACTAAACCCTGTTTGCATGTAATTTAGTAAAGTAGAACTCGTAATGTTAAATTTACAGAATATCTTGAACCTCTTATATCCAAAGTGATATTTGTACTGAGGCATTATTGTTCTATTTTCAGGAAGCATTCAAGGCTGTTGAAGACATCCATGGCCTGTTTGCCCTTTCCAAGAAGCCTCCCAAACCCCAGCTGATGGCCAACTATTACAACAAGGTGTCCACTGTGTTCTGGAAATCTGGAAATGCTCTTTTCCATGCCTGTACCCTCCACCGGCTCTATCACCTGTCCAGGGAGATGCGTAAGAATCTGACCCAAGATGAGATGCAAAGGTATCTTAACCATTATAGCCAAATAAATGCACCAGACCTACTGTAGTAGAGACCAAATGGTTAATAATGCTTTGCATTCTCAGGATGTCCACCAGAGTCCTTCTGGCCACACTCTCCATCCCCATCACCCCTGAGCGCACTGATATTGCACGGCTGTTGGACATGGATGGCATCATTGTGGAGAAACACCGTAGACTAGCCACACTCCTGGGCCTCCAGTCTCCACCAACTCGCCAGAGTCTCATCAATGACATGGTACATTATTTGTACAGGAAGGGAGCATTGTAAAGTCTCCCTGCTAGTAAATATTTTGTCATAGATGTTTTTTAAATGTCTGTGTTAACGTTTATCGTTCTCTAGGTGAGATTTAATTTGCTCCAGTACGTTGTACCTGATGTGAAGGATCTTTACAATTGGCTTGAAGTAGACTTTCATCCTCTAAAACTGAGTGGAAGAGTGACAAAGGTAAAAATACAAATTTTAGTCATGCATGTATTAAATCAGTTGAGTTGAAAATTACATCAATTGAATATTTACTAATGTTTAGTGTAATTTGATGCTTACTTTCCCACTAGGTGTTGAACTGGGTGAGAGACCAGGCAGAGAAGGAAGCTGATTTGCAGCATTATGTTCCCCATCTGCAGAGTAACACCATCTTAAGGCTCCTGCAGCAGGTATTTATCATCGTTTTTTCCCCTCAGAAAGCTCTCTCCTACTCCTCCATGTACACTTCAGTAATAGTAATTACTCATTATTCTGAATCCATTATTTTAGGTGGCACAAATCTATCAAAGCATTGAATTCAGCCGTTTGGCCTCCCTGGTTCCTTTTGTGGATGCCTTCCACCTGGAGCGTTCCATTGTTGATGCTGCCCGCCACTGTGATCTGCAGGTAAGATCATGATCACTTACAATGCATGTGACTGATTGACTAACAGGTCAAGTGTTATTAGGGTAATGACAATGTTTGTTAGGACTTAAAAGTGATGTTATTTTTAACTGAACTAACATTGCGTTTTGTCTTATAGGTTCGTATAGATCACAGCTCTCGAACCTTGAGCTTTGGCTCTGACCTGAACTACTCAACCAAAGAGGATGCGCCTGTTGGCCCATTCCTACAGAACATGCCCTCAGAGCAGATAAGAAACCAGCTGACTGCCATGTCTACTGCACTTGCCAAGGCAATTCACATCATCAAACCTGCCTCCATCCTGGTGAGTCAGCTTCTGATACCCTCAGTGCTGTCACATTATACTAATGCAAAGTCACTGTAAAGTCAGTTTCGTGATTGGTTCCTTCTTTGGCACAGTAATGTCTGTATTCTACTGTAAATTGAATTGTAATGTTTTTGTTCCATCATAGCAAGAGCGTGAGGAGCAGAACCAGCAGGCCATTGCAGCCTACCTGAAAAATGCCCGCAAAGATCACCAACGCATCCTGGCTCGTAGACAGACCATTGAGGAGCGTAAGGAGCGCCTGGAAAGCCTGAATATCCAGCGTGAGAAGGAGGAGCTGGAACAGCGGGAAGCTGAGATGCAGAAGGTCCGCAAGGCTGAAGAGGAGCGTCTGCGCCAGGAGGCCAAAGAGAGGGAGAAGGAGCGCATCATGCAGGAGCATGAGCAGATTAAGAAGAAGACAGTCAGAGAACGGCTGGAGCAGATTAAGAAGACTGAGCTTGGAGCCAAGGCCTTCAAGGATATTGATATTGAGGTAAAATGTTGCCAAATAAATTGAATGAAGATTAATTCAATATTACAGAATTAGGTCGGAGTGATATTTAGTTTCAAACATGATTAATACATAAATCTGCCATCTACAGGACTTGGAGGAGCTGGATCCTGACTTCATCATGGCCAAACAGGTGGAGCAGCTGGAGAAGGAGAAGAAGGAACTTCAGGAGCGTCTGAAGAACCAGGAGAAAAAGGTGACTGAGTAAGACATAACTGTTGAGTATAACTTATCACCCAGATGTGATTTGACGCTGAATTTCATTTCTGTCCAGATTGACTACTTTGAGAGGGCCAAACGCCTTGAGGAGATTCCCCTCATCATAAAGGCTTATGAGGAGCAGCGTATTAAGGACATGGAACTGTGGGAGCTCCAGGAGGAGGAGAGGGTATGAATAAAAACTAAAAGTTATGAAATTTTTAATGAATTTTTATGAAAAAATCAGGGGAAGTTGATTTTTTTTTGTAAAAGTTTTGTGTTTTTTCGACTTTCAGATTAGTAACATGAGAGTTGAACGGGAGAAGGCCCTGGAGCACAAGAAGCGCATGTCCAGGATGATGGAAAACAAAGAAAACTTCTTGTCTAAAATAACTGCTGCCCGTAGCTTTATTTATGAGGTAATTCACAATTCGCATCGCAACTAATCACAACATGAGATTGAAACCTTACTGTTCCTATAATTTAGCACTTGCGACTGAAGCAATGGTTTCTTGTTTTCTGTCTTTCAAGGAAAAACTGAAAGCTTTTCAAGAGTGTTTGGTGGAGGAGAGGAAGAAGCGTCTGGAAGAAAGGAAGAGGCAGCGCAAAGAGGACAGGCGTAATGCTTACTACCGCCAGAAGGAGGAAGAGGCACAGCGCATACACGAGGAGCAACTCAAGAAGGGTAATGATAATCTGTTTGTTTGTGTGCACTGGGACACAATAACTTGTCTTGATCACGGGGCTGTATTGGAAAATGCATATTTACAATCAGGAAGAAATGTTGGCATTGATCAGAGAGGTTGTACACTTCAGTGGGGGATTTTCTGGGTGATTTGCCTCATTATAACTGGGTGTGGCAAAGTGAATGAGGTCAAGGTAACATTTCATTCAGAAAAATGCTGTCCTGTTTAATTCTTGGCATTACTTTACACGGGTTAGCTCTTACCCGGTACATGTTAATGTAGTTTAAACCTGTTTCAAATTATTTTCCTGCTGTTCTTACAGAGCGTGAAGAGCGTGAACGCTTGGAACAAGAGCAGAGAGAGGAGGAGGAGAGGGAGTACCAGGAGCGTCTGCGCAAGCTGGAAGAACAGGAACGGAAGCAGCGTGCTCGTCAGCAGGAGATTGAGGAGCGAGAGCGCCGTCGTGAGGAAGAGAGAAGGGGCCCGCCTGAGGAGAAAACACGGGTAAGAATTAGTTCTTTATTTTTTGGTCTAGAGCAGCTAGTTTCGCAAAAAAAATATGACTTTGATGCAAATCAAAGTTAATTTACACAAGATCTGATATGATTTAAGAATTGTGTTCAACTGTTAAGAATTAAGGATACACTTGAAATGTTATTACCTCTTTCACAGTTTCAACAAGGGAGTGCAGTTACAGTTAAAACATTTCACTAATTATGTTGAGTGATCTATGTATCTATGGTTTGCTTACACAGGACTGGAGTGAAAAAGAGGAGGGAGGGTGGAGAAAGCGCACGGAGGGAGGTGACTCAGAATGGCGTCGCCCAGCGCCTGACAGGTGTGTGTCAGTAACTTGGTAATACTGTTGAAAATAATTAAATCAGAAGGAGCTAGAAGAACAATACCTGTGCTCTCCTTCCAGGGAGTGGAGACAGGACGGCCAGGATGATGACAAAGAGGAGAGGGAGCAGCCCTTCAGGCGTGGTGATGGTCTTCGAAGAGGTGGCGATGACAGAGGACCCCGCCGGGGCTTTGATGATGACCGCGGCCCTCGTCGTGGCGGTGATGACGACCGTCCTCCACGCAGAGGAATGGATGATGATCGCGGTCCTCGTAGAGGCTTTGATGAGGACCGCGGACCACGAAGAGGTGGAGATGATGACCGTGGCCCCAGGCGTGGTTTTGATGATGACCGTGGCCCCAGGCGTGGTTTTGATGATGATCGTGGCCCCAGGCGTGGTTTTGATGAAGACAGAGGTCCTCGTAGAGGCATGGATGACTCGAGGGGACCTAGGCGTGGGGCAGATGATGACTGGGGCCCACGAAGAGGGGGAGATGATGACAGAGGTGGTCGGAGAGGCATGGATGACGCCAAAGCATGGAAGCCTCTGGGCAGACCTGGTAATCTTGTACTCATTCAGCTGCTAAGAAATCAAGATGTCTTCTGTCCACTGAAGAATGGTTTATTCATTAGTCTGGCTGCTCACCATTTTAGTTCAATTTCTTACAAAGTAATGAACAAATACCTCTGCAGGTGGCTGGCGTGAGCGTGAGAAGGCCCGAGAAGATAGCTGGGGGCCTCCCCGTGGTGATCATGATGGTGGAGATGATGGCGAGGAAGGAGAGGAAAGATCCAGCGACAGCTTCAGAGACCGTCGTTCAAACAGGTGGGTCTGATTGTAGGCCTATGATCAGAGTGTTGACATGTTTGTTTACATTCATACATAGAATATCAGGAGTTACTGTGAGGTGTAATCGCTGTCACTCCATTTACAGAGAGGACAATGTCTGGAGAAGAGCTGGTGGAGATGAAGGAGGCAGCTGGAGAGACGCTCGCAAAGAGGAGACTGACCGCCGAGACGACCGCCGTGACCGAGACGACCTCCGTGACCGTGACGACCGCCGTGATCGTGTTGAGCGCCGTGATAGAGACAACCGGGATGACCGTGAACTCAGAGGCCCACCAAGAGATCAAGATGAAGGTGAGCAGAGCAACACTACTTATTTAATCCTTTTGGTCCCTAGAGTTAATTGAAATTGCTACACAAAACCTCATCATTCGTCAGTCACACCTTTCAACTGTAATTTATTCTCCATGGCTCCACATAGACAACAATTTAACACCTCAAAATTAAACAACTCACGATAATGTAGTTGCTGCATGTATTTAGTACTGCTAAGAAGATATTTGTGGTTGTTGTATTCAGCCAGCAGAGGTCGATATTCACCTCTTTACTCACTGCAAAAGCAGGTGTTAAAAACTGCCCACCAAGCTTAACTAACATATAGTATTGTATAGTGTATGTACTATACATAATGAAATCACTATTTCCAAATAAGCATCTTTGTATTTCTCAGGAGGCTCCTGGCGTCGTGGAGGTGACGATAGGAGGGAAGAGAGGGACACGGATCGTCCCAGAGAAAGAGAGCGCGACAGGGAACCTGATGGAGAAAAGGCTTGGCGATCTGACAAAGAAATCCCTCGTCGCACCAAGAATGAGACGGATGATGATGGCTGGACCACTGTCCGCCGTTAAACAGCATCCTTCAAATCTGATTTTCTTAGATTGCGTTATATTGGTTTTGGGGTAAAAAAAGAAATACATATTATTACCCACTTAGCCACAGCGGGGATTATTGACTACAAGCTTCTCCTGCTCATGCATTTTTCTTTGAATGAAACATTTGTAGAGAGTAGTTTTCTTGGGAATTGTTTCCGTTTACCTTTCAGCAGTTCTGAACCAGAGGCTCATCACATCAGCCGGTGTACTTTTGTGCACTTGCCTATAGCAAATCATTAATGTAATTAAGACTGCCCCCAGTAGTTAGAAATGTTTGTCCAGATTAAAACTGAAAACCAATGTACCTGCTCCAACTTTCAATGCAAACTCAGTTCATCACCAGTTGCCTCTTTCCAGCAGGTAACCTTTGCCTAAGTATTGTTTTGACACACAGCTACAGATTGTGAAATGGTAATAAACAGTGATCTCTACTCTATATCTATTGTTTCAGTTTTACTCTGATGTTTCAGATGCCTATTAATGACTCATTGGATTTTCCATTTTGATGTGTATTCTCCAGTATTTAATTGGTCTCTCAGTATCCAGCTTGTGCTTCTGTCTTGCAGCAATCAGTGGTACCAACCAGGTTGCATGTGTACAGATAAAGCCTTTATCAATAAAGATGTTTGCTCACTACATGTCCACCTTATCTGCTTTAAGTGCTACGTACATATCACCATTAAAAGGGCAGTATAGTGATTTACAGCCTGGGTGTCTGAATCCTCCTGTGGGGACATGTATCCTGTGTCAGTCACGTCTTTGAGGTAGAAGTAACAACATAGAAAACAGAGGGGGTGTCGGGAAGGCTTGATTCTACAAATATCTTCCAGTGTCTGTTTGTCCATGTTATGGTGTCTGAACTATTTTTAGATGCTAAGAAAGCAGACCAGCAGTTACTGTGCAAGGTTCACATGCTGTAACCTGGCTGTTGTGTTTTGCTGGGAACTTTTCTGGATCTCTACTTCTTGAAGCTCCCCTGACCCCACTTATGGAACAACTGGATCACATTGCCGCCTTGTGACCACTAGATGTCAGTAAAGTACCGCGGAGACGCCTAAAAAGCCTCATCGTGTAACAACGGGCAAAGAGTGTTGGTGTGCGTCCGTGATGAGCCGTCAACTCACTGTGAAACTCCAGAAAACACAAGCGGGCAGCCAGTGGTCAAAACGGGGACCAAACCAACATCACATCGGGACAGACACAAAACAAAATACATTAAAAAAAAAAACTTCACCCATGCAGCAACAATTTGATTAATTTTTATTGATTTAATTTTTATTGACCCAACTTGCATCTCCGAAGTACTATTCTAATAATAATAATAATAATAATAATAAGTTTCCGAATTCATACTTTTTTTCTATTTTTTTTCAACGTCTTAACCAAAATTATCCGATTAAGCACATCCAGCCAGTAGTCTCCGTGATTCCTCTCAGTGTTGATAAGAGCCGGAAAAGAGGAACCTGAATGCCGCAGAGGCTGTGTTGTGTGTTGTGTGCTGTGTGTTGTGTACAGCTGCTGATGCTCGGACAGCGTCATGATCCCAGTGTTTGGTTTGTATTTTATTCCACAGCGCACGATACTACGACACAAGACTAAAGTGGACATACTACTGACAAGCCAACGATGACGACGACGACAACAACAATAATATTTGTTGTTGATAAGCCTAATTATTCTATTACGGTCTTGTGCTTCCATTACATTTCCAATAAATTTCCTATTTAGAGTCACAATCATGGAAGCATTCCTTCATCACACAAAATAAATAAAAAATAAAATTGTAAATAATAAGTTAATCTTGAAATAAGCAATTAGATAATTAACTCGGTTTTAGAGGTGCATCAGTGTATTTGACGACGGTACCTCAGTGTGCGTTTGTTGTGTGTTGGTTGTGTACAGGCCGTCAGTGCGTGTCCACGGCTGCAGCTGTGTGCTGCTAATCACTGATCCACACACACACACACACACACACACACACACACACACCTGAGCATCTAGTCCGGAATAAGTGACACACAGTCCCGGACACAAACACACACACACACACACACACTCAGTGTCTGTGTCCACGCCGCGTCCTCCACATCTCATCTCAAGCCTCTGTGTGTGTGTGTGTGTGTGTGTGTGTGTGCGTGTGTGTGTCGCAGACTGATCCAGTCTCATACAGCAGCGCTCCTTCTAAAGGAACCGGGACACTGACGGAACCGAGCGGGGATCTGTCCTAAGAAATCCGCCTAGAGAACCAGAACCAGGAGCCAAAGCGTGCAGGCCTCCTCACAGCGCAGCCCAGCTGCGCCTATACAGTCTACACACATACACACATACAGTACAGACTTCACTGCGCCAATGTGATGCTGTGTGCAGAATTAAAAATAAAAACAATCACATGTTAATTCGAACACAACCTCCACCACGCGGACAGACTCACTCTGACCCGATCACAGGCCTCACAACCAAATAAACAGGCCACCTTCAGCTTTTCCACTCCTTCACACTGAGTGTGTTAAATGTCCGGGCGATGTGTGCGCGTGAGTGAGCTGGCCACGCGCGCGCCTGTGTTCGCGCGCGCGGGGCCAGGGGGGGGCTCCTCTCCGGACGAATCCGTTCCGTGTCGCGCGTTCGAGTCCGCCTCTCCGCGCCCCTGCTTCCCATTGACGCACTTTTTAAGCGTCTTCCCCCTTCTCCACCTTAAGGCGAGCAGCAGCGGCAGCGACCAATCACCATGCCATTACAGCCTTCAGAGGAAGCTGTTTATGGGAGTGCAGCGCTAATTAGGCTCATGAACTAACAAATCTGCCTGCACCAGCCCGGCGAGGAAAACGATCACATCCATGGATTAGTCTGGGAGTAGCCGAGCACTTTTGATTCTGGCTTCCTCGCCGCTGCCGCCTTTCCCCAACTTATTCCCCTGCGCGCAAACTTTCCCCTTTTCTCGGGTGTGGAGTATTTTTTAAGCGAGAGCGTCTCGGCGACTTTCACTTAAACTGGGGAATCTGGACTATCAGACCATGTTTCAACCTACACCCAAGAGGTGTTTTACTATAGAGTCATTAGTGGCGAAGGATAATCCGGTACCGGCGTCCCGCTCCGAGGAGCCCATCAGGCCAGCGGCTCTCAGCTATGCAAACTCCGGACAGATGAACCCCTTTCTGAACGGCTTTCACTCCGGCGGCAGGGGCGTCTACTCTAACCCGGACTTGGTGTTCGCCGAGGCGGTCTCTCATCCGCCAAACTCCGGCGTCCCGGTGCATCCGGTGGCCCCGCCGCACGCTTTGGCCACCCACCCGCTTTCCTCGTCACACAGTCCGCATCCTCTTTTTGCCAGCCAGCAAAGGGACCCCTCCACGTTCTACCCCTGGTTATTACACAGATATAGGTACTTGGGTCACAGATTTCAAGGTGAGTGATCGAAGTGTTTCACTTTTACGCACGAAATGCGCCGACGTGTTGTTGTTGTCGTCGTTGTTTCTGTCTCCAGCAGCAAAGAGAGCAGGGTTTAAACGGGACGGAACAATCTGCACTGAACCAGTTTTAAAGCCCATCAGCTCCAAATACACGGGCCCAAACAGACGCGTATTTAAAGGATCATTTCACTTGAAATGATCGTGCTGTATTTTTTATTTTTTTGTGAAAAATATAGCAAACTGTCGGGTGGAGACATAATTGGCTTCTGTAGCCGTCTGTTCTAGGCTATAAAAAAAGAGCACTGGCATATTTGACATGTTTGCACACTGTTAGTCTGCGGGTTATATATAGCATATGATCCACATTCACGCGTGAAAACGAAAACATGTCAGTGCCGCGCGCCTCACTTTGCTCAGACTAATGTCACATTTTAACTGCGAAGAAATATTTTTGTTCTCGATTGAAAATGCAAACAGTGAAAATGGTTCGTTGGAGTGGCTTTTACTGCTGATTTTTTTGAGGTCAAAAGTGGTGGGTTTCATTTATTTTATTTGATTAAATAAACGGATATTCCCT
>JAFBJQ010003090.1:78386-122238 GCA_016785345.1 Trinectes maculatus
ATATACACATATATATACATATGCAATATTTCCAGGTTTGCCTCTCAGTGTGTTGCTGTTGTATATTTGTGCACAGGCCTATAGGCTGCTGGAGAAATGTTAAGATCTTATTGGAAATAAAATAATAATGACAACAATAAAGAATAAAGAAGAAGGTGGTGACGGACGCTGTGTTTGTGTTCGTTTCCAGGTAATGAAACGAGTCCAGAGAGCTTCCTTTTGCACAACGCGCTGGCCAGAAAGCCCAAAAGAATCCGGACAGCGTTCTCGCCCTCGCAGCTCCTGCGGCTCGAACACGCGTTCGAGAAAAACCATTACGTGGTGGGAGCGGAGAGGAAACAGCTCGCCCACAGCCTTAGCCTCACAGAAACTCAGGTATGAAACACCAGCTTTATTATTATTATTATTATTATTATTATTTCACCTCCAACTCCACGCGGTGTCTTTTCGTTTCACCTGCGCGCAGCAGCAGAGACCCGAGAGTTTGGCTTTCATTTCGATGCTGCTTTCCAGTCATGTGATGCGTTGGTTGTTGCAACTGGCCCACTTGCATTTTACAATCTCTTTTACTGTCTGCATAAAAATCTACTTGCAACATCATGGCTGGTGCACTGGATCACGTGCGACAATTCGGTTCTTCATTTCCTCTCTGAACGTGACACAGTGCGTAATGACATTTTAAAACCTGGAGTCTGATGCATGAAAATAAAGGCCGGGACCATTAGAAAACTAGTCATCTTAAATAACCATCGCCAAATTGCTTTTTACGCACCGGCTTCCACAAACGCGTGTTGTCAATAGAAGACTGGGGCTTTCCGTTGGATCAAATCCACCGTCATTGTATAGGCCTAACCTCGTTTCAGGAGGGGTTGGATTACTTTGTTTTGGGGGGAGAATGTTGCCTTTCAAAATGGAGGGCAAATTAACCAGTTAACCATTTGATGGGGAAGGTGATACAAAGAGCAAGGCGGGTTCAGTGAATTCCCTCTGCCATATTATATAAGATGCTGTTTGAGGCCATCAGCCGCTGTCTTTTGTCCGCCGTGTCTCCCTCGGACGCCGGGGCCTTTGGAGGAGTTGAAGGGAGAAATGAACCATCACCTACTTCAATTAGCCCACTGAAGCCTTATTAAACGCACCTCGGTTGCCATTTAGGAGCCAAAAGGGGCCGCAGAGTGACAAAGCGGGAGCAGCCAATTTATCGATTGAGATGTTGTTAATCCCCCGCGGTACCGTTCATTGTCAGGGCTGAGGCGATTTAGAGGAGTGTGTGAAAAACTATGTTAAGTATGTGACATGGGTGTTGTTTCATTGGGCCTTCGTTTCTTTTACACGGAGCCCGTGGGCTGACAGATATACACTGTTATCACTGTGGTTATAAAACAAAGATCTTCTGAGCCACTTTCTGTGACGCGTCAAAAGTTGGTCCACAAGGGTTTTTTGATGAGGCTGCAATAAAAAAAATATTTATTCCAGGTTTGTCTCTACTTTATTTGTTATTTTATATTGAAGTAAATCAATACGGGGGTAATAATGGATAATACGTTACATTTTTAACCTTAGATGACGGAGCGTTTTTTAGAGATCATTGTGTGGCAGAAATTGTAACTAATTATATTATGATTTGATTAAATGCTTGGGTGTGTAGCTTTCACTGAGCATAGAACCGATTATTGTTTATTGTGTTGGAAGTTTGCTCTGTAATCATCACTGCAGGTCACAGTCCCCCTCCAGCCCCCCATCCCATCCACACACACACACACACACACACACCGGTGTCTGCTCGTATTCTGCGCCGCCATCCAGACAATGTGTCCCTTTTACGCGTGGTTTTACGCACTGGCCAATCGCGGTTTATCTCGTGACACTGATCCAGTTTCTTCCCTCTTTTCTCTTCTTTCTCTTTTTTTCCCTCCCCGTCAGGTAAAAGTGTGGTTTCAGAACCGGAGGACGAAGTTCAAGCGACAGAAGTTGGAGGAGGAGGGCTCGGAGTCTCAGCAGAAGAAGAAGGGATCGCATCACATAAACCGATGGAGACTGGCGACTAAACAGTCGAGCCCCGAGGAAATTGATGTCACTTCGGACGATTGAAAAAAAAAGGAAAAAGACAATATAATCGTCTGTGTGAAGGAGCACATGGATAAAGGAAGCCGTGTAGAGACAATGAGAGGGTAAAGAGCCAATGTCACATTTCAGATCTCCGGAGATGGGCAGCTGAGGGTGAGAGAAACCCGACTGGTGGCACCTCTGTCGCCATGTGGGTCTGTCAATCCGAATGACCCGGGAAATGTGACTGAGAAATGTGTCTCAGTCCACCTACCTACCCCCCCTCCACTCACCAACCGCCACCACCACTACAACACCCATCTATCACCTCCAATTATTTTTTCCTCCAATCCATATTGGACCTTTGCACTTCAGAAGTTTTTTTTAATTCTTATAATTATTATCATAAAAAAAAAAGTTTTTCCTCAAGATACCAAAACACCAAACTGCTTTTGTAAGACTTGAAATGCATGGTCTAGTTTTTTTCCCCTGGTAGTTGTTTTAATTTGACAACGTTTTCACAAACCAAAAGGAAAAAAAAAAAAACAATTTTGTTTTTAACTCTATTTTCCAGCAGAGATGTCGTGCTTCTTCCTTTTTACAAAGTGTGCAGTCTTTAATTAATGATTCTCGTGTAAAAGTGATTGTGAAAACATATGAAGTAGCGGTGCTGCGTTATGGTGTTTTTTTTTTCAAGAAAAAATAACAAAAAGTAAATTTCGATTTTAAAAAAAATCTTTCAAAAACGCGAACTAGGCCACAGATGAATAGGATACTTATAGGGACGGCACGAGGACATTCCTTTAACCTAAAGCTTTACCAATGTGTCGCTGTGGCCCCACGCAGCTTCTGTCAGGACGTGACCCTCACGTGAAAGTTGTCACGAAGGACTAAATGCAAGAATTGAGAAAAACAAACAAACAAAAACAAACTTCAAGCACTGAGCGTATTCCATGTACAGAAATGCTAAAAGTTAATGTTTCTGTTAAACCCTCTTTTACAGAATGTAAATAATTTTTGTGTTTGTGTTAAGTTTGCTACAATTTTAACACAAAGTATACTTCCAAGAAGTATGTAATTGTCAATATTTTGTCAATAAAGTTTTATCAATATGTCGCGCGCAGTAAAAGTGAAGACTTTTGATTGTAGAGGGCAGCAGAAGAGAGGCCTGATGTAACTGTAACTGTGCCATCAGACAGTGTAACGTGGACAGACAGACGGGCAGACAGGCAGACAGACAGACAGACAGACAGGGCTGCTGATGTGGCGTTTCATTCTGCTCTGCGTTTGTTTCAGTCTGCAGTGGTTTTCTGTCAGAGGGGCCGCAGCCTCAGCTCCGCTCCAGCTACAAAGAGGCTCCACGAGCTTTTGTGGAGGTGCAAATCAGTTTGGGCAATTATCATGCGAGTAATATGAGGGGGGAGAGGGGATGCATTGCCCACTGGTCCACTTTAATCTCTTAATCCACGGATCCAATGGGGCTTGGTTGGACATAATTTAGTACAATCTGACTACCCCTCGCGACGCGATAAGGGAAGGTTGCAGTGCGCCGCAAAATGGGATCTTTGTCTCAAATCTTGTCTTGTAGGCTCCATCATGCTGCAAGCTGCTGCTGCGAACTGAACGGGAACATTATACAGGACGTCTGTAGGAGCCTTTAGGCTAAAGGACCAGAACAACAAAAAATCCAAAAACAAAACAAAAAAAAAACGATGCTATTTGCAGCAGGAAATTATTCTCCACGCAAACAAACCAGCAGCAACACAATGAACATAGGCAGCGCCGTCTAAATCAGACACATTTAAACTGGATTATGATTTTCTTTTTCCTTTACAAGCGAAACTTGTGTGTTTTCTGGTGCAAGGTGCACGGTTTTTTTTTTTGTTTTATTGTTTCATAGACTAAAAACAGCTGTTTTTGTAGGGGGGGCGGGGGGGCATATAGGGAATTCTTAATCGGTCCATAGATTATAACAGCAATAAAAATCTTTAGAGAATACCATTAGCTTTAGGGTAGAGAAAAAAAAAAACTAAAAGCTTTATTACAAACCCAGCTTTGAAATAGGCGGATTAGAGGACTGAAAGGGTCCCACAATAGTTAGAAGAAAAGGTTTCATGCTAATGAGGTTAATGCCCTTTGTATCTCCGGACTCCACAACGCTGTTTTTTGTAGGGGGGGGCGGGGGGCATATAGGGAATTCTTAATCGGTCCATAGATTATAACAGCAATAAAAATCTTTAGAGAATACCATTAGCTTTAGGGAAGAGAAAAAAAAAAAACTAAAAGCTTTATTACAAACCCAGCTTTGAAATAGGCGGATTAGAGGACTGAAAGGGTCCCACAATAGTTAGAAGAAAAGGTTTCATGCTAATGAGGTTAATGCCCTTTGTATCTCCGGACTCCACAACTTCATTACTCCTATCTCGGGCAACACCGAGCGGCTCAGAGCCTCACAATCCACTCGAGCTTTTCCCTTCCCTGCCTATAAAGAAGGATTTGATAGCAGTCCTGTTCAAACTAGATAATTATATCTTTTCAAGTTGGAATTAAGATAAAGAAAGTGCATTGGAGGCAGTGAGCCTTGATCCGCCGCAAACAAATTTGGCGCATTCTCTAACCCCCCAACGCCCCCCCACACCCACCCCCGTGTGCGCCTGTATGGACACAGAGGAGAAAGGCTGCTCATTAGAGCCTGGCACAATTTGATTAATTCATTAAAATAATTCCCTTTAAAAAATATATTTAACTCTGTTTGTGAACAGTTTTTTTTTTTAAATGCGAACATGAAAAATGACCAAGTTAACATGCAAAATGTAATGTATTTACAAAAGTAAAAGCTCGGACATTCAGCCGATTGGCTTTATATTCTAAACTCATAAACAGAATTGTAGGAGGCTACTTATTGTGAAGGCACCCATCAAAAATCATCTTTAAAAAATATATATATTTTTTATCCACTTGACTGTAGAGTCTAAAGCCACGGTTAAAATTAGGCCGATCTTAAATTATTAGGGGTGAAAAAAATCGCGCTGCGCGTGTCGGTTTACAAACCACATATTTCTTCCGTATTTTGATTAATTTTTTGCGTCTTACCAATTCGGCGCGCTCTTCTGTTCAGATCCTATTAAAGGGCGATCAGGCGCAATTTGAGACTAAGGTCACATGAATTTAATTGACTTGGACAGAATTCAAACAGTGTGTGCAAGCGCGCGCGCGTGTGTATACATTTATGTGTGTGTGTGTGGATGTGAAGGGGGCACTAATACACTACATCCTTCTTTCACACTCTGGCACTGTGCGTTAAGGGCCACGGCTGCGGGGACCACTACAGTGACCCGCTTATCTAAACTACTGCTGCTGCTGCTGCGATCTGGTCCTGTCCGGGGGCCCAACTCACACACACACACACACCAAACACCACATGTTTCATCACATCCCCGATCTCTCCTCATATGTTCAGGACCGGGCCGGGTCGAACGTGTTGGACCGGAGCCCCATTGCATTAAACATTTAGGCTGCAACGTGAAATGATTATCCGTCATTAAAAAGAGTAGTCGGTCCTATCAAGTGACCCCACTGACCCCAAACCCTCTAATCTGCAATTAGTAGGTCTAATTACGTCCGCTGACACGGCTAATGTGAATGTTGGATGAGGGGGGGAATAGGCGCGAGACAGGCCTCGCATTAGCGCTGAAAGTCAATAATTGATCGGGAGAAGTGGCTTTTGAAAGGGTGGCTTTGGACAGTTTGTCAACACGTTGTCTGCGCACGCTGGCTGCCTCGCGCTGGGTTTATTCCAAAGAGCATCCCGTCAGGGTGTCGGGGTGAGAGAAATGGCTGCCGGGTGGCACCTGTAGTCCGGGCCTGTCTGTCACACAGCGGCCGGCACTAACCTGATCTGCCCTGTTTCACAAATTGCCTCTGAAACTGATCCTTGAAACGAGAGAATGGGCCCAACACAATTCCCTTGGCCTTGACATAAGGCGCAGCGAGAAATATACAAGACTAATGAGCAATTACCATACAATCAGCCCTCAAATAGCTTACATAATAATAAATTAAACATCGGTGCCTCGCATTCAGTGTCTTGCTTTATTATTAATAACGGGGGTGGAGCGTTTGCGGCCGCGATGTGCTCTGACGATTATGTTTTCCAAATGCACCAATTTCCATTTTGCCACCGGGCGCAGTCATGCGCTGACTCCACGAGGCTCTACTGCGCAGGCGCACAAGAAAAAACAACTTTCCTCGCACGCGTTCTTTTTTATTGTTGCTGATCTGAATCGAAGTATCCGACTCAGGCACACACACACACACACACACACACACACACACACGCACACTCACACACACACACAGCAGGAAGAGGCCTGCTGCGTTCAATTACACAAATCGTTTTCATTGAAGTCTAAACTCTTTACTGAACTTTGCAAAACGATACCATATAATTTCGTCAAAATATCACACTAAAAACACACAATAAAACACACACGCACACTAAAACACTACATTAATAGTACTATGCACAGGTACAATTGGATACAGTTATGTATTATTATGCATCACCATCACTCTTCTTTACTTCTTTGCTACTCTCCATCCCAGTGGATGGATTGGGAGCAGGGTCAGGCACAGTAAGAGCCTGGAACCAGCATGTGACTGTTAATAGACCAACACAGCCATGAGCCACATTACAACAAGCTGCACTGACACACCCAGGCAGAGTTTCACCCAGTATGCTGCGGCGCTCCATTACCCACGTTTCACTGAGGTCACCACCAAGACAAACACATGACCAAGAAACTGTGACAAACGGCTATCTCGGGCTGAAATACTCATCGAGAGCAGCAATCCAGAAACACTAGACTTATTTCCACCTGCACAGACGTCTCTTTCTCCGGCTGCCTTTTGGCCTGACTCCCATAATGCCCTGCACAGAGTCCATAGACACCTCCAGCATCTGCATGAACTCGGCCTGCTCTGTGCCACAACCACGCTGCACAGGCACAGCTCAGTTTGGGAAGCCGCAGAAACTTTGCTGCCTTTAATAGCTATTTTTCCTCTTATTATTTCCATTGGCTTTAGCAGTAAACATCTATTTGCTGTGCGTTAATATTTCCACCAGCTGCCGAAAACCCAAAGACTCCCAACATCTATTTTCTTTGATGATTGGGGGACGTTGGGCCGTAAATGTACTGCCGTTTCATTTGCATAAAAGTGTTTCCCACTCATCCACCAGCTATGAAGCGAGCAAACGCCGACCCCCTGTCCTCTAAAGTACCAAACATTTTATAGGTTGTATCTGCAACCAGCCTCGGCACACTAATGTGTAACATATGGTGGACGGTACACCTGATAAAATACCTCAGGGGCCCTGCAGTTTGGAAAATCCTCAATTCGCTCCCTAAATAAAACAAACAATGGCCTCACTAAATATATCGCATGTGCCTGCTCAACTATTTTGCGTCGCCTGACCCACGAGTCCCCTCCCACACAACCAGCAGGTCTGTGTGCTTGCCGGTCAGAGCAGTGGCACAAGCGGCAGGTACTTCTGAAAATAACACCACCGACTTTATAGCATTTAGCTGCTGGCTGCAGCTCACTGAAGCTGCACCGCTCCTGTGTCAGATCCACATACAGCTTACTAATTCTCCTGTCTATGTTTTGTGCCTTCCCATGTCAGGACATGGTCATGGCCAATGAAATTAGCTCCCATCTCAAACTGATGTCTTAGTCCACTTTGCTTCTCCGGTTTCACCTCTGTGACACAAATGTGGCTACAATTAGCAATGAAATGTTATATAGCTGCTAACGTGCTGCTTATTGAGCAGACAGGTGAAATTGTGGGCACCTGTTCTTCTGTCCCTGCTCTGCTCTGTCTGAACTTCACTATGTCTCCCCCTCTTGGTGGCTGGGAGGGAGGAAAATCTGCCCCTAAAAAACATGAAATATCAAGTTTCCGCCTGCTGGGTCTGACAGCAGTTGAGTGCTTAGTGTCTGGAAAGTGAGGCGATATAAAATACAAACGGGGGACAGAGGCCTGTGTGCACTTGGGTAATGGATGGAGCATTTCTTTTCCTCATTCTTTTTCAATGCAAGAGTCAACTGAGCTTGTGACACACAATTTAAATGTAATTTTAGATCTTACTTTAAAATAGATTGCTGTTAAACTCTTCCCTGGTAAATATTATTTAAGAATACTTAAGGTAATAAGACTTGGACGTCTTATAATTTGTTCTTGGAGTGTTTCTGGTTTCAGCTGTTTCAGCTGTAAACATCAGTTTTAATTAGGGAACACATCCAGCCACACTGTGCCCACATGCTTTTGTGCAAATAATTACAAACATACCATAATGTCAGCTCGTACAGTTGATGCATCTTTACACAGAACAAGTTAATAATAAATAGGTATAAACTGATGACATTTGCACAGCACACCCTCGATAGGTGAACCTTCAAAATACACAAAATTCAACAAGAAGAAGTCCAAAAACAAACCACACATATATCAAAAAATGTGCTATTTTGCCATTTTAACTTTTAACGGCATAAAAAAAGAAAAAAATCAGTTTAGTTCTCTGTATTGACAGGAAATAAGACACACTATTCAACAATTTAAAACAATAACAGCGTGCACAAGTTAAAAGTTTGAGTGTTGTTTTTTTTAATGTTGGACATGGTTTTTCCCTTTCACAAATGTCTCCTGGGAAAAGAGAATGACGTGTAACTCTCCGAGAAACAACACGCACAACACACAAGTCAGAACTTCTTGACACTTATCGTAAATCGTGCCATTTCTGCTGCTCCTCAGTGCCATGCAACATCTCTGCAAGAGCCAACCAAACTCTTACACCAGCTCCTATTAGCTTGTCATGTAACACTGAAGTTATTTGTGGCTTGGATACAAAGCTTTGCCAAATCGCTGGTTGGCGCTGTCATAACACCCTCACCCCCCCCCCCCTGCACAACAGACGCTAACATGACTAATATTCACAAACAGTCATTTCTGTTGGGGTTGTGTGTGTGTTGCTGGCATGTGTGTATATGCATGTGTAAGTATCTCTGCATTCTCTGCTACTATGTGAATTATCAGCTGTAGCTCCACCTGATAATCCACAGAATATCAGGTCAGACAGCGTTAGAGAAATGTGGACACTTGTTACTCCTTATTTCCCTCTCATATATAAACGTGAGGTTTCTGTAGTGCTGCTCAGAGAGCGGGGGGGGGGGGGGGGCGTGGCGGGCAGTCATTTCTGTTGGGGTTGTGTGTGTGTTGCTGGCATGTGTGTATATGCATGTGTAAGTATCTCTGCATTCTCTGCTACTATGAGAAATGCTACTGCGTACTGGGTTGTGGCTACAAACAACATGATGATTTTATGTTGAGCTGAACTGAAAGGCTGGAGCTCCATCTGATAATCCACAGAATACCAGGTCAGACCGCGTTAGAGAAATGTGGACACTTGTTACTCCTTATTTCCCTGTCATATGTAAACGTGAGGTTTCTGTAGTGCTGCTCAGAGAGCGGGGGGGGGGGGGGGGGGGGGGGGGGCATGACTGAGAGGCGGTGTAAATGATTGGTGGCAGTAATTCAGGTTGTGACACCTATTACGGGCCAATGAACACCTTAGCACCGTCACAGAGAAACAAACCCAAATTATATGTGCTAATCATTCACTCTCATTCACTCATAACGTTCCCCCTGCACTTTGCACAGCTTAGCCATTGAAGGAGACGGATACTAACGTTGTCTAACGATTTCAAGTGGAGTTTCTAATTAATAACAAGCATAACTTCCTGGATTTATGTAAGCTCAAGGTGAAACGATTACTTCCCCAGCTGCAGTGGCGACTGCCATAGAATGTGAAAATATGAACTCTGAATGCATATAAGCCACAGCAATGAGTGGCAGGTGACTGTGGAGCCATGTGATGTGCGATGATCTACACAAAATGTGCACCACTCGCTCCGATAAATGATCAGTCAAAGGAAACAGGTGCAACGCTGGCTGTAGAACACATAAAAATGAGATAATGTGATACATGTCCTTTCAGGTCCAATTACTGCAAGAGCCAAGGCCATCGCACATGGTCATGTTGCTGCTTTTGTTCTCACCTCACCCCTATGGGCTGTCCTATGTGTTTATAGGAGAGGTATAATGGTTGCAGGGTGTGTAAGTGCGGCAGGTTATTTTGTATTTGGAGGTGAGGACATGGCAAATCAGACCACTTCACACATGAAAGGCAGGAGTAGGTCCATTTAATTCTCTGTGCCTCTCTTACCCTGGATCTCACTGTCCTTTTAGGGGGACTCCAGAGGCTAGTTAAAAGGTGTCTGATTCTCACCATGAATCTAATTAGATCTCCGACTGAGGTCTTCACATCTGCTTTGAAAGAAAGGAGGGGAAAAAAAGAAGGAACACATGGAGGGATAAGGTGCTAAAGCACCTTCGCCTCGCCTCCGCTGCACCTTGGCACAAGCTGTCCCCTGCTCCCTCCGTTCCTGGAGAAAAACAAAGTCCTGCAGGCTAATGAAGTTTGTAATTAAGGAGATTCTGTCAGGCTGAGTGAGTAATTAGGACGCGGCTCCTCCAGGGTGTTAATGGTGGTCAGGCTCAGCGGAGCACAGGCTGCATTTATGGCCAAAGAGAGCACCCTTTCCTGAAAGGAAAAGAGGAGTGTTTGCTTTTCACTGGATTCGGACCAGCTTTCTTTTCAAAGAGATCATTCAGTTTGTTTTCTGCATTTTGAAATAAATGTGAAATAAATAGTCATGTTTTTCAGTGTTAAGAAACAAAGCAGTTGAGAGACAACTCTAGTCTTTCTGGCTTATTGCTTCCAGATGATCATATTTACATACGTCTCCTGGAAACATTTCTGCTTTTGATGGTCCACTCCTTTCCTATAGATGTCTGATGTGTTGTGAAATCAGATATAATTTGAGGGAAATGGCTGCGGGACAGGACCAGGCTCTCCGTTCTAATTATCACATTTACTCCAGATTGGTTGACTGTGCAGCTGATAAAGAAAAGTTCACCTGGCCTCAATTAACTATATTTATCTCAGATTATCCCTCCGTGAGATTTCTGCTCTGGCAAAAAGATTAGCATTATTAAGAGTCGCATATGCGGGATGAATACATTTTCAGACAAAGTGACATCTCTTTAGGATGAGAAATTAAATCAATGAAATGAGAATCAAAGGGGAAGAAGCTGCATGTTCCCGGGATTGTCTGGCAGTGCACATTCCATTCTTCCCCATCTGCTGTAAAACCACAGCAGTCTACAACTACTGACATTCACAAATTGAATTTTTATTAATCGTTTCAGTTTCATCCACAATTATTTACAATGAACTTCATTCATCAAAACAAACCAGAACAGTACTGAGATTTGCTTTAATTTGGATTTGCACTGATCTTGCGAGGATGAAACTTTATAGTTAGTGTGACCAAAAAATAAATCCTGAAGAGACGATAGCAAATAACCTCACACACGCACACGTACACACGCACACACAGTGTGAGAGGAGCCGAGGAGTGTGTATACAAACTGATGTCCTTGACAGATACAGTAGAATGATTCTCTTCAGAGGTGGTTCCCTTTGATCTCAGGTTAACCTCTACATTCTCTAAAATCATTTACACTGTTTAGACTGGGAAGTGTCCTGCTGCAAGGCACAACACCTGGGCTATGAACCCATGACCTCACATCTGAGTGCTCTCACTGAAGCCCCCGCTGCCTCCCGGTTAGCTGGAGGATCAGCGTGGACAGACAGGCCCAAAACTCTTCATTTCCTGTCTTGCCTGCAACCAACCTTTCCCGAACTAAAAAAAAAAAAATGCTACCTGTGTTTCAGGTAATATAATCAACAGAACCAAGGAATGACCTTTATGTGGACAAGTCACGTTTTCACTGCAGTCTCACAAACCAGTTTTGTGAGTAAGAGGCCGGAGGGGAAATAGCGAACAAGGGGTTTAGAATAATGTTCAATTTAAAACGTCTGTTGTAGATATTTTCATGTAGATATTGTAAATATTGTTACTTTTAAAGGAATATTGCTACAAACATGCCGTTGTAGGGCCACAGGAAAATGGACAAGACAGATCTGGGTTGCAGACTCATTACAGGTTAAGTAGAGCAGGTGTTTGTCAGCTCCAGGCAGACCTACATGGATGAGACCTTTTCATGTAGCCTACTTCCTCACACATTAGTCTTCAGCCAAATTGCTCAGAGTGGGGCCTTGCTCCGCCCTTCCCCTCTCGTCCACCGTGACCTCTCTCCCCTCTGCGCTGCAGGCAGGGCTGGAGATAAAAAAAAAAAAAGCTGAAAAACGGCTCTAGGAATCCTAAATATTAGTGGTTATAAATCAGCCCCCAGTGGCCTATGAATAGCAATTATCTTTTTTGCACTAATAAATCCCCCCAGTCACAGATAAGATGGTTTCTCTTCCTAAGCTGGAGTAAAAAGAGCTAAGTACTGAGTCAAGCAAAACTGGGAGGGGTGCAGCAAATAAACACTGTGGATTACACTCAGTCATAAGAGAAAACAGCGTGTTTGTTTTTTTTGTGCTGGTCCTGAGCGGCGTATACGTACGAGCCGGCGGGAAAGAGGACACGATCACAGAACTCTGGGAATTCCGATGATATCTAGCAAGCGAGCTCTTATCAGCCTCATCAATACCTGCTAAACATGATTCCCTTCAGCGCACACTGACTTTTCAGTGGCAAGAAGCGCTGAGATTTCTTCAAATGTCATGGGGGGGTGAGTGGAGGGGTGGGGGTGAGGTCAAATTGATCCGATAGGAACATTCTTTGATTGTTATCTAAAACAGATCAGCGCAGACACGGTTAAGCTGGTGTAAGGCGTCACTCTCAACCGATTGAACCCACCGTCCCTCAGCCAGAACCACACACTAACTCGCCGTCTCCTCTGCTTATTGTCACCGCTGGGAATACGCTCCCTTTCCCTCTGCACTCCCCTGAGACTCACAACACTGTACCACGTCGACGTCGGAGAAAAACACCACAATCAGCACAGCAGCGGGGCCTTTTTGTTCCTCTATAAGGTGACTGAACCATTATTCCATGTAAAGACTTAAGTTAACCTCATTAAGCTCGCTCACACACTAGATACATAATTATCCCTGAGAGGATAGCCAGCACTAATACAAATTAGAAAGATAATTAAGCTACTGAGACTGGCCATTGCATCTCCCAGTGCACTGGACCCACAGAACCATTATGGTGAATTAGAGCCTTTGTTTACAGTCACAACAAGAGCCTTTATACCACCGGCCATGTTTGTCAGAAGCACCGATCGACTGCGCTTCATTTACTTGTATGATACTTTGGGAAGGTACAAGGTGTTTGAGTTCTAACTGCGGAGGAGACGCAAGACAAGATGAATTCCTTTCTATCCCGCGTCAACTTCACGACGCCTTACCGCCGAAGACCCAAAAAACAAACAAACAAACAAAAAAAAAAACACTTGGGTCTGTTTCAGAGAAGTACCTCAGGGTGCTCATAAAAATTCAGTCTCCATGACAAGTCCCCTCTGTAGTGTGCAATGCGTCTGGTCGTCAGTTTGGTGCCCTGCCCTGCTTACAGCTACTTCAAAGATGCCTTAAATGCCTCCTCGAGCTAGAGAAAACATTTCTCTCTTTTCCTTTGCAAATGCTTGGTCAAACAGGAACAATAAATCTGGCCGATTCTGACATTCCTCTTTAGATCACATGATACCTGTACGGCAGAGTAGAACACTGAGACCGCCCCACTCCGAGCACCGCAATCACGCAGTACATGTGAGCTGCCGGGTCTGTCCGGGTTATGCAGCATCACGATTAGATCAGGGCTGGACTTTTCGGTGAAAATATGTCAAGCGAAAAGGATAAGTACACACAGCTGGATGCGTTTTACTGAGCAATTCCCTTTTGTCATAGGAAGAGCACACGCCGCGTTTGGCCAAAATGAGAACGCTGTTGCATTTCAGTGCACCGGACCAATTGTAGGGAAATGATTGCCCAGACTCCGGCAGTACAGTACAGCTTGTGATGTTAAAACAGGCTTTGGCCGTGCAGGGAGGTGAGGTTTGTTTTTTTTTTTTTTCTCTTTGCTTGTGAGGGGAGTATGGAGGAGAGGAGCACGCTGTTGGTTGTGTGCCAGCATTGCCTCCTGTGGTTTCACGCATAACAACCTTGCATGTGCACAGCTCTAAGTAAAGCATTGATTTAAGAGGGTACTTCTTCTTTCCACAGCTTTAGCAAAACAAGCCCCTATGTTTGGATAGACCCAGTAAGCAGCTCACTGACCTGAGCAGTGGGTCAGATTAAGTCAGACCCTTCCTTCACCCCTACCTCCTTGCCTCCCTTCCTCCCTCCTTTCTTGCGGGCCGGCCCAATGCAAAATGAGGAAAAGGGAAAGTGCTCTTCGGGGCAGGCGGGCCTGCCAGCCAGGTCAGGGGAGTTGCTCAAGAAAACAGGAAACTGACAAGAGAGACAAATGATAGGGCTCACCCAACCACAGGCGTTTAAGCACTTTGCCGCAAAGGTTGATCATCCGTAATTGCTGCAAGAGTACTACTTAGAATCGATTTTTAAATGACACACACATTGGGGTTTAATTAAATTTAAAAAAAAAAGAATAGTTTTTCCTTGGCAATTACGACAACTCTGTCTATTGGGCGATAGGTAACCACTGTGTGACCAACGTGATCCCATTCCCAGTAAATCTGTTACCGCTGAGGCCTGTCTGGGATGAACTGAGGATAATAACCGATAAAGGAGCTCTTACGGTTTGTCATAAACACGGCAAACCATCGGTTTGAATCCACTATTAAAAGAAACATTAACTCTGTGTGTGTGTCTTTCTGGAAAACCGCAAAGCAAACATTGTGACATGGCAACAGTCTGAGCTGATATTATCTATTGACCCTGCTCAGAGTGTTCACAATAACTTGGTTATATATTTTCTCTGGACAAGCTGAAGGGAGGATCGTGTGTGTACGTGTATGTGTGTGTGTGTGTGTGTGGAGAAGCTGCTTTTGGCCAAAGGCAAAGATAAGCAAAGGGGGGGTGGAGGTGGTGCGAGGGAACACAATGGATTGAGCCGAGCAATCAGTGAGCAATCTGGGGCGGTGTTTAGTGGCGCTGTAAGATCTGCTAAACTAGCCCTAATTTCCCCTGTTGTAGGAGATGTGTGAGTGGAGGTGGAAAGGGGCGGGGGGGGGGGGGGGGGGGGGGGGGGGGGGGGGGGGGGGGGGGGGGGGGGGGGGGGGCTTTGGTCTGTCAAAGTTGAGTTAATCTGAACCTGGGGCATCACGTTCACTTCTGATGGAGGCCAGAGATAGGCCGTCAAGGCGGTGGAGGAGGAGGGCTGCAAGGATGAAAGATCGCCCACACCTGCGAGGGGCTGCCGAAAGTTACAACTCACTCAAAGAGGCCTTTCTGTGGCCGCTCCATTTGTCAAAGATGATGGGGGCAGCAGCAGTGAGAGCTTCACTCCAGGTCTGTTTCCACTGGTGGCTCATCACACGCACCAACTGCAACGGGATTGAAAGATTACATCGATTTGTCTTCTAACCAGTAAATCTGTTTTTTTCTGAACACAAACGAGCTGCATATTTCCAGGGTGAGAAATCATTTAATGACATAAGTCTGCCTGTGAGCCTGTTACGATTTAAGTCATATTGTACTCGTAACCTTAAGCCTTCACATACAGTATTAGTCAGGCAGTTGCACTGTCGCAGCAACATGGATTGAACGCACCAGATTTACAAAACAAATCAAAACAAACATACTTTTTCCTCCACCACTCCTTGTTTAATTCACCATGCAAGCTTCCTTTCGTGCACCGTAAGACTCATCGGGGTCATTCAGGTTATTCGATCATTCGTTTCTGCCTCAGCGAATCACAATGCTGCAGACAATAATAATCATATCGTAAACAACAATAAAAATAATGGGTCAGTTACACTGGATGTGGCAGGTAGGTGGCACATACAGGTCCCCAATAAATATGGTAAGAGAGCATTAATCCCCTTCCTCTCTCTGTTTCATCTGGCCCTTTTGCTCTCTGCCAACGTAATGCTCTTGCCTCTGCTGGCAGCTCAGACCATGCCGGGAGCACAGCACATCTGGATCACAGAGCTGAAGGAGGGATTGTGAGTGTGTGTGTTATGTGCATAGAGGGAGAGCTTATGTGTGTGTGTGTGTGTGTGTGTGTGTGTTTGTGTGTGTGTGTGTGTGTGTTGGGCAGGTGGGCAGCGCCACATGTATGGGCATCCTCATATCCTCGAGTTGAGGAAAATGTCCCCTCTGTCCAAACATGACAAGGTGAATTCCCAGGCAGAGGTGGCTGCTCATAAACAAAAACATCTGGATGGGTAGAAGAATCATAAAGATTTTGTTTCCGCTGCCCTGGAGTCCCACTGAGACTAAAGTATCAACTTAAGTCAAAGAGTGAGCGAACACTGTGAGACAGCAAATCTGTGAATTATTATCCAGACAAGGGGAATAAGCATCTCTCCCCTACAAGACAAAGCAAGCGGCCAGCTGGGAATGCGACTGATTGTGTGCTACATGTGTATATTCGAAACGAGTCGTGCTAATTGTGCTCTCGTGTTCGCACATTGAGATGTTTTACAAGCGAAACATGCTTGCGTTGACGTTGCTTTGCTAGACACATTACCTTTCCGGAGCAAAGGCTCCCTGTCCGCGCCACCGCCAAGCTCAGATGTGGAATGTTTCTGTGGAGTGTGGTTGGGATTTTCACGCTTTCGGGTTTCAGTTTCCATATGCTTGCCTGCGCTGTGCAACTGCGGCGACCGAGAGTCCGGGGGCGTAACGTGGCCTGTTCGCGTGTTGAGCAGCACGACGCGCTCAGGTTCTTCCTCTCAGCTATTCTAGTGAGAATCTGCTCAAATGTAGACAAGGGAATTGCCCGTGCCTTATATAAACAAAGCAAAACCATTGTGCTTGATAAGTGAGCTAACAGATGTCTGTATATGCACTTTGCCGGTGTTAGCGCTGGCTCGAGGCGCTCGCTGAATGGATGCTGGCAGGAGTCCTGGCAGAGCTGACCGCTCAGGAACGACCCACTTTATAATGGTACAGTGTTGTGAAAAACAAGCGTACCAGCAGCTCATAGATCACATTTCATGCTCAGGGCCAATTACGATTGCTTTAAAGAACATCAAGACTATTTGAACATGACCAAGGCTCAGTAGTGGCTCTGTCTTAACCATATGTAACATGTGGAAGTAGGAGCCATCATTACCCTGCAGTTTAGCAGGATGTAGCCAGCAGCAGCTACACACAGGACAGTCTTGCAGTGAAAAATAATAGGTACACCTTCTAGCCCGTTCACAGAAGAGTGTTACCTCCTCAGGCGTAAACTGAATGGACGGCCGGGGTTGGACAGAAACAACAATCAAAGGCCGCGTTCAAGGTCGAATCACCTGTAAGCGCCAACTCATCCTTTCATCTGTCAATGCTTTTGAACGACATTGGCTGTGAACAGCTAACTGGTGAATGCCGGGTGTGAGAAAGTGTTGCTGGAATATTTCGCCACATGGAGAGCAGACCAATTGTGTGTACAGCGCCGTCTCTGCAGGGATTAGTGGTGCCATTAAGTGGCGATGAGTTGCAGTGGGGGGCCACATCCCCTGCTCCCTCATTAAATCGCTGGCAGCTGCCCTTTATCACAGCTCCGCTTCGCCGCTGTGCTGTGCCATCAGCACCCTTGCAGCACCCATGGTGCCAGTTTAGGACCCTTGACCCTCAACTCTTCTCTGACAGCCTGCAGAAAGTTTAATTGCAGGCTGTTATGAGGGAGGCAGAGACTCTTTTTTGTGCACACACATACACCTTTTTTGTATTATTGTATTGCACACTTGCTCAAAACACAAATTCTGTTGCAGCGGAGCCATCGTTTTACATTGTGATTTAAAATCAGTAAATTGCCTGTACACTCGGTATCACTCAGTATATTCACACATATGAATATCCAATCTTTTTTTTTCTATTTTGCATCATTTTTTTTAGTCTGGTAATTAAGTTTAGTCATGGGTAGTGACTAATTATTCAGTAGGTGATGTGTAAACATGGAGACTAGAACTGATTTGTTCTGATCACGCAAATGATATTTTCCCAGAACAGCCTTTTCTCTTATAGCTTTTTACTACATGACTAACAATTTGTGTTATAAGTATGAATGATAAAGGGGGAAAACAGTCCATTCTTCTTCTTAATGTGTGTGTGTGTGGTCCACAACTGCAGTACATACAAAAAAATATCAAAAGGTCTCCATAAATATTCCCTGGATCTAAACAGCTTTTGAACAGAGGAGACAGAGGTGTGTTTAAACACTACCCAGAATGCCGTGCCTGAGGCCGCGGCTGTGGGGCAGAGATGGGTGACTCTGTAGACAGAGGGGGGAAATAATAGGTGGGAGAGGCCATAATGACAAGCTCTACACCTCTTTCTGCAACACCCACTTTTGTGAAGTTAGTTATTTCCTGAAGGCATAATTGATTTTATAGAATTATCAAGCTTTTATTTTAAGACAGTGTTTCATTTCGTTTGATTTACTGGAGTTCAGGCTTAAATTGAACATAATAAAACACATTGGTACAGGGAAAATCTGAAAATGGAGGGAGGGCTTTTTTTTAACAAAGGTATGTCTGTGAAGATTTACAGTCAGCCAGGTACAAGTTACTCCTAACAGTTTCCTCTTTTCACATTAGAGGTCAAAAGTCTTCAGTAACCCCCAGTCTAGTCCAGCTGCCTTTGAAAAGCACTGGGAAATACAAACGCCCTTCAACATTTCCACTGTAATGCTTAGTAAGAACCGTAATAAAGCGACAAGAAGCGAGTCCATGGCAGTTTAGTTTCAGTAGTTTCAGTGTTCCGGAGCACAGCCCACAGTCTCAGGCCTGAGGCGAAGGGGCTGAGGTGAGGTCTCAGAAATACAATCATACACACACGGATTTGGGGAAATTAGAGTTTCACGTAAATGTAAGCATTTACAGGTGGTAAATATCCTGTTGGATTTCGCAAACCTAAAAGCTTAAGCATGGCACCCACAGGCTACGGAGCAGACACAAGCATGCATTTATGATGGAAATTATTTACTGTTCAGTGTTAAGCAATTCTGTTGTACATATATATAGATATATATATTTTTAGCCGACTACATTTTAAAGCCAACACAATTTCACTGGTACGGTTTATGAGAAAACGAATTGTAATATGCAATCTATGGCAATCACAGACTCAACTGGTGGATAAACAAATGCAATCTCTAACCTATGTCAATATCAGATATCTGTACCATGACATAGGCCTACGAGTCTAATTTCAAGGTAATTAAGATGATCCCGTTCCCATTTGTTTTTTCAATTTGCGTGCCTTTTCAGTAATATCTCCCTCCATACATCACCCCTGGAAATAGTTAAATCAAATTTGCATCCCTTGAATCGAGTATAAGCGCAAACCTGATTGCATCTGTAAATCCACCTGTTTTCTAGGGTTGGACTTTAGTCATGCTTCGTGTAATTACGTATCCGAGGAATGGCGGCAACGTCCGAGACCACTGAATTACATCGATACTGGCTCATAGTCAACACTCATTCCAGTTTCTAACCTGAAGCCTGGAGTTTGTGACGTGTTCATTGCAGCGGAACAGAGATTGTGAGGGCGATTGCTGCCACTCAGCCCCTCCAATTTGTTACTGAGTGTGTTGCCATTACCTGGAGAGCCACTGCAGTTAAAAGAGAATAACAGCCATAATGGAGATCTCTATCCGCGCTTACATATCTGATCGAGGGGCTTTAAAGATCAAACGGTCAGGCAAACATTTGGCATTCCTCATGGAGTGTCTTTTGATGTTGTGGACCGCCTCTCTTCAAAGGTGTTGTCTTCATATTGCCAAGAAGATGCAAACATTTTCACTGTTAATCCACTTGGTCATATTCTGTTTGCTCTCAGGGCAGAACCATAGGCGTGTCCTGCAGAACAGCCCAAAGATCGCTAACCAGTCGTAACATTGTTTAAAAAGTGAAAATGCATAAAATATGTTGCAATCACAAGGTGCGGCTGCAAAGTTTATTTAACCTAATTTTGCTCTCTTGCATTCCTCCCTGCAAATACAATGTTACCCTTCTATCCAGCATCAAGATTCTTTTCTACGTTTCACAGAGAGGTGGCAGGTTATTGCCAATCATAATAATAGGCCTGATTCTGAATTTGTGCACAGTTCAATTTTACTTTAACCCCCAAAATAAGAGATTTTATTCTGTACAACTGTTAAATGAAAAGAAAATTTCAAATTTTGACCAAAATGTCTATGATTCAGTTTGCATCATCTTGATTCTGCTGAGATAGAAGCGGCTATTAACCGGGAAATGATATAGTAATGATGAGTGTAAGGCGAGCCCAATCACATGCATTGGAAAAATTACAGCAGCTTATTTCTGAAAGGCAGAAAATCATTCCGGTTATTAAATCATTTCTCTTCTTCCCTTCTTCACGCTTTTCATGGGTGGTCAACAGTAATCAGTTTACTGTCTGGCTCTTTCAGGGTGCTAAGACATCCACTTCTCATTTGCACAAACAGGAAGATAGTTTCAAGCACCCATTTCTATTAATCCCCCTTAAAGTTTTGCGTGGTCGCTTTGGAAAAAAAAAAACAAACCTCCCACTTTTAATCTGAGACCAATGTTTTTTTTTTGTGAAAAGGGATTTACCCATAATTCTCATTGCCTGCATCCCTTCCCCCACTTGCAGGAAACACATTTGCAAATTTTGCACATGCGCGCACACACACACACACACACTGTATAATTTATAAAGCCTAAGCTCTTTCAATACTCCAAAATGCCAGATAAACTTTTCTCATTTGCTCCTAATTTGGTCACGCAAGATAATGCCAACATCTGAAGGCTTTTTAAACTGCTTTTTAAAAATGCATTCCTGAAAAGAGCTGGCGCTGGCACCTCTGCACCTTGTCAGCTCCAATAATTATTTCCAATCCGGAGCTAGCCCTTAATGTGCTGATTAATCCAGCCATCTCCTTGCTGTGAGATGCATTCAGCTCCATTAATTTTTCAAAAGGGCCTCACTCTCTTTTGCTGGGAGCCCTGCAGATGTCAGGACTGTGGCAGTGAAAGCCATTAGAAGTTAACACCTCCCACTCCCCTGAGACTGGCATGGACTTTACCCTCCCTATTCTAATGCCAAGCAGCCACATTAAAGATGTCAGCTGCCAAGCCTGGCATTCCCTGAACCTGTACATCACCATCTAAGCCCCCCCCCATCCACACACACACACACACAAAAGAAAAACAGCCTTAATAAGAACGGTTTCAAGAAACACGCATAATGAGAAACAAAGCTCGGTGTCAACATCTTCTGGCTTAATGGGAATATTCAGGATTTCTAGAGATTCACACGTTGTGTGTCGTCTCCAAACTCCGGAGCTCGGAGATTCCCAGCCAGGTCTGAGATCAGCCTCGGTGAAAATAGCCTTCAGAACAACTCCCTCACCAGTGTGTTCCAATTCAAAGCGATTTGAAATCTGTGCTTCAGCCTCCTCTCACTCCAGAGCTTTGTGCAGCTCCCCCTTATGCAGACTGGTTACAAGCTGTCTCAATTGAGGAAATCCCCCCGCCCCCCCTTCAACCAGCTTTTATCTGCCGATAGGTAGGTGAATGGTGGAAATTAGGATTCCTGGAGAGACTTGCGATGGAGAGAATAGAAACAAAGACTTCCCCATGTCGGGAACCGATGTCTCTTTTTCCACTGCTTTTCCCTTTCATCCCAAGAGCTCCTGTCAGACAGAAGGAAGGAGAAGGAGAGCACATATAATACCTTTTAAGAGGCTGCCAGTTCTCTCCCATGCGATAAGCTCTGCTCAAATCACAATGGAGTTTCAGGACCCCGCAGTCACCCCACTGTGGGCCTGAGAACACACTCCAGCATACACGTCAACACCGATATGCCAACCACACTGAAATATGGCACCATAGCAAATTAGACCTACAATGTTTGACCCGCTTTACAGTACAAGCTGTTTCCTTGTGACCATTTCATCCAAACCATCTTCAGAGTGTGATTATATCCTCTTAAGTTGTGATATAGCAAAGAACCATCTATTTATAGCACAGTGTTTAGGATGCCAACATGGAAGTGTACAACTCCACTCATCACTGGAGATACCATGTATACAGTGTTGAGGTATTTTGTACACAACCCCCACTGCAAAGTATTCGAAAAATCTGTATAAACAGAAGCAGTGTCAAAATCCCAGCCCTTTTTGAATGTTAATGAAACGGAGGTGTTGGGATGTCAGGAATCTGTCCAGTAACGATAACAGTGCAACTCCTGTTTACACTGAGCACGCTCCAGCTCCCCAAACCCAAAGTGCAGCCTCATTTACGTGCTAATGTGGGGAGGCAGATAAAGGACGGCGGAGCGATCACATGGCCTGTCAGAGTCACCCTTTGAACCATCGCTCATGCCGCTGAAGAGGGGGGAAATTAAAGAGCCTCGGCAGGTTTACGCACCTTTCAGACACAACTCACACTCCACTCAAGTCCTCGCATTTGTGACAGAGGGGAAAATAACTGCATTACTGGCATAATACACATACATACACGCTTTCAATGCACTGGCTCGTTGTCATACCTCTGTGTGGGACAACTTCTCTGACAGCTCGTCCAAATGATTGTTAGGATGGAGCAGAGTGAAGCTGAGATAGACGCACTATATGTGGCGGCGGCTAGCTATGTTTTGTATGCATTATTTTATATTTTATATTATTTATTATAAACTTTTTGATGTGGGACAATGATCCCACATTGTTGAACAGTCTGACTGGCTCACACGCTACTTATACTCTCCGTTTACCTAACAATGACTAAAATGACCAGTTTCAAAAGAACAATTCTGACGATTCTAAAATAACTCTAATGGTGATTAACTTGCACAGAGTTGTTTCTCTGTCTCTGCACTTCCCTTTAGCTCTGACAAGCATTTTAGCTTCTTTCATTCCACTGTTTTTGTTACTACTGCCCAGACCAGCGGTGCACAGACCTTTTGCCTACTGTCCAAAGATCTGTGCACCACCTATTCTGCATCAAATAGATGATACACACAGTTAGCAACTACCTGCTGACTCTGGTGGAGCTACTCACTGCTGAGGAGCCAGATGTTTCTTCTCAGGAGTTGGAGGAGACTACAGCAAGACAAAAAAAAGACCAAGTTTTGAACATATTTCATTCATTTTCTACAAATGTGAAATTATAAATACAAAGGCAGTCACACGTGTTTTCTCCTTCTTGCTTTGCCCCCAAAAGTCCGAAAAAACCAATGGGTGACAAGTCCAGAGATCTTGAACATTCCGTATTAAAGAATCAAAAAACCAAAGTCCACCAAGAGCAAAGCTAATTTGTCCACCACAGAACAAAACAATTAACCAAGAGGCAGCAAACAACACGCACACTCTCAGGACTGTCTCAGTTGTGGTGTGAGAAGTAACTTCTAAAATTAAAATATTACTGTCCAGTGTCATTTTTCCGTCTTGTTGATGACTTCGGCCTTGTCCCGAGGTCAGGGGGATGAAACATTAACGTGGCAAGACCAAAATGTTTTGACTGTCTCGGGAAAGAGCTGTGAATCAAACACTTTGTGACGCTGCCTGGATCGTTCCAGTTGAGTAAACTCCACCCATCTGGTGGCCCAGGATGGTTAAAACAAATGAACGGCTTGCGAGCGCTTCATGACCCTGATCTGTTTAGGGTTAAAATGAGGTAACAGAGGACTGATGGAGCATGTACGTGATCCCAGCTGTAGTTTTTTTTGTTTGTTTTGTTCTTTTTTGGGAGCACGGTGACTCTCAGAGGAGGAAGTGATCTTTAATCTTTATGTAGGGTTGAGGTGCGCTAAAAGTTTTAAACAAATCAGCCTGCATGTTCGCCCTGACCCACTGCCACAGCAGTGAGTAATGCGAGCGGCCAGCTAGGCCACATTGGTGGTGCTGCATTAACCGTTTCCACATGCCGCGGAAATCTTAAGTAATGCACCTGTAATTTTTCCGCTGTTCATTAATATTTTACATGCGGGTTTAAGGTTGATGTTAGTGAGGGCTTGGGTGGGCCTGCGGTCGCAGCTCGATGGCTGTGTTCGCTTCTCATTCACACCTGCTCACACTTTTACACACACACACCAACTGCTCTAACCTACTGGTGCTTGTGTAATGTGCTCACATAATTCACAATAATGCCCACATAAAAGCAAACGGTCTAACTCAGAGGTCACTTCACGGTGTAATCGTTTTCCACCTGCTCGCATAAAATGTATACTTAAAACATATGACCGACTGTCTTTTATGGTCCCGAAATTCTATAGCTATCTCAATATGAAACAGTTGAATGTTTGCTCCAATATAAGACAATGCGGTTTTGGGACAGTGCTTACTTTAAACTCTCTAAAGGAAACATTCACACGGTAAGTCAAAGGTCTGGCAAAGGCCTCACATGAAAGAGGTTGGTTCATTTTCGAGTCCCAGAAAAGGATCAGTCTCTAAGAGTTGTTTTGAATAAAATTTCAGGGAAATTATTCGGGAAAACAGTGAAAAATGTTGGACTTTATCCCATGTATCATTCAGGGAATTAACAGCTTGAGAGTTATCTGCATTTGGCAAGAGGAACAAAATAAAAACACCACATGGATGAACCAGACAATCACACTACATGCATCCATTAAACGTCTCCGCATTTAGTTACTGAGAGCTACAGTATGTTGTTGCACAGGATCATCTGTGAGTGGATCTTTGAATTGGAACAAATAGTCTGATGTTCCAATACAATTCAATTGTTTTGAGCACTTCTCCATATTATGTAGAAAAAAACAAAGAGTTCATATAAAAACAGAGAACTTGGTGATAGTCGAGAGGAGAAACTCCGTACGATCAGGCAGTAACCTCCAACAGTCTTGGACTCAGGGCATTTTTTGATGCATTAGACAATAACAATACTGTGGGAAAAGCTGAGGTACCGTGACTTGCTTTTCTTTCTTTCTTTCTTTCTTTCTTTCTTTCTTTCTTTCTTTCTTTCTTTTGGAGATATTTTGGCGGTGGCGACAAAAAACAAACCCTCAATGGCTGGAGTTCAGAGAGGGGGCAGCCCAGACGGCAACAGAATTGCTTTGAGTGGTGGATCGGCATTGCAGGAATTTTTTAATTTCCTGTTACTCAATAATTCTGCTCCAGTTAGGTCCTTGGACAACATCCTGCACTGTACCTTGTCTGATCAGTTCAATCCATTGGACAGATGCAGGGGAAACATGCTTTAATCCTTTGTCATTGGTCCATGACATGGTGGTCCTCTGTGACTGGTCTGGCACTAGGGAGACTGGGTGTAGCGATTCGGGATGCGGTTGGACAATGTGGTCTGGTCAGTGATGTCACACACTGGGGACTTACCCCAACACCTCCTCGCCTGGTATACCAGTGATTATGTTATCCTTCAGGGTTTTTATGGGCTCATGGTGATAAACGGGGACGATTCTGCTGTCTTTTACTGGGGAAACAAAGACAACAGTCAGATGAGAAGCAGAGTGAAGCAAGCGGTAAGTGCTTTACAGTGGGGGCGTTGACTTCCAGGCCTTCGGGGCTGTGGAGCAGGTTTTCTCCTGATGATCCTTCCCCTCCTTAACCCTCAGTCGGCCACCCTGCCCACTGTGAGCTCGTCACGGCTGTTCGAGGTCAAATAAATCACCTGCCATCGCAGGTGCTGACCTGTTGTTTATTAGTAAATGTCTAAAGGACAAGCTTTGAGAGGGGAGGAGCTGGAGAGAGGTAGTCAAGGGGTTAAAGCACTAGTCTCAGGTCTTAAGGTTGATTTAGCAGCCCCTCTGGGAGGCTGCTGTACTACCCTGAAGAAACGAATGCCAATAAAGGCTTGCAGTGACTGATGTTCGAGAGAGCCTTAATTGTCTTGTTAAGAAGAAAGACGTTGGTATGCAGGAAGAAAATATTCTCCTGATGCTGTGACTCTTATAGATATTGATAGCATTTTAAAGGTTAAGAAAAGGGTCATAAACACTGTTTCTGAAGAAGCTACCTGATTTGCATCCACAAATATTTTCACATTCGAAACTACTCCACTCCATTTCATCACATCACGCCTTTAAACGTTGGTGGATTTGAAAGGGATTATCTGATGAGAGCGCCGACTGTCAGAAATGACAGACACAGATGAGAACGAGCAAAATCACTTCCATCATTGCTTCATAACTGAGACTATAAAGGACTATGTCATAAAACCTCGGAGACAAGCCGGGACTGACAGCAGAGCCTGATCTTCAGCTATCTAATAAATTACACCATTGTCTCGTCACTCTCAAACTCCTCAAGCATATGGGTTTGAAATAGACCAAAGCACCCGAGGCCTTAACAAAACACTTGTGCTGCCACCTTCCAGCAGTGACTGGCACCTTCCACCACAGGTAAGTCAACCTTAAAAAATTTAAATGAAAATAATGATTGTCTAAACATTTATACACTCAATTTCTGTGTACACACGCCTTTGTCTAGACGGTGCACCACCATAAGGCTGGCAAAACAACATTAGCCTGTGAAAGCGGTGCAAAATATCGGTATCAAATGATGTCATCTGCCCATGTAATGTAAAGCTAAGATTGAGCTCGATCAATTAGGATTTGCAGTGGAGCAGAAAATAGCTTGTGACAGAGCTAAGGTGCAGGAATGTCTGAGGAAAAATAAACTTTTCCTCAGACACACACTCTGCCTTTGCAGACTCACAATGCAGCACAATGAGTATATGCATTCATGTGCTTCCTCTGAAAACATGACACGACATGACAATGGTGTATAAAATATCTTATACATAATAATTTCCCATGATTGACAGTTGCACATTTTATTTTTGCAGCGATGTCTACAGTTCTGTATTATTTTTATAACAATAGCAAAACACCAGTGACTCAATTAACATCCTCCCTGGGGCAAGTGCAGTACCTTGAGAAAAATTACATATTGCCAGTCATAAACTGAAGCAATTTGATTACATAAGCATAACAACAGTTTCTTCTGTCTTTTTTTTTAATTTTGATGTTTGAATTTCCAGATTCACAGTTTCTGCATCCGTTCTGGTCACATCTGATCTGCTTGAGGTGCTGGAGGCGACCATCAGAGCCTGCAGAGGTTTGTCTGCAGTAGCGCTGCCATACTGCTATTTTCATTCACCAGGAGAAAAAATAAAAGGTCTTACAACAACAACCACTTAAACATTCATCCAAACAATGACTTATCAAAACCAGAACTAAAAACAACACAACTGCATTCTTCTGTGCATCACAACACACCACAACCTCTACTATGGGTCATTTTCTAACACTTATCATCTTTAGGGTTGCAGTGGCAGTTGGAGTCAATCCAGGCAGGGTACCTCCTTGACAGGTCACCAACCCCATTTTGGACTGTGGGAGGAAGCCGGAGCACCCAGAGAGAACCTACCCAGACATGGGTTTGAATCCCTGCTTGGCCTATCTGTCTCCACTGGTGTGATCAGTGAAGGGAAAAAAAAGTCCAATCATCACTTTAAAAAAAATCTTGTAATGTCACATTAGTGAGTGTAGAGTTCAGCTTTGCATAGCATATAATTTGTAGCAGATTTTATCAGAATGCATATCAGTAAGTCAAAGTGAGTTGAATCACGAATTGCTTGAAAAGACTTATCTACTGCTCAATCTGACGTGACACCTTGATCTGCTTTCAAACGCACCATCCTTTACAGAACACTTCCTCTTGCTGAGCAAGTCTATACAGCGGGTCACTCCCAGTGACAGCTCAGATCATGTCGGTTATTGAGCAATAGCTCTTTGAGAGCCAGAGCTTGACAGGCACGTGTAATAAGCCAAGGAGTTGAAATGTCACCCAAGGGTGCAGCCTCGGGCAAATAAGGCCTCATGAGTGTCTGAGGATTCCTCAGCTACAATGTAACCCTTTGTTCAAGTTGTACGGCAGAAATGGGAAATATCTTCATGCTTGACATGTTCTTGTAATGAGTGAAAAAGCCAGTGGCCATTCCAAATACCTTGTTGGCATCATGAGTTACTTTGGTGTCAAAACCACAATCCAAACGCAGGTGTAGCTGTAATTGTTTCACTTAAGAATATGTGACATACGCCAGCAGTGAACTTTGAAGTGCCGGGAACATAATTAAGACTTATTAGTCTTTTCCACGTCAACGTCTTTTATATAACTTCTTCAGAAAATAAATTTAAAAAAAAGGTTAGCTTTAGATGAAATCTAGCAGCCCCTTGCTGACGATGACTGTGGTAATGCCCCTAGTTGTTTGCCAGCTATGTCTGACACTAATGAATTCATTTAGAATACATTTTTAAAATTTATCACATGCAGTACTTATCAACTGAAACAGTTGACGGCACCACAATTGTACTGTCACATATATGACGCGTGTCACATACCTGGGTGTGAAGGGTTCATTAACCGACTCATTTTTTTGTTTATGTCGAACAGATTTTTTTCCATGTATATCACCATGACACAAACACATCTACCCATGTTTTATTATCTAGCGTATTTAAGGAGGGTGGAGTACACTATACAATGCTAAATGCTGTTAATCCTAGCTCCAGGCCTCAGACAAGAGAAACACACATTTTCAGCTGCCGTAATTACCGGATTTCAAAAACAAACAATACAGCTGAGCTAGAGATGCTGGTAGAAAACAAACAACCTCTGGTCTTATTGACTGTTATCGCCATATTCTGTTACCTGAGGGGGGATAGTATAAAAGCCCATATACTGTGGAGAAGGGGTTGTGATGCTCAGAAGTGCTGGAATCATAGTTTTCCAATGCTAATAAATTCTTGCTCTTTGAAACAAACATCAGCAAAGGCTCCAGGTTTTAAAGTAGTTGTTTTCTGAGTTGATTTATACAACTGAGGTACATCTCAGTCATTGGAACAAGGTGTGTCTGTTTCACGCATGAGTTAATCAATTGCAACACAAAGATGTGCTCTGTTCCTTTCGGCCACCTGAGTGCGGCTGGCCAGCTTTTGAGGTTTTGATTATAGTTTATGACTCCTAATTGTGCCTGACCTGGCCTGTTGGTGGCTTCATTTCATCTATGGGAAGGAGGGTCCCCCCTGCTGATTGGGCCATCTCGGCCGATCAGCATGGCTGTCTGCTGACCTCCACCTTCACAGGACGGTGAAGGACACATCTCAAGTTCATCCTCCCCTTGGGTGGTATGGCTCTCAGCTTACCTCCACCTGTCCACTGGGGCCAGCTTCTCCCTTCACCCCTCGCCCTCCAGCTTCTCTGGGAGACTACTTAACATACCCGGCTCAGCTCCTTTTACAGCTCCTAAATAAAACTCTGCCATTGTTTACCGACACCAATAAAGGTAAAGCATTGCTTTCATGTCTGGGTAAAGCATCATCTTAACAGTTATTGGCTTGATATTTTATAAGAGGATATTAACCTGAATTCACCTATAGGCTACCACATATTCAAATATCAGCCAGAACAAAATTACAATGTACTTTTTCCCTCTGCAGTCCAGCGGCTGTTTCTCTCTTTAAGTAGTAACATAAGAATGTGAATCTAGCTCTTTATTAAACAGCGGATTCCTCGTTGTTTGCATAACCCCAAAGTGACTCCAGAGTCACATTTGTTCTCTAGACCTCCATACAGCAGAAAATGGCCGCTGCATGACCAGATCCTCTTTGATGCAATAATGAAAACAAATGAGTGTAACATGATAATATATTGAGGAGTGCTGCAGTTTCAAAGCTGACATCGCCGGGAATTGAGGTGCAACCAGGGAGAGCCTAAGCTATGTTTGTCATCGCTCTAGACATTGTCTCTCGTACAAATTATTTCCTCCAGTTCACTTTGGAGTATTCGTCTTCCTAAGGCTTCAATTAATCAAAGGAAGCGCCGTTCCACATGCCTCTGCAGAGCGACTCTGACTGACCCCGCCATCACTGCAGTCTTAAAGACACACTTCATTATTCTGTCGCCGGATTTTCAAACACTACAAGTACTGCTTAAGTCAATCCAAAGGAAACCTGCAAATCATGTTGGAAAAATACCATCTGAAAAATAAAACACTTAGGAATCACAAATGTTGCTTAAGTAGGACCTCCTAGAAATTATGACTATTGTGGTGTGCTCTAAATATGGTATTAGGACATGACCCAATTTATCATGTGAGAATTGAGTTATGGAACCTTATCCTCTTTATTTCCATAAACATATTTTTATCTTTACAGACTAGGCATTACCTGCTATTGAGGTAGTTATTTTCTACAAGCTCACCTGTTGTTCTCATATGGAAATCAATGCCTCACTCTGGTGGTATAATAACATTCCCACTGGAGAGCAACAGCTTAATTCACTCTTATCACTTTTGGTTGTCTGGCAGTCAAGCTGGGGGCCAAGAGGTGAAATGAGTTTGGCAACCTCAACTCCAGGCACGACAAGAGAACACACATCATGGTACAGTTAGTGGGGAAAAGAGAGGAAAAATTGCCTGCATAAGCAGGAAAGATAGAGTTTCATCGTCATCCCACTAAAAACGAATACTCGTCTTTGGCAGACTTCAAACACTTAATCGGCAATCATTTTTCAATGAGCCCCAGAGGAGCGCATTTTAGTGCTCCACCAAACAGTCTGCTGCTTTGTGCTCTCTAATCCCTCACGGTTATGCATCATGGGAAGCCCACGGCCGTTCTTTAGGCAGAGGTTAACCCCCACCTCCAGTCTCACAGACATGCAGACAGACAGACCTGCAGCAGTACCTCAGGCTTCGCCTCTACTGCCCCTCCTCTGGCTCAGCCACAACATCTGTAGCCATCAGAAAACACTCACTTTCTATTGGTGCAGGCCTCAAATTAAGATTGCCTTTTGATCTGGAGGCAGGACAAAATGCAAATGAAATGCGATCCCATAAATGGCCTTCTCATCTGCCTTGTTAGGCTCCACGGAGAGACTTCACCAGCCCCTTGGATTGAGTTGTGCCTCCTCTGGACTCGTATCACATGTGTGACTGCCTCACTTCAGAAACAACACCACCACACACAAACACACACATGTATGCAGACACAGATAACCGCTGTCTCTTAACCCTTTACTCCCGTCTCCTCTTTTTCATGTCTTCACAATCTGAGACATAGTGCGCAGGAAAGAAAATCATATGCAGTGTGCAGGAAAGTCAATAATCTAAACAGCACTTAACCTGGCTGGTGGAGGAGCGTATTTGTGTGATGAGAAAATCTCCAGGCTCTGGCTCCGTCTCATTAATGAGAAAAGATGAGCGTTCCCCACTGCAATTAAGAGTCAATCTCCTGCATTAACTCGCCGCCCCGCGGCCACACACATAGCACAAAGACAACAGGCCATCCCCTGTCACTCATTTTCCTGCGGTGAGCAGTGCGGAGAGCACTCCCAAGACAGATTAAATGAGATGCTATGTCCTCCCGAGCTCACCTGCTGAAACTTAAACTCGGAGATGGTAACGCTGCAAGGAAATGTAATGAACGCAGCTCGAATTCATGTCACAATTGTAATTGTAAGTGCAATGTATTTAATTTCCTACACAACAAGATGCTTTAAGACGTTTTGAATGTGCGTGAGCATAACGATAGATAACACGACAAAATTCAAAAGGACGCCACACCCTGAAGCTGAAGCAGCAAAATTTCAGCCACCAAGTATATGATCTGTAACTGTGCTTTTGCTGCTGAGGTGACATGTGCTCAGTGCAAACAAAAGGCCAGTGCAACTGTGCACATTTTAATATGTTTAGGTTTGATGTTAACCACCATAGTACTTCATTGAGTCCACCAAAAAAGTCCACAAATTCCAGAAACATGGGAAGGTGTATTTATAAGTTCATGATCACTTGCCAATAGCCTATTTCATCTTTGCCTTTGGTGAAACCAATGGAAAGAATATGTATAGCTGTTTTTGCATGTGTGCACATGTGTGTCCCCATGAGCACAAAACAAAACAGGGGCCTATTCTTATAAAGCAAATCTCCACAGCAGTTGTGGCTGACAAATATAAGAAACCCTTAACGTCTTAAATATCATGAAGTGCATAATGTAGTACTAAGTGTGCCCTTGAAATATAATAAATAAGCTAAATAAATGTTTTCCCTTTAAAACATTGGCAAGACTGATCAAACATTCATCCATCCATGTTTGCTTTTTAGCTGCCTACTACTTCACTATCGGTTGGCTGCGCTTGTTGCCATGGTAGCGCCACCAACTGTTGAGCAGCAGAATAATGTGACCGTAAACCGTGAATTGCATGTGTCGCGGTACAATTGGTGCAAAAACGCCCCTGCAGAATACAAACAAAAAATATCTAAAAAATGTCACTCTGTAATGCTACTAGTGGCCAAAAACTCCATATGGTACCTATAACTGTCTTCACCCTTATTTCACCTATATTTCCATCCACAGAAACGTCCTGCAGTATAACAGCTTCTCTTAGTTTAAACAACGACGTCTCACATCATAAAAAGAGGCCCACAGCAGAGGCTCTGTGAGACACTATTTCAGACTGTGCAGCGCTTAGTGGAAAAGCAGGTTTGGACAACAGCATTGTAATTTAGACAGCAAACATTAGGTTCTCTAAGCACAATATTCATCAAACAAGATTACTCAAGCACTCAAGAGCAGCGCAGAGCCAGTCGACAACAGACAACCATGTCAAAGAAGAACACACTGTAGGCGGGGCAGGATAAAATCTCAGCAGAAATAGACTGGGTAAACACGCCACTCGAAACGCCATTCTTCTGTTTATTATGTTACATCGTTATGTATCTGCAAGACAGAAGGAATAAGCCGAGCCTGGAGATGTCAGTCGTGCCAGTGTGTGTGTGTGAGTGTGTGTGCGTGTGTGTGTGTGTGTGTGTGTGTGTGTGTGTGCGTGCGTGCGTGCGTGTGTGTGTGTGTGTGTGTTGGTAAATGTTTGTGTGCCTGTGTGGGGGTCATGAGGATGTTCGAGAGTCTGACAGAAAATGAAAGACAAGTGGTGGGATTGGACTGAGTATGGGTGGGGTGGGCCGACATAATGAGTGACATATTGTGAAATCTTTACCTACAAAGCAGTCTTCTTCCATGCAAATGAGCACTTGATAAGGATCTGTTTGATGGGACACATGCGGAATATGAGGCAGTTAATTCCCTCATTAGTATTCCACAGAGCTGATTGGCAAAGACCAGAGAGAGCCAGCCGGAGAGCATCGCCGCAAAACCCAATATTGATTTGTTTAATGGTGTCAGAGAGTCAAAAATCGCAAATCTCCTGTCGGTTGTTTATGAGGCTGTTTAGCGGGCCAATAGATGCCCCCCGCTTAATTAATACCTCATTACCAAGATGTGATTATATGCTTGAACTGTTAATGGGGCCCCTGAAATTCAAAGACCACGATAAAAGGTGCTTTCACAAACAAAGCTGGGGAGAATGCGATATCTGATGGGTTTCAGTGTGTTTGTTGATTTGGGACCCGTTGTTTGGTTTTACTCCTCTTTTTATGCGTCCGTTATTTCCATCATTATCCATACCTTACCTTTTTTCTCCCATTTTGCTTTCCAACATTTGATGTCCTGAAGTTAGTTAGCGATCAAAACTGGTGGATTCCCACATAAACACAGGCAAACACAAGAAATCTAGTGTAAAGACAAAAAAAGTCTGTGGCTTAAATACATACAGTACGTATACAAACATGTGATGCATATAGAGTACTTTACACGATGACCACATTAAAATTTATTACTGACAAAGGGGCCAATCCAAAAAGCATTAAATGTCTTGTTACAAATGGCAGAAAGGTGGTGATGGTAGGGGTTGGGGGGGGGGGCATGTTCACCTAGGCGAGCACACATGGCTGATCTGAAGGGCTCTCTATTTAAAGGCCCATAAAGCGAGTGATAATGGCCCAGGTTTATGAGGACTCAGCCCAGTGAGACAGGCTGTTACTGCCGTGGCTACTGTTGTTGTTATTCCCACTGTTCCTCGATGGCCACTAAAGCGGAAAAATGGATCCCCACTTTGGGTTGAAATATGAAGCTAGGCTTATTCTCCCTCTCGTTCTCTTTTTGTGTGAAAGGCGCCCAGGCATTCGCCTGCATGGTTATGGAGTTAAATGCTCAGCTCCATGGCTGGGCTACTGCACGGTTCCCCCCCGCACCCCCTCCATTTCATTCCCCCTGACAGGATTAGCAGGTCTCCAGTGTTAGAAATACATTAAGTGGACCTTTGCAGTCACTTATTATGCCTGATTATGCAGCTGGAATGGGGAAGGTAGGCTCTGTTTGTAGTTAAATAACTTCTCAGATGCTTTTTTTACAGCAGCAATCTTCAAAGCATGAACGGGTCAGTGGCTCAGGCACAAAGCTGAGATTGATTTCCACCCTCCTACTCTTTGTTCCCGTGGTTTAAAGAGGACAGGTTCTACTAAATTAGTTTGTCCATGTTATTAATGGAATAGCCAATTAAACTCCCATACTGTGGTGTCATGGCAAAACAATGCAGCCACACAGCCTTCCCACAGCATTGGTTAGTACTGCAGGGTTAATGTAATGGTTAACTTATGCTGATGTATAGACAGGATTATCCTCCATCTGGGTTGTGTACCTCTCTATTCAGGCAAAGTCTGTAATATACCACAAAGTCTCGACAGCTGGCCATTTTTTAGACTACGTATAGCGATCCTCCGCTGAGCGATCCATTCTGGGATCCTCTCAGGTCAAGGCAATATGTGGCGCAGCATTGACATCACCGTAGACCACAAGCGTGTCTGATTCTGACGCCTCCTGTTTTGACAGCTGGGACTAAACAATCTGAGAGTTTCGAGAATGAGAGGACAATCCAGCGAGCGTCTGAGAATGTTTCCATGAAATCAGCAGGAAGAAGGGTGATTGACAGGGGAGCAAGGTTGGAAGACGTTTCACAGAGAAAGTCGTGGATCAGTTGGAGGATATGTGTGTGGAGGTAGAGTGTTGTGGGTGCGGAGGCCGCCTTACTGTCAGCTGCGTCAGTGCTCACACTGTCCAAACTTACTTAGAATATTCATTGTCGCTCCAACAATGAAACCCAATCCCATGTTCTTCTAACCTACGAGAGTTATTTTCTGTAATGCCAGCAACATTTGCCGTTTTGTTATTCATTCATTATCTCTGACAATGTAAATGAGTCATCACATTTAAAATGGGTCCCTAAGGTGAACAGACCCGGGGCATGATGTGAATGAAATCATGGGCATTTAGGTTACGGCTCGGTTCCCTTGGCCTGAAAATTCCAGTTAGGAGTATGAGGCAGAGCAGAGGGAAAATTAGTCTTACTCGCTTGATGGCTGTTATACTTGGCCACTTCCTGACCCTCTGTGAATAAAGCTCCAATTTATGGCAATTATCCATGTTAAAGACGGCACCCATACAAATGAGCAATCATGCCAGAGGTGATGAGAATGTGCAAGCTGCAGCTGCTATTATCGTATTCTTTCGCTGGAATACCTCACATGCACTATAGATTACTGCTAAAAATGTCTTCACACATGTTATCTATAAGGCCTGTTATGCTAATGCTAAATTGCTAGTATTTCTATCCATGTGCTACAGAGAAGCGGTGAATTTGTGGCAACGAGGAGGGTAAGGAGAGGGCCTTCCCCCACAACAGCTGACACAAGTGATCCGTTATTTCTTGGAGCGGAGATCCAGCACATGGGGCCTCCACACATCACGCACCTCGGGCCATGACCACTCAGCAAAGCCCCTCCCCATTCCCCATTCCGGGCCTGGCCCTGTCACATCTGGCCCCCAAGACCTAGGTTCTCTTTCTCCTGCTCAAAATGCACCAGTGGTTCCCATTTAACACCTGTTCGCCCTAATTTCCATTTTCAGGGACGCTGTGGATTTCAAATCATTTATCACTTCCCAAAGTGCTTCCACATGTGCGATGCCTTTCCCAGTGTGCAGGGTTCCTGCCTCCGGCCAACCTTTTCCAAATGTATTAAAATTCAGTTTGGTACAAAGAAGTTCAGACACTGATGTTTCATTGTGGTGATGTCTGGTAATTATTAGTCTAAATTACTGCTCCGGCATGTGACTTGACAGGGTGGACTCCATGTTTAAAAGCAGAGATGGGGCGAGGAGGAAGGGCCAAGGTGGTCTGTCACGCTCTGTGCACTTTTATAACTCAGGACCCCAACACTGGGTTGTCAGTCAGACTGAAACAGTTTCGCCACCGTGGAAACACTTGTGTGGTTAGGGACCTGAGAGAGTCCACTGGGGCCCACTGTGGGGCAGCTGGGTGAAGGCTGTGTCAAAAGCACTCCACTGTGAGGGGAAGACTCCCACATTGAGCACTGATGAACATTAAATACCACCTCCAATCCAGTTGATATTCAAGGTCAGAGTTCATATTGTAAACCAGGATTAGATCTCAAAGTGGAAAACGATTTGAATGAAAGTGAAATCAGATTATGTCTTGGGGCTCTTTGGTCAACACTACCAAGTCTCAGGAGCACACCGACTGTGTGTAACTGGCTTTGACAAAATGGGACGGGACACATTCGACCTACTTGGAAAAAATAAGGGTGACGTGATTGCAGTGCGCGCATATTGTTTAAAAACATGTTGCGACATTGACCTGTAACTGCCTCTCCCACATATACTCGCTTTTTTATCATCGAGTCAGCAACACATTAACAATGTCTGGGAATATCACGTACATGTGCATGTCACACACAAAGCTCAGACAACAAGCTTTGAAAATTTAAAAAAAAACAAGAAAACTGCCCAAATCAAGGGGAAAAACAAAAAGGCACTTAATCCTGTTGTCATCATAGTAAATAATAACCAAAAATAATGGAAGGTACTGAGAACCTTATCGTCCCCACATTCCTCATATTCAAAGACAAAGTGTTAGAGAAGAGGGAAAAACAAACATATTTCAACCAACACTCAATAAAGAAACAAATTTAAATGCAATCCCACTAAAAAGGGAAATTGCATCATTTGTGTGCAAAAGTTTTTTGTTTTTTTTTGATGCAGTGGGCTCCATCTTCAAGTGGGGGAATGTTTGAAACGGTACTGTAAGTGTGCTTAATTAAAGTGGGCTGTGAAAATGTGCACTAATCAGATATGGTTGGTAACAAAGTCCATGAAATTACTAATTAGAATTTCATTAAAAGGTACCGCGTTATCATCTGAGGAAATCGTAACCTTTAAAACGCTTTCAGGAAGGCAGTGCGCCGCTTTAAATGGGCTAAAAGAGAGAATCGGCAGGCTTTTGATGTAATATCTCGTTTAGGATTTGAGCTAAATTGGACCATTTAAACATGTCATTGTTTTGGACGTAATTTATCAGCCTAATTAATGACAGTTATTGCCTGAGTTGGGTGGCTGACAGAACACCAGGCTCCTGCAGGAGGAGATCACAAAGACAGACGCTCGGCTTGGCTGAAAACGCACCATTAGGCAGCACTTGCCAAGAACAGGCACCACCCACTTTTGACTTCACATTCTTAACAATTGATTGTGTTGCGGAGTAGACACAACATGTACATTTGGGGCTATTTTTAAACCACGCGTAGGATTTAATTACGTGATTCCCAGTTTAAAGTTCTAACTTTATTAAATATTCTTTCAATTTAAGCAACGCATACATTTTTCTCTCAATGTGGGTGAGTAGTTTAAAGTTTGCATCCTATGAGCAGTAGAACGTGTCGTCCATGTGACCGCCTGCCTGATTACTATTCCTCCCATCGGTTGGTCAGGATGGGCCGTGTTAGTCCAAGGGATCATATGTCAGCACTCAGACCTGTTTATCTGAAGGACAGAATCTGCTCTTCTACTAATGACTGCTTGATTTAAGTGCCATGGAGTTCACGTGTTTTGTTTTTTTTCTAAACCGACTCACGAGAAGAGAGAATAACAGTCGCACTGTCGACGCCGGGCAGATGTGCAGAAAGCTGATTAGTTGATAGTTCACCGTGGTAACACCCATGAGTCAGAGGTGAATGCGGGTGAAAAGTGAAAAGTAATACTGTAGGTTTCCCTTGTGTCATGCCCTCACCAGAGGTGCTGGCCTGCTGCAGATGTTACGGAGGGAGAGCCTCTGGAGCACAGAGGTACATTATGGGGCCAGAATTGTCAGTTTAACTGGATGTAGTTTCAGTTTGACTTTACAGTCTGACCGAGTTGAAATGGAATCAGGAACCTGATCAGGACCAACGTAAAACTGCAAACTAATGCACGACTCCCATTAACTCAAACTGCCACTGTTGCAAAACAAGGCATGTTGGGAATGCAGCTGTTTAATTTGCCTTGCAGGCTTCATAAACCTTTGCCTCTGAAATACCAACCATGGTGGTAACATTCTGTGCCTCTGTCTACATGTGTAAACCTGCACCATTACGCCAAGTGCTTCTCCTCATCCATGACTTCTCGTAAAAAGAACAAGGGGGGCAAATGTAAAGGATTTGAGCACGAAACGCAGCTAAGGAAAACACATATCTTTATATTCTTATCTGCTGACTTTAATTGCTCCTAAAGTTAAAAGGACCGAAACACTAATGAAATCGATTAGCACAGACAATTTAGTTCAATTTGTTTGATGTCTGAGGCCATTTGATGTCGTTAGTTTGATTGGTGGCACACCCTGGCTCCTCAAATGGAAACTAATTTGCACCTTGGCCTGGGTGACACTCAGGCATTAACTCACGATTGTGTCAGTACCTGTAATTAAGGCAGATGGTCAAATAACCCTGTCAGGACTGTTAACAAAGTAGGGCTTCTACATGGTCCTAATTCCCTGCCCGGTCGCAGAGCCGAGCTGCGCCTCGACCAATTCCCCCCGCACGTCGTTACGCAGGAGTTGTTTTGTTTTTTTCACTTCGTTTGGGCCTTATTAAAGCTGTGGTTACAATTAAGGCGTGCAGTAAATAGAGGCGGTTGAGGACAACAAAGCAGACGTTAAGGCGACAGTGTCTGTGACATGCTAGATATGACCTCAAATGACTTGAAATGAAGCCGGTTAATGCCGAGCTGCCTAATCTCCGCAGCACAGGTACTCATGTCTGAATGACCTTCAGTCGGCCACCAAAAGGAAACGCTTACTTCCCTAATCCTGGAAGCTAAGGCGGAGAAAGAAAGAAAGGAAGAGAGAAAGAAAGAAAGAAAGAAAGAAAGAAAGAAAGAAAGAAAGAAAGAAAGAAAGAAAGAAAGGAAAAGAACAAGCACACCCTGGGAGGTCACTGAATTAAAGCCGGGACAGATCAGCACGTTAGTGTGCGGTCGGGCTTCTATTTGAAAATAACAGTCAAATTCCTATTGGGCCATTTTCTCTAAACTGGCTCCCTCCCTCTGAAATTGTAAGATGTGTCTAAGAGCACCACACTGAGATATGTGCTAAATACTAGCTGAGGGGAAAAAAAGTCCCCATATGTGTTATTAGAAGGATCATAGAGTATAATCATCGCTGTACAATTGGAACACATGCCGTAATAGCGCATTCAGCAGTCCTGTGCAGTCACTATACTTTCTGACATGATACTACAGCACATAATGCAGCCTGTAATTATCTGCTTCCTGAAGGTGGAGGGCTGCGTAAAACTGCCATGAGCTCCTGTGCGCCTTTCATAAAAACGCCTTTCTCCTCTTTGGCAGTCACTCACACACTGACTCACTGGGCTTCGGCAAAGCAAGCGTACGCAGGCTCGCGCCAGGAGGGGCAGTAGCACGGAGCCATCAGGTTACCAGAACAAAGACTAGAGTGAAATACATCGCACACCTACACATGACTTGATGTACAACTTTTGCTCTATTCTTCAACTTATCTCGGGAGAAGCATCAGCTTTATTCATCACAGGCTTCTGAGCAAAACTGTTTTGCAGCTGAGTGGACGGGTATCGCGCTCCAGTCGTTTCCAAATCATTTTCAGGCCTTTGCATGACCCTTCATCCCAGCAGACAACAGCTAACAGCAGGGACGCAGTGATCCTCGTATCGTTTTCTAGCCTGAGATTACAGAATAAACATAATCAGCACAGGCGATAGTGCTGTTGTCCACGGCCTTATCTAAAAACACTCCTGTGAGACATCATCACCATCCTGCTACTCAGACTGGTGGAGGTATCCAAGCACTTTCTTAATGATACAACAAACGAAGGCAGGGAAGGACTGTGTGTGTGTGTGTGTGTGTGTGCTGGTGTTCGAGGAAGAGCAGGAGGAGAGAAAGAGAGGGTGAAAAAAAAAACATTAATTATTAGCCCCAGTGGGATCTTTTATATTCTGTCTAGCCTGGACAACACCAATTAATACAGCAATTATTATCCTGGCCCGTAGCACAGGGTTGACTAAGCTGGCTTGCCTTCTGACGATTAAGGCGTGAGGGGGAGCGGGAGAGAAGAGGCATGCTGGAGCGAGATTATTCATCTCATACTAAACCCCTGCTTTTATGATGCATGGGTGATGGGGAAGATATCGAGGCAAAGAGTAATTTAGTCGGCAAATTTCAACTCAGCGTTACTGCAACACAATCTCCCTATAGATTAATTTCTGTCGGGGTGTCATCTTTAGCAGCCATTTGGTAAAGTGCACAGACAGTTTCTAATATTTCTGCCCTCCTCCACTGTAACACTGTAACACGCAGGCCTAAAGCTGCACTTTACGCCCGAGACCCTCTAGATCCCGTGTGACAGGTGCACAGTTCACAGAGCTTCTCCTTCTCCTCTACCCCCAATGTCTTATTCTGGGCTGTGACCCAGCCCTGCATTCATTTCCTAAACATTGTCTTCTCCCCTCCCCTCTCTTGGCCCCGATCCCTCACCAGCGGATGCAGATGTAAGCAATAGCTCCACCTAGTTTCTGTGGCGCCACTCTCACCAGTGCACCTCTTTTCAGTGAGGTCTGGATGAGAGAGGATCTGCCGTTTCAAATAAAACACTGTGCCCATATTATCCTCCTACTCCAGTCAAATTATCCACTGTGGTCTATTCTTCCTTATCATCTTTTTGGACAGGAGAGCTCTCTCTCTCACTCCCTCTCTCCCTCCCTTGTTCTATTTTTGCGCCTCCCTCGTCCTCGTCCCTGCTCTCCTGCAGTGACAGCCCTTGCAGGAGCATCTTAAGCACATGTGCCCCTTCTCCCTGCAGCCACTGGAAAATCTGTGCTGACAGCCAGTGAAAACAACACAGATGCTTGCATGTTATCTTGACATGGCCATGTTAAGCTTCGCTCTCGTGATGCTAAATGGTCGTCATAAACCTTTTAAGATCTTTGCGGCCTAATATGGACTTTTATAAAAACATTATGCTGTGTAATGTGTTTAGGTTCAGTGAGGATACAGTACAGTAGACAGCCGCTGCTCGCTGTCACAGGCCTCAGAAGTCAAGCACTTCATTGAGACAATGTGAATGCTGAATGCAAAGAGAAGCAGCAAGCTGTTCACACGTAGATGTACAGTCTGTCTTCTTAATGCAGTGTTTGTTAAGGTTCAAGCAGATTTTAATTTGGACTAATTTTTATACTTAGAATTAAAGCAATGATGTGATTTTTTTCCTAACGTTTCAGAATAATGCCTCACTGTTTCCTGCCCTCTAATCTATCTCTACTTCTCTATGGGATCAATTGACAAAACAATTACAGTCTGCAGTCATCTTGTCTAACAAGCCCTTGGAGTACTAAGAATGATTAGATGGCGGGTATTACATGAGGAACCCATCTCTGGATTAGTGAGGAACACAATAAAATCTGAAATAAGTGGAGGAATATGTACATCCCTTTCATGGAAGACGCTTAGGTGACTGCTGCCACGAGGGGATTTGTCAGCATAACACAGGATCTCAAACAATAACGTGTGTGCGATAGGACACCATGGAGCATATTCACAGCCCAATTCAGTGCCTGTTGTGTAAATGGATTTCTCCTCCATGAAACCAAGCGAGGGGCCAGAAAGAATTCCGCGTGGTTTCATCATCATTTAGCTGCAAACAGTAAACCACCCTCACCGTCACTGTTGTCAAAATTGAAGAAAAAACATTTGTGGCTTGAAAAAGTGAAGATTTTCGTTAGTAATTGGTGCATAATATGTTTTTTCTTTTTGTTTTTTTAGCAGGACCGTCATTTATTTACTTGGGTGTTGTGTTGCGCCTCAGGAAGAAAACCGGTCAGGCCTCTGAGTGCAGGCACTGTCATTGTCACTGTGAGGTGTAGGATAACAGCTCTTGAGCAGGTTGTAATTAGAGTGGCTGAGGTGTAATGAGGGTGCAAGATTCCTGCTCATGCAGCCTGTGCCAAACTGGACCAGGACACTGATGACACACCGCTGCGAGGAATCCCAGCCAGGGCACGGCTGCCACCTCGCTGTCTCGGTGCACATCGGAAAAAAGGCTGCGTGGAATCAAACGGGATTGAAGTCACTGAATATTTTCCCATTCGTTTCTCAGGTTTAACATTACAGGTGGTACTGTTAATAATCGTAATGATCTTAAGGAATAATAATTGAGGCCATTGAGGTGGTTCTCATGTGGGGAACAGAGGCTTTGGCTCTAAAGTCATGTGAGGCGTGGAAGAATTTGTGGTTTACCCGACTGACTCGTAAATGAAAATGTTTGTGCGTTTAAAAACACAACATTTTCTGGCCAACAGCTTTTTTTGCGGTTTCTTTTTTAACTTCTTTGTGTACGGTACACCTCCCAGTGGACGCAAACACACACACACACACACACACACACTCACACACACACACACACAAGCCTCTTCTTGCAGGCCTGGCAAAATGAAAACCTCTGTCAGCGTCGGATTGAAATTTATATCAGCTTGTCAGACGAAAGCCAAAAATGATCTTACTGCACACATTATTTTGATAAGTTTGGTGCCAGAGATAGAGACGAAATGGAGGCGAGAGGGAGGAGAGTACCCCAAACTCTACACCCCAGATAAGTGTAGAAGCCAAGATTCCTCCCGCCGCTCCATCACTGAGTGCTCAACCTGACCCTCAAAAAAAACGATGCTTTTGGTAACGATGCTTCTTTGCATAATTTTCCACCTCCAGCTAAACTGACACAACTGCCCACCGTTTTCTCAGGGAAGAAAGAAGGATCGATCAGAATATTCAAGAACAATCTAGCTGCACCGTTAAAAGACAGCAATAAACTAATTCAGATTCTGAACACTATTAACTATACTTCAGTGTGCGTGTGTGCGCGTGTGATACTAACTGCGCGGGAGGAGTAAAGGACAAACTGCTACTACTGTACGTGATTGAACTTCAAAATGAGTTTATAAGCAGTTCTCCATCTGACACTTTGGTGACAACACAGCTGAGGAATCATAATGAGATGAGGGGGAAGAGTGTTATGTCAATAATGTGTTGACATATCATTTGCTTCCTTTGTTTATTTCTGATTTTTTAATGAAGAAAAAGCCTTTATCTGTCGCTGAACCGCCACCGTTCAATTCTTTTTCTTTTTTTGAGCTGCGTGTGGAGTCAACCACAGTGTAACACCGTGTCAGAGCTGTAGCACGGAGCAACGCGATTAATTGTGGTTCTGCAACAGAACATAACCACAATAAAAACACTCCTTTCCACAGGAGCAGGCAGCGGGAGCAGTCTGTGTCTGCCTCCGGCGGTGAAAGCAGTGGGTGAGCTGTTACTGTTACTGGCTGGGTCAAGTCCAGATTGAAGTCCTCATTAAATATGTTACTTCAAAATAACAGATTTATTGAACTATACTGTATTAT
>JAFBJQ010003090.1:122344-377055 GCA_016785345.1 Trinectes maculatus
ATAATACTGTACTAGATTATATTTATATTCACGGTTACAGCTATAAGAGCCGTTTCCTCCATCATCTGTGTGGAGTATGTGCTCACCATGTCAGAGATGGGCATTTTCCTGAGGTCCTTCAGTCGGGCCAGTGGGAGTAGACCCCCACCGGCCATAAACTCTATAATGTAGGCCATCACAGCAGCTAGCCAATGTAAGTCTGACTTCTGAGGAGCTTCCAAAATACCATGGCAGCGCTTTCATTTCCCCACCACTCGCCAGGCAGCTGCAAGAATGTCAATGCGAATGAAAGAATGTCTCGGGAAAATGTCGAGAGGATTAATCAACACCTGTACTCCTTGGATATGGGTTTACAAATAGACCTAGACTAAGGGACAGTAAATAAAGCAAAGCAGAGGCCCCAGACTTCATCGTTATTTGCATTTATCAGGTTGTGAGCAGAAACAGATGAAATCTACCTAATTTCTACCTTGTGATGAAACCCGAAGAAACCTGATTTGACATTCATCATTTTAACATTTCTTCATATAAATACATATTAGTTCTATGACACATTAATAGGATGGTGTGACAGGGTCTTATAATGCCTGCAAATGCATCATCAACATCAGTTCATGCAGTCATCTCAAAATAAGTGTTGTATAACTATGTTGTCATGTGTCTTAGTATGTAATTGTTAAAGACTAATATTGACACCCTATAAAATATCCCAAGATAATCAAAAGTATAGGTACAAGCACTATGTAGTATGTCAAATACTAAAAGTATCTGACCACTGTACTTGAGTACAGTCGATGATGAATATAAAGCTGTGTTGTTTGAGCTGATATGTAGAGAGCAGATGATGTTAGGAGGTGATAATGACCAAGCCAGGGTAATTGCTCTGCCGGTAGGAGACCTGTAATCACCTCACTGTGGTTATGTAATGACGCTGCTGATATGAAACAGGTGAACCGTGAGTGAGCTGATTGATTTGGACAATCAGCAACAGGGACTTTGTTTGCATGCACACATGAATCTACATTATAATGTCATTAGGACCCAACACTGAGTATTTCTGTGCTATTATACCCTTAATGTGTGATCACAGTAAATTCACTGGAATACAGACTTTTATCTACAGATATGCATTTACCTTTAGAACATTGTCTGGGTCAGGCTATCAGTAATCAATACACACATCACTTGTATGTCAGTACAAGGTTTAAAGGATGAGTGGGGACATGACATTCTGGTTTTTCACTGGTGTGAATAAATCCCATGAAAGAACCACAACCAACAATCTTATTTGTCTGTGATCCCAAAGTCTGTTGTTCTATCTTCCTCTGTGCCACTGACCCCTACAGTCACCCAGGAACATTTTAGTAGACCACACCCGAGTATCCACTTAATTATTATTGAGAAAGAGTCAAACAATTTCAGGAAAAACTACCCTTTAATATAAGTGTTTAAATAATAAATTGTGACAATGGTCAGTGAGTTCTAAGACATTTGTTCACTCTCACTGTGTGTATGTGCGTGGGTAATTATCAGGAAACCCAGGAAGCTGTAGGAGGTATCTGTGCAATAAAAGAGACTCCATGTTATTTACCCTCAACAAGAAATGAGCAAAACGATCCAAGAGATCTCAGGTTTCCAGCACCTCAGTGACATCACCTGCACACAATCTCATTTTCACCTGTGTGATGAAAGTCAGAGTGGTGAGAACGCTGAGCAGAGCTCGACCCCCAAACACCGGACCTTACCCTTACCCTGTCTTACCCTCTGACCACTGTCTCACCCTTCACTGGTCAGACACTATCCATCTGCCCAAACAGGAGGATCCACGATTCCCAAGCAAGGTGCAGCACATTGCCGTCACTGCCCACCTCCTCATTGCTTGCACCTGCTAAAACATTTGAGGTATTTGAGCAGCAGGGCAACACATTTGCTTTTCATTTAACCTGCCTTTGGAGACCTTTGAAGCACATAATAGCAGAGCAGCATAGGTCCCCCTCCCACCCCCCTCAATCATTTACCTAGTAAAGGCGCATTCTCTGCAGCTAACCCATCAAGCGGAAAACGAGTTTGGCCTGCTATTTCTCACCCCCTCCCTCCCTCCCTCCATCCCTTCCTCCCTTGCTCTTTCTCTCTCGGCCTATTTTGCTCCGTGTGTCACTCCCTCCCCTTTTCATTGTGAAACCCTCATGCAGTTGCTCACTGATTCCACTGTATGTGAATGGGGGATGCATGGAGCCAGAGAATTGTTGGTCAGGTCTGGGTGTGAAAGGTTTCAAGAGATGGTGTGGCTGGCAGCCCATTGATACAACAGGGCTAATTATCTTTTGCGTCCAATGATGAAGACATTCACTGGCGTAGAGAACATGGCCTTTGTATTTTTTGGGAAAGATTATGAGACGTGTGTTTCAGCAAGAAACATTAGAAAGATCTGGTGGTGAAATGAAGTTGGGAATGGGGCCAGATTTGGCCTAAATGTGTAGTGATATAACATATGCTTACAGTTTTACTTGTGAATGTTAGTATTAGACAGATGGGCCTGGCTGGCTGTGTGTGTGTGTGTGTGTGTGTGCGCACACGTTTGAGTATATACAGTATATCTGAGTTACTGTAAATCCATTTTCTTTTATTTAGAGTTTTATCAGTTTAGAAGGTAAATATATATATATATATATATATATATATATATATATATATATATATTTTGGGTTTTTTTGGACAAATGACAAATATATCCGTTTTGTGTTTTTTTTTTTACATTAAAATTTAACAAGAAGTACTGAAGTGAATGTGTGGTTCAGATGTTTGGGAAAATCAATGCAGCTGCTTTATATATCCTCACCTATGAATTCTCACCTGGACCTGGGAACTTTTATCAGACATTAAGAACACAGCCAAGAATCGGAAGATGCATCACTGGAGAATGCACTTAGGAAATGCCACAGGGCAATTTGCCCCATCAGCTAGGGTTATTTGTACATTGCAGTCCATGTGGCTGGATGCAATAACAACAGCAGAGTGGGAGAGGACATTTCTGTCAGACAGCTGGGGTAACAGATGCAGCTCTGCACACTGCTTACAGCAATGCACTAAAGTTATTGTCCAGCAGTCCTGGATATTAGATAAGTATTTGTTTCTTTGAATCCTGCGTATCTATAAGCTACGTTTATAGGTTTACTGTGAGTAAAATGAATCCCATATGGTCTGGAGACGTACCACATACGCAGGCTGTTGTTTTTGTACATTAAGGGTGCAAGTGCAGTAATGTGCACTGTGCAGATGCTGTAAGTATTTAGTGAATTCAAAGTGCACATTGGATTAGAAAGGATTTATTCTCATTCATTTTTATTCGGGATGTCGACGGCTGGTACAACTCATGTCCAATCAACATTCTCCCCAGTCTGACACAATGACAGGACTGACCATGGAGTGGACAGTCTTTTTCCCTTTAAGGAAATGTGTCCAGGATATGCAGAGTTGCCAGTGCAAAAATACAGACGTCTTAGTCAACTGCCAGAAGCGAAAAGCAGATGATCATAATTTTCATCCAGACACACTGAAAGACTGCAGGTCATCGACTGTCCTGTGGATTTCCATGTGCAGTTTTTCATGAATCAAAATGATGAATACAAAGGTGCACTGTTCAGGGACAGTTGACATGATCCTTTCAAACACACACTGTCTCCAAACTAACAACGGACAATAATTTACAGGCAGGATCTGGAAAATCAGGAAAACGGTTTAAATGGTTTAAATTAACCCCTTTTCAGCATATAAAGTGTTCAACAACACTAAGAGAATAAATAATAGCTGCAAAGTAGGACTTCATTACAGTCAGGCACTGTTTTCTCATACTAATTGTAAAATACAAAAATGTGTATCAGGGGTTGTGGGGGTGGGTCTAAACTTTTATATCAAATCGAACGGCTGCGTCAGTCAGTAGCAGCTCCCTTTGTTACACGTTAGAGGCCTTCTGGGCCACTGAGCCATATTTGCTTCATCACTCCATTGTTCAACACTCAAATCCACATTTAAATCCTCTCGCCTTTGTCTTCTTCCAAGTCACATCACTGCCTCCCACTCTGAACACGGGATAGTAAGGACCAGGCTACAAGCAACTCCATGTATTTCCTACGTAAAGCATCGTAGTGTCCATTTAAATGATCCTAAATTTAGAAAAGCTTTTCATTGTTAACAGCGTCTGTGGGAAAAGCTTAAAATAAAACTAGTGGGTGGTTAATTAAAACCCATGCGACGCACACATAAAAACTTATGGGACAAAATAAACACGGGTGGTTACAGGGTTGCTATCCACATCAATGAGTAAATCAGTGTATTTGGTCCTCATGTTGCTATTAATGCAAGTCACACCTCCTCACTTACATTTTTATGATTAAATGCTCAATTTAGCACAATCATCGTAAACATGAACCACCTCAGCCACCTCCTACAGGAGAAAACCAGGATCGAACCCTTGACCCTGGTACTCTCCCTTGTCCACGTGGCTCTGATGTTCATCCTTACATAACATATCTGTTTTAGGTGTTTTAATGGGGTACACTTAATTAGCTACCAATCAGGTCCTCCTCCTTTCTTCATCCTGAACCATGAGTTTATGTGTCCCAACAGATTCTGAGTTAAAGAAGGAGACGCGACAAAAGAGAGCATGAAACTGAAACTGTTTTGATAAGTGTAACTGGACACAGCTTCTTAAGTCTGCATCTGTACTTCAATAATCGAAAGAGGATGTCATACTCTCTGGAAGACCACATTAATGAGGCCAAACATTATTGCCCCCAGGAGAAAGGGCAAATATTTCCCCCTTGGTATTTGTTTGTGTTTATATGCATGACCGTTTCTCTATTGGTTATGTCAACCAGAACTAAAGGGCTTGTTAGAGAGGGCCAATATTCATGTTATCTATAAATCCCCAATAATAACGGCCGAGTAAAAGAAAAAGATGAAAAAGGGACACGGGGATTAAAATCAAATAAATCACACCTGGATCCTTGGTTAAAACTGGCAGAGTGCTCCTTATATTGCACTCAAATTACTCCATTTGTTCCCTAAGATATTTTAATCCCAACTGACCTCAAACTTCCCATGAACCAGAGCCTGAACAAAAGGCCGCCCACTGTCCATGCAGTAAATCTGTTGTCTCCCTTCTGGGCCCTCAACAGGGGATCATAGATCAGCACTGCTCTGCAGCTTGCTTCAATTTACTCAATTAACTCTGGTGAAGCACTTGTAAGTTCTGCAGATGTTGGTTTATTATCAAGGCCTAAAATGTACAAGTGGGTTCAGGAGCCCGGGGTTGTGGCAGGGTTCACAAAGGGGTGCGGGGCGGGGAGGGAAACTAATTTTAACCCTTCGTTTTTGCACAGAACGTAGATTATGATAAGTAATTGTGTATGTGAATCTCTACAGCCTCTTTCAGTCACGTCAACTCCTTGAGACATGACAAACCAAATGGGCCCTAAACGTTTACACAGTAGCTGTTTAGTGATTTCATTTACATATTCAAAGCGATAATAGGTTAATAGGTTTAAACGAGCTAGTGGAATGATCGAGGCCGCTAAGGATGAGCACACACACTGGATAGTACTTCCGCTGTTGCAGCGGTTAGACTTCCACCCAACCTCTCTGAATGAAGCTCTCTGAAGATCTTAGCCACATGAAATGGCTTAGTCCCCTTGGCCTGAATCATTTGCAGATGACAAACCTCAAGAGGCCAACAGCCATAAGTCATGATCACAGCGTTTGTTGCGATGCCTGCAGTTATCTCGAAAAGTGACCTCGCACCTGAATAATTTGTAAAAAGAACTTTTACGTATTTATCACTTTCTAGTTATCTGATTTGCTAAACCAGAGATCTCTGGGTTTTTTTTTTTTTTTTGGTTTTGTTTTGTTTTGTTTTGTTTTATCTACGTCTAACCTCTGTGGGATAAATCAAAGTAAACCTGACACGAGGAATGTAAAGTATACAGTAAGGAGGATGCTAATATTAACCAGGTGTCGTTACCATTACCATAAAACATCCTGCCAACACCCTCTATGTGTGCCCATATATTCCCTTGCTTGGCCAACTACATATCAATTAAGAGCGGCAACACAGGGTGACATTCATGGTGCTTTAAAATAAAGTTTTGACAAATGATTTTCCTCAGTCAAGCTAATATGCTACATAACTGTAGGCTTGGCTCTATTGAGCATGGGCTTATCTCTCTGCAGTTGGTGAGTCAACGTTGGGAGGCTCTGCAGCAGTTTAATGGCTTGCCAGCTGATTTTAATGTGAAAAGTATTGCTCATACACAGGTACAGCAGCGTGAGGCACGCCACATATTTCTCATAATCTCACTCCCTGTAAACTCATCAAACCTAAACACTGGCCGGGATGTCGCCCTCAGCAGGGAGGTGAATCTTAAAGGGGATATCTGATTTAGCTGAAACAAAGGACCAGTATTAACCTGGAGACAAAAACAGCGTGGATAAAATAAAAATGGAACATTTTATGTTGTGATTACATGAATAATACACAGATTTCCGTTATTTGTTTGTCATTTCTTGAATTTTTGTGCATTGCGGCTACTTTAGAAAGGAATGTCTGTGATTGAGCTTTATGTGGAATAAACATTGATAGAATTTGGTCGAGGTAATCAGCCATAAATACGCTGTCCATTGCGCCTGCTTATTGTCCAATAGATTAAGAACAGAACTATAGAACTATATTAGAATAGACTTTGGTCTCTTCAAGTTTGCATTTTTATTTTCTTGTTGTTTGTAAGTTCCATGAAAAGAACGCAGGGTTTTTGCAAAGTTGATTTATAAAAATGTCCAGACAGATTTTGTGCCCCATGACATCTAAAATGTGTGGATTTCGCTGGTGTAACTTTAGCAACATCTGAACAGCAATTATCTATGGGCTGCATATCATCACCGTCTTAAAATAATTGCCTAATCAAAATATTTTGTTGTTTCACCTAAATATCATATACTCTGTATTTGGTTCAGTTTTCTCAGCTTTTTTAAAAAAAACTTGAAAATATGGCTTACGCTATTATTTTAGGAGGGTGACGATATAACAACCCGTAAAATAATAATAATTAAAAAAAAACAGATCTAGATTTAATTATGGCTGTGAAAGCTATTCCAGTGACCTTTGTTTTATTTTATTAGGATGTAGCATAAGAGGTTAACAAACAAGAGATTATAACTCCAGAACATTTACGGTAAAACAGATTAGCGCTACACAAATACACCATATGAGGTGGAAGGCAGCATGAAAGAGATGACATGTACCGCAGATGTTTTCCTCCATTTGAAAGATGAAGAGTAAGACAAATCTTTTGGGAGGCTATAGGAAGGAATTCCTCGCTAATGATATTCCCTTTGGGAAAAATGTAATATATTCAAGTTAATGCGTCTTATTTTCTGTCCAAGGTGTATTCGACAGAATTATCAAATCCAATTGTTAATCCGTCTGCTTCGAAACACCAATCTTGCTCAATAAGCTCTGAGTCAGCTTGATCCAATTATGCTAGAACAAAGACATTCGTAATCATTTGCCATCACACCAGCCCTGCATCCTGCACAGATACGAGCACAAAACCGGCTTATGCTATTTAGGATAAAGCATGAAACTTGTGCTTGGTGAGCACCGGAGTAACACAAACTGTTTGAAATGAAGTGGTGACCCCAGAGAGTGTGAGGTCAAGGGTCTCGGGGTAGGAATTGTAAATGACATGTTCACCCTAGGGCTTCTACTAATAACTTTTTCTCAGAGAGGATGAGGCCTGCTCATTTCTCCACTGTCTTCATTGACAGGCCTCTGGGGAGTGATATGCAAGTATGGAATTGTAATGAACTTGTTTTCCTTCTATAAACCTCTTTGCTGTCTCCTAAATCACTTGTGCAGCACATGAGCCACCAGCCTCTCTCCCACAGCTGCACTTGCTCTGAAGCCCTGACCTGCACAAAGTGGTGTTGATTGTAAGCAGATACAGACCTTCTGTCCGGTCCGCCGCTGATTTATTAAACAAGTATTTTTTTTTCATGTTTTTTTAATTGTGAGCTTTCGAAACATTTGAAATGATCCAAGTAAACGATGACAGAATTTGTTCATCTTTTAATCAGTAGGCTACTGCACAACAAGTAACAGACATATTGTACCTTTCTAATGAGCCTTTTCTCTTTAATCCTGTAAACTCCTGCTGGTGTTTGACATTTATTTCCCAGTGACAAAAGAGTCCAGTGTCTTATAGCTTATTTGGAAGTTCCTGTATATTTATATTACTAAATACTGTTTACACATACTGCGACATAAACTGAGAGAAAACTATTATTCTTATTTCTTTTTCAGCTAGTTATTTTAAAATTATCATTTTGTTTCATTGTTTTTTGATTTAATTTCTTATGGGACGTTTCTGAGAAGCCCAGAGATACTGTACCTTACGACTTAAACTTATAAGTAAAGCAGATATTTGAGAATAAATTAGGCGCCATGCTGGTCACAACCTTCATAAATTATCTTTGTTCCTGGCCTGTCTTCACCAGGAACCTTAGCTTCCACACCTGACTTCAACCTGTCTGCTCAACATATGACACAGTGTTGCTTTGATCACTCATTGCTGGTTTTAACTGGCTCAGTTTTAAGGTTTATATCGTGATAGGTGACATGTGATCACCACTTTAAGGTTTGTAAACACCTCAGATAGGCTTGTGAAAGAGGCGATGTGTTATATCCTGCACAGGGTGCAGTGGTGGGTTAGACTCAGGTCTGCTCCTGGTTAACTGAACAGATCTTAATCATCTGTGCAGACTGAGTGCAGCATCTGTGATATTCAAAGAGGATTGATGGGCAGCATTCCTTGATTTTTACCCCTGCCCTTCCCCATGCCCCTCCTGTGATGTAATGACATTATCAATTAGCCCCCATTAATTTAGCAAAAACAAATAAGCGTTTCAGTACACCTCCCTTCAAGCATGTGGTTCTGATTTCCTGAGTGTTTGTCAGTGGCCGCTGTTTGGTTAATCCTCTGGCTAAGGTGGCGTGGCAAAGGGAGGTCATGCCTTTCTCCTCCCTTGAACTCGTTTCCTCCCTCCATCCTCTGACGGATCTCTTCAGCTCCCCGGCACATTGTTAACTATTAGCTCTCCTAAGTCTCTCTTTCTACAATGGAGGCTCTCTACAATACCCAGGTGTTTTTTTAAGCAATACATATTTCTAATAGATCTGATTTCAGTTAAAAAATAAAAGTATTCCTCAAAGATATATATTATCTACAGATAATGTATAGATAATATATTATTATCATATTATATTGACCAAAAATGATTAGCCTATGCGATGTCATGAAAAATTCCTAATGAAGTCAGGAAATGACCTCATGCACAGCTCAGAAGGAAGTCCGGTAAATGAGGTTAGCTATAGGCTACAGCTCACCTACTGTGGATTTCCAACAATATAGAGTGTGCAAAAGTTCTGCCAGTTACCCTCAATAACATCCTATGGCTTGATCTATGTTAAGCAACACCAATGTGTAGTTCTTTTGCTCTACCCATTGTGGTTTAACACAAAGTTTAAATCTGCCTCCAGACACCAATACAGGCTCCAACAAAACGTCCATTGTTCTATTTCTAAGCAAACCGCTCACTAATGGTCCCCGTAAATAGTTATTCCCATAGCTATGGCTAGAATGGAACAAACAGGGACACAATATACAAGCAAACAATGTAAACAGAACATACAATATAAACCTACAGAAAGCATACTGGATATGCCTAATACCGCTTTATGTTATTTACAGGGAATTAAAGAGGAAAACCATCAGATTGAGCCTGAGGAGAAGATGACTACCTCCACTGCAAGCGCATTATGCTCCAGAGGAGCGGTTCGTACATTAATACTCGACCCCTGCAGGCAATTAGGGCCTTTCCCTCTGTATCTCTTTGAAACACATCCCACTGCAACAAGAGCTAAAAACAGTTTCCATATTAACAAATGGGTTTAATGCTGACGTTCATGCCATTGTTTTGTTTGCATATACAGCATTTACCCTGGATTCCAGGAAATAACTGTACTGACCCACAAACTGTGGTCTGGGTGGAGGCAGCGCCAACCTTGGATCAGAGAAACCATGGGAAGGCTTTTATTGTGAAGCAATGGAAACTGCTGTTTGGCTCTATCCATCAGTATATTGACGTTTTTTTATTGGCAAAGTAATAATAATAATGCAAAGACAAAATAATTAAGTAAGAAGCAGCAATACTGATAATAATATTCTGGGGGGGAAGCATAAAATGGCTTATAGATTTAAAGATGTGTTCATGTTGTTGAAGCTCAAGTTACTCTCTTCACAATACACTAATGTAGCAAACAAGCATCAGGATTAATTATATAAAACTACACAGACTAAACCTAATCAAGTAGTTATCATGCCATAGCCAAACCAGCCAGTGATTTATTACTGGAACCATGACAGCGGATGTAAAAAACACACTTTCTATGCTTGTTTGAATGAACGACTTGTTGCCCCGTAATATTATTTAATGGTAACGTAACAATATTAATATATATTAATATTATATTAATACAAGCGTTAAATCATATTCTACACAGTGCTAAAAGCACACCAGACATCACAGTCATCAGGATCATTCTCTGTGGTATGCCATAATAAAGCAACAGCTTCCTTCTTCTGCCTCTCACATATCCACAGCTGCGTTTATATATGACGTACTGGCTAGGGAACAAGAAAGAAAGGAATTTCTCCTTTGATTTATATGATGGACCTGGTTTTGACCCAGTCCTGTACTGCTGGAAGCTTGCCATTCCCCCGTTCAGTTATCAGTAGGTGCTTGAAAGTGACCAGGCAACATCTGACACCACATTTGGGTCACTCCGTGCAGAACGGGCATTTAAGGAGTGGGGCGTCTTGTCAGGTGTACGAGTAAATATGTCATTGCTCCATGTGCTCTCAGCTCTCAGGATGGCCAGAGAGCTGAATTTATGAAAGGCTTCTCCTAGTAAAATAGTTATGTTAAACCGTTGTCACAAGTTTACAAAGTGCATGATTCTAAAAAGCCAAAGGAGAGGCCATCCCTTCTGTGTATGTTGTCTATCTTTGATACGATGGTAAAGTAAGTTGATGGCGACTCAGGGAAAGTACAGCAGCTCATTTCTTCGTCTTTTATCTCCAGAGGAGCAACGTTAACACCTTGCAATGAGTACTTGTAAAGTGTCTGTGGGTAAGATGTGTAGCAGTTGGATAAGGCGAAAGGAAATCTAGAAATAAATAAAGTGGATGAAAGCTGCATCTTTGTTCTGCACAGATGGATGGGTTCATTTCCCCTCCGCGTGATAACGCGTCTGTCAAGGCTCCTGACCCAGTTGGTAGAAAGTGGGAAATTGCGTCATTTGCAAATATGCTTTTATTCCATGATTGTGTATAATTGTACAAATGAAATGAGATTATCTCTCTAGTCCTTTACAAACAGCCATGCAGCTTTATAAGGGGGTGGATTGGAAAAGACTGATAATTTGCCAAAAAGAAAAAATAAAATCAGTGGCGTGGAAGCATGTACTCAACCTTGAGCCCAGGTTATTTTAAGGAAAGCCAATCTTTGATCAGCCAAGCTGAAATGGCTAAGATAAGTGGGAGCAACATCTCGCGGCAGGACCGCGCACCGGTCTGATATTGCTATTTCCTCCCTGGTTTCTCAAGAGCGGTAAATAGCTGCTGCCCCCACCACTCCCTTCACTGCACCCCCCCGCCTCCCCCTTATCTACTCCCCACTTTCTTCTGGAGATCTCTGTCACTTTAATCCACAGAGTCTGCCGCTGGTTAACAAGGAAATCCTGTGTCAATTATCACCAACCACTTCCTGCTGGGAAAGCAGCGGGGAATCAAAGGGGCCTGAGAGTCTTTCACACCAGAGAGGAGCAGTGGGCCTAATTAAATGGCCCTTGTGTCCCGCTGTCTGCCGGTGTCCGGGTGACAGCTAGACCAAACCAACGATAACTTCCTTCAGCTGATGATTGTTTTGATAGGGGAGCTAGTAGTCACTTTAGGTGCCTGAAGGTTGGCAGATTGTGATCCAGGAATCCAAATTAACTCATATCCGAGATGCAAAGGGTTATGGTAAGAGATGATGGTTCGAGCCTTTGAAATGTATGTGATCATTATGTAATGTAGGTATCACAGACGGAACAAATTCATGTTGAATGTTGAGATCCAAGCTGTTAAAGCTTTATAGCACAACTTGCATTTTGAAAATGTCACCGTACTATTTCACACAGACACACAAAAAAAATCCTAAACGACAAGTCAGAAAAAAAAAATCAGTCATTAAAATTCCACTTTCATAAGTCTGGGACTGTGAACCTGCAATGCATCATTTGCACACTAGGGGAAGAGTGCATATTAAGATTTGATATGCCGCATTTTATCTCAAGTCTCAAAATCATGTGTGTGTGTGTGGGGGGGGGGGGTATTTGAAGCCCAAATTCGCAACGTTCAAAATGACAATTCCCAGAGCACTTTCAGGTGAAGGTCTCTGAAGGCACAACTTCAGGTTCAAACTGCCTTATATCAACTGTAAGCATCATATGAGGTCAGCAAATCACTGGCCTGGCTGCCTTGTAGTTGTCATTTCACTCTTAACTGTCACTTACAGGTATCTAGTGTCGCCTGCATAATGTCAGATTAAGCTATCACCCACAGTCACTGGCAAAGTAGCTTTCCCTGTTCATTAAAAAAAAGTTAGCTTCTGAAAAGTCACAAAAATATTATCATTTCAAATAGTGTCTGCATGAAATATGTTTCCCAGGGTTTGGCTATGGGTTGCGCATGATTGATAGAATAGGCAATTTAAGGATAGGGAAGACGTCGGTGTGAATAAATGTGTGCAGAACCCGCACAGTCAAACTTTGCAGAACATTTAACATTTAAATCAGGTAAATATACAGTAGTGCTGAAGTTTTACACTACAGCCAAACACTAGGAACAAAAACAAGCCTGCATCCTGGGTGAAGTTCATCACAATGTCCTCCCCTCTGCATCATCACCCAGCCTCCACTCTTGTTGGAGACAGCTGCAACCCCCAGTGCCTTGTCCACCTTTAAATTTTCATACGGAGGAAAGGGGCTGCAGAAAAACCAATTTACTAACAGAGCGACATCATCTGTTTGGCCGTTTATCTCTGACACACCACCCCTCAGTCCAGTGTTGACAGTACATGATATTCCATTAATCTGCCTAATGAAAATTTAACCAGTGTTATAAACAAATAATTGGCCATTATCCTCTCAAAGATCCCGAATAAATTACTTGGGCGTTTTTCATGGCTTCTGAAAGACGAAGGAGCCGGCCCCCCCTGATTGATGTTGGAATAAATGCGGGGCCGGCTCCGACGCTGCGAGTGGGTCTCGGCTAAGCCTGTGATTGACTTAATGAGAGTCTTTGGGGTGAGTAAATGTTCCAAATTGCTCAGTCATTAGCTTTTGCTCGGCTGTCTGAAGATACCCCCGGATCTGCAGCGCGGGTCTCTCCTCTTGTACCATTCCGCCTGCAATTACATTTTCATTTAGAGCAAACCTCTGAAGTCCGATAGGCAGGCCCCTTTTCATTATGCTGGCCTCCTTTTTCTTTTTTATCTAAATGGTGTGAAATGTCTCTTCATTTAGACCAATTAAAGTTGAAAAAGACTGCGCTGTAATGAATTATCATACAAATTATTTACTTAATGCCACAATCTCTCTCCCTCTCTCCCTCCTCTCCTCTCTCATCCTCCTCTCTCTGGCACCAGGGATGCACAGAGTCAGACAGGCAGGGAATACTGTGTGAGAGAAGACATGGCGAGAGCCCACAATGGATCTACTTTGAAAGTGAAACTTCCTTCAAAATGATACACATTTTTTCTGAGGTCACGTCTCTCACTCTCTCTCTCTCTCTCTCGATGGCGTTTATCTGCGTCCTGCATGAACTGAGCTCCGCGTATGGACAGTCTCGACTCACGGAGCAGCGCGAGGAGGACGCCAACATCTGAACAATAGGAAACAGTATGTCGTGAATATAGCTCATTTCAGATATTTCATTTCAGGAGATGTCTAAGCTCTTCTTAATTAAGGACAAGCTTATGGTTTCAAATTAACTCGTTTAATTGAGGGGACCGGTTCTTGTCTGCGAGACAGTGTGGAGAATGTCTCCAGTCTCCTTCTGGAGGCTGTTGGCTGACACATAAACAGAGGGCTAGTTCCCAGCTATCACAGCAGCCCCATCCACACCTCTGGGACCGCCCCTCTCCCTCTCCCTCCTCAATGAGACACACGCTGCCAAAGATACACTCCCTGTATTAGCCTTTTACCATCAGAACAGCTATTCAGTGCATATTCTCCAGCCATTATTCCTGTACGCAGCCAATGCACCATATTAATGTTGTTATTCTCCAGCCAATAATAATAGAAAGGGAATTCAAATGGTATAGTTTCTCTCATTGTTTTGTTTTGTTTGTTGTTGTTTTTTTAAAGCCAGTCAATTCTCAGGCTTATGATGCTGGGCAAAGCTGGTGGAGCTGAAGTGACTCGTCACCATGGAGACGGCAGCTTCGACTTCATGCCAGAGCAGTTCTGCTAAAGCTCCAAGATGAGGGGGCAGCAGGAATGGGGCCGTTTGTCCCCAGCTCAGCCACCCCATCCCTTACAAAAAATGAGGGGGACCAGCTTGACCTTAGATGGAAGCCAGATTTGTCACCGGAGGCCACAAAAAAGAAGAAGAAAAAAAAAAATTGAGCTGGTGAAATGAAAAGTCCCGGTCCGGATGAATTACTTTAACATCCGACAAAAATGTCCTAAATCTATGGGGGAAAATAAACTCAAGAGGGGTCAGTTTCAGAGGAGGTGTCAAAGTGTTGTTAAACTCACTGGGCAATAATCTTAAGTACTCCATGATTTGCGCTAATTGGTATGAAATCACCCACAGTGCTTAAGTGCAGCTACCGCCTCAGTTTGTTGCGTCTGCTCTATGTCATGGCCGATTCTTTTTGACAGGCTGGAAACAGAAATACAAAAACTGCTGCACTAATCTCCCACCTTTAAGCTTAAGTCACAGCTACAAGGAGGAAATGGCCTGTCGCCAGAGACCCTTTGTTGCTTTTGACTTTCTTATCAGCAGCAGCGAACACAAGAGCTACTTACTGTCATTATCAATGGACACATAAAAGCTGCAGATATTTGGACGCGTCAGCAAAAGAGGCTGCTGCAAATATTATGACATTAAGTGATTTAAACTAAAATGGCAGGGCGGATTCCTGTTTGGCATCGTGCACATGGAGTTTTAAAGTGGAAAGGTGACAGAATGTAATAATATTTCCAGATATGTTCAGATTACACAGAAATGTCTGCGCCTGTCAGCAGGAGACACGCGTTTATGACAGTAATAAATCACGGCTGTGAGACGATACTCTCGGAGTTTAATATCCAAAGCACCTCCCTTTGATGTGTCATGGGATAGTGAATATTCTATGCGCACATATGGCTGGATAAGACCTTTTGCCCTCTCAAACATTAAGCTGTGCAAGTAATCACACCTTATTAGATGTGGCATGCACCCTAACACATGCTAATTGCTGCTTATTAACCTAATACTTCCATTCACAGAGGTAATATTAAAGTGACGCATAAGCAACACGGAACAACTGTTTAACACAATTAAATGCTGCACTGCTGTGATTCTCTTCCAGGACAGTGAGCAAAAAAATCATTAATGAAGATATGAAACCACTTTCATTATTGTCTGCCATCATTAACTCGAAATGTAGTTTGAGGCTCTAGTTAAAATAAACACAAAACCAGGACAGCATAATCCCAAATGCTTATGCACTCCACTGGAGATCACTGAGCAATCACACACTTGCTGATCTCAAGTGAATGAAACAGCCACCTAATGTAATAAGTACAATTTCGGTGCAGTGTCATGAGTTGTGTTAAGTAGTTAGGTGACATGAGGGAAAATTCTGTATAAACCTGCGAGCTAACTTTACCTCCCTGATACTTAAACACAAAGGGGGGTTGTTACTGCAGCAGTAATAGTCAAGCCTCACCTTTAAAAAAAATTAATTTGAAACTATGCATACACTCCCGAATAAGAGAGGGTAAAACTATTAATTAAAAGTGGAACAGGTTCTTATTTTAGTGAAAAGTGGGAAAATTATGAGCCTTTGTTAAGGAAGGCCCAGGAGCAAAGCTTTCATTAGCCTACATGCATGGCAAAAGCAATTCATCAACTGTAATTTTGCCTCAATGGGCAAAAAAAGGGGATCAACCTCAGCATGCTATTTATGGAGATTTACGGAAGTCTGGGAAATGCTAATGTGATTAACATTTATCTACAACATGTTTCAAAAACGGCCCTCATGTCCACATTTTGCCTTTATATATACACACACACACATATATATATATATATATATATATATATATATATATGTGTGTGTGTGTGTGTATATATATATATATATATATATATATATATATATATATGTGTGTGTGTGTGTGTGTGTGTGTGTGTGTGTGTGTGTGTATACGCATACATACACACACGCTGAATCTGTGATGATTTTTTTGAAATCCCTGTCATATAAGTGGAGGATCCCCTCTGTCTAAATATGTCTCTTTCTGTGTGTCTGTCCCCAGATGAAGGCGCGGCGAGCAGAGCAGGGCTTTTGTCCTACCGGAGTGTCTCTCTCGAAAATGTGAACTGTTCCACGGATTAGCCGAGCGCAGATTTATTTAATGCATCCTCATAGAGTATTGTTGAAATCTATTTTGGGATACGGCGCTTGCCAAGCTCTAAGCCTGGTAATATATGCCTGCTACAGTTTAAGAGAGAGGGTTCGCAGACCCTCTTTATGTTGGGATCATATGGATCATAGAGTCATTGAATATGAAAATATTTAGGGCTGGTAGCACATTTATTGTTTTTACACAGGGCCCAGAGAGGGCTTGTTTCCATGCCCTCCCTCCTGGTCCTTGTTTGTATGGCCTGTTTAAATATTTGATGTCCTAGGGAATGATTGTGATTTTCAGCAGATAAGATACTGCACATGCATATGCCATGAGAGGCCCCGATTTAAGATAGCGGCTTAAGGTTTCTGAGAGGCCAACAAAGCCATGGATGGAAAAGACTGGAGTGCATTTGCATTTGAGCTGTGGATTTAGGAACAGCTAGAGCCGAATGAATACTAATAATGTATCTAATTTAAAATGCTAAGTATTTACCTATATATATATATTCAACCTCCAAACCTTATAAATAAAATCAAAAGACTCATTTTGATTCGCATCTATAATAGTGTCTACAGTGAATGATCGTCTATTTGAATTTCATGATAAAAAATCTATAAGTTCACCTCTGTTTATGAATTTCATCGAAAGTAAACGCTGTATTAGACCAGCGATCGGTTTGAAGTTGCTGATATCAGCAAAGTTCAAGAACTGAGCCAACAATCCCCAGACTCTGACTACACTTCCCAGCATGCCCAGGGGGGGACAGGGTCTGGACCGCTTCTCCTCTCACAGGATGGGCAGCAATGTGACAGAGAGTGACACAAAAGAGGAAAGCCAGGGGGTGTGCGGGAGTGGGGGAGAGAGAGCCGGACAAAAGAGAAGACATGGGCTTTGCACGGAGGACATGATAAAGCCAGGAGCATTATCGTCAGTGTGAAAGACGGGGGCCATACTTCAAACGGGATTTTCTCTCCATGACAGGATCCTCCGCTGACGCAGAGCAAATAGCTCTCTGTGGCAGTGTGTAGCTTCAGGGCTTCCAGGCTTCTTTGTAAATTCAACAAACTACGATGCATTGATAGGATCTCACACAGAGGGCCCACAAACGCTCCGGCTCAAAACCATACATAAGCAAATACACTGGTAGAGTGGAGAACGTTTTTTAAAAAAGTCAATAATTTAAGGATTATTTTATGATATTTAATTTTCTAATAAAGAAAAAAAGTGTCACGTTCACTCGAAAGCAATGCTGGCAACTGATGCATTACTTAAACTGCTATGGTGGAGGCATTAGCTTTTACAAATATGCCTCTTGAAAAGAAGCCACAGGGTTCAATCAATTAGTCTGTGATTATTATTACTTCTGTTGTTATTACTAGTCCCAGCAGCCAGGCTGTTATGGTAACCCTAGACGCTGTCCATACTACTAATCCTCGCCCCTTCCCTAACCTTCACCTTTACTCTCTTAATCAACATCATATTCTGAGCAAGTGGGCAAAATATTGACATGTTATCTCTCGCGGCGTTCAGTGAGAATGTGCTCTCACTCTGGGAATTCTCTGCTAAAGTTGTTTGCCTGCTTGTGTACATCAATGTGCATGTAAAAAGTCTGTGTGTGTGTGTGTGTGTGTGTGTGTGTGTGTGTGTGTGTTTGCGAGTGTACAGTGTGTGTACGCGTGACTGTGTGTGCATGTTATTCTGTCAGGATTCCATTGTTAGCTTTTCATCTTTTGTCTGGGCTGAAAGTCATAAGGACATTAGGGTCCTAATAAATTAGAGGAAGAAAGGCTCCCATTGTAGATGGACAGTAGTGGGTGGTTGAGTTTGGTCTTTATATAGCTCTGCCTTGCACATAATGTTGTTACTGACAATTAAGAGTTTAAGCCTCGCCTTAGAAGTTGTGGTAAAATACAAGATGTTTGGAGTTCATTAAGGCAAAAAGACAGTAGTACAACAACCACAGCTAGACAACTTTATATGCCAGACTGGTGGTAAAGCGCTTCTTTTATTTTGTTCAATATTTAACCCATCTGTCCTCAATTCTGAAAATGACTATTGGGAAGTTTGATCCAATAGCAAATATAAAGTGGACAGCAGGATAAAGGAAAAGCACGAAAACACTGAAGCAAGCAAACAGTACAATGAGACAAAGATATTTCTTATGCAAAGCTCACACACAATGTCATGTGTGATAGCGGCGAATCCCGTCCAAGTCACACGCAGGGGGGTTGGTGGGGAAACAGAAACGAGGTCGGCTGCCTGCATCTTCCAGTGGCTCCCCCTCTTAGCTTTGATTCCGCTGATCCAGTATCTCGCCATATAGCAAGGGACACAAAGCAGATCTCAGCTTTGGGCTAATCTCATTAAGAAACTCTAACCACCCCTATGAGTAGTGGGGGGGAAAAGCAACTCATTCTGCACTATGCCAGAGCCAAGGCTCGGGGAGGCAGGTGTAATGTTACATAATTAGCCTCTAAACGGTAAAAAGGAGATTATTGCAAATGGCCTACTAGCCAGCACATGCAGTGGACCTGGTCCCTGAAGGCTTGCCAGTCTAGTGAAGCTGAAAACATCACTGGGGGAATTGATGTGTGAAAAAGGAAAAACAGGTTATTTGCAGTACGCGTGTGGTGTAAAGTGGTCAAGGCGCTTTGTAATTGGGTCCACTTTAACAAATGGACCTGAGTTTGATTATAGGGTACGTTTAAAACAAAGTAGTGAATACGGCCAACGCTTTGGCATCGCAGCAGGAACGTGGATTGACATGTTGCTCAGCTCTCCAGCACCTTGTGCTGCTTCCTCTTCACAAGTGAAAATGTTACTTTCAGGTATGTACAAACTGCGTGAGGTTAGTGGGGCCCAACATTGTGCTAGTGATGAGACGTCCTGTCAGCCACTGGCGGGGGCTGACCCCTGCAGAGATGACTAACAGAGAAATCGACGGAGTCCTTCTGAGCCACGGAAACCACACCTAGTCACTCATAACCTTACGACTGGATTACCATGTCAGATTGTTGCCATATGTGGCACGGCGCACCACTCTGGCAACGACAGTGATCAAGTGCTACCATTCGCCATAACCATCCAACAAATATTGCTGTCAGAGTTCAAACGCTGAGCACGCTCGAATAAAAGATTCTGTGCCCTGATGTAACAGCACAACCCATATTGTCCCGCAAACAGGCTAATTAGAGCAGCAGATGATCTGAAAGTCTCTTTGGGCTGAGCCAGTTAGGACAAAGAAAGAATGGCGGCATTCCTTTGTTGCCTCTTCAGACACACTGAAGCATCGGCTCGCTGTTACATAAAGTTGTATAACAAATGAGCCCGGGCTCTTTGAACTGGCTGACCACACAGGCCTGGAAGAGTCACTAGGAGCCCAACATGTGGCAGCAATAAGATGGCCCCGTCCTCTGCAAGACATGTGGGAGACACTGCATTCCAGCGGAGCTCATTAAAGCGAAGAAACAAATCCGACAAACACTGGCCCGCTCTCAGGAAGAGCGTGAAATATGTGGGACAGGCCACGGCAAATGACGGTTGGTGTCGCTTCTATTTTTCAATCTGTCTTTTTTTTTTTTTTAATAATTTGATTATTTCGTTTCGTTTCGTTTCAAAACACCGAAAAGAGAGTGACCCCCAAAACAATAAGTTTAATCTCTAATTCCGCTCGCTCATCATTCCTAAAACTTCACTGAGTCTGTGTGATTGACAGCTGATTCTCAGACAATGACATTTACTCTGGCTTACATAAAGTGTTCAGATGTGGTTTGGTGTTTAAACCTGTCATTGAATGTAGCCTATTTATAATGCTGTTTGTTCCACCAGTCTGCCCATTGCAGCTATGTGTTCCCTGTTTAACTTGGCTATAAACGGACTATTGCTGACTGTTTGAACTCCTCCTCGTACGTCCACATGAGCAAAGGGTGTGTTTGTTTTCTTGCTGTTATTGTAATATGTGACATGATAGTCAGTTTGTGTGCACATGACTCCACGACACGAGGTTGTGTATTATTAGGACCCGGGAGTGCGTTCACTTAAGATTGATTAAAAACTCAATAAAATCGAATGCCCGTGGGGAGACAGCTTTCTCTCTGTAGCAGACATCTGGCATGATTATTTTCAGCTCTTCACTTAATCCCCTCTAAATGCAAACTAAAGAAAGAATCTGCCAAATGGCTTTAGAGCAAGACTGAATTTTGGACTTGTGGAAGATTTAAATGAGTTTTATAGAAATGTTCGAGGCATTATTGGAAAACACAGTGAGACAATTGTAATTAGTTTTCAGCCTGTCACATTTATAATCATTATCCCACTTTTTAGACATGCCAATTTTTGACTCCTGTTAAACACTGCGGCTGTGAAGAAGCCACCTAACACAGAGAAGGGTTTTTTTTTTGTTCTTTTTTTCTTGTTTTGATGTGCTTTCATCTGCGTTGCCGGGCGTTAGATGTTTGATATGTAGCGCTGCGACTGGAAATGCTGGAGTCGTGTGCATGCCATTCAGAGGTGGCCGAGTAAGAGCTAATCTACTTGTCAGGGTTGACTGCCAAGCATATCAGCCCACACACTTCACAATATGACTTTATTCATACTGCAGATCTGGGACATTAAGTGTCTCTGCCCGCCAGAAAACAACACTTACGCCCACCCCTCCCCATGAAAGAGACCTACATTATGAGCCTGTGCAAGTGATAAAAACTGATCCACATCCTTTACACTTCACATTCGCAACCCCCGTCGCCCTGGGATTATAACCTCAACCTTGTTGAGACATGCTTTACTCAAATTCTGCGTTAAACGGCACCATGTTTGTTTTTATGTGGGCTATCTACAGCACCTCTCTACATTTGGATGTTCCCATTCCGAGGACACAGGAACACTGCCAACAGGCCAAAGCTGTACGTCACAATAATTCAGTTCCTATGCAGCCACGTTTGAAATAAAAAGACATTAGGGGCTATGTGAGGTGTATAGCAATGGCATCATTAGAGAGACTTCTCAGACAGCTACCAGCATAGTAAGCACAACAGACTGAGGGAAAACACTAATGTTTTTAGATGAGTCAAACAAGTGAATTCCATGATGACGCCGCTCTTACAAACATGGAGGAAGCCTCCAAGCAGATGACCTGGAATCCTCTTCGATAGAGAAAAATGCATTTCACTTTTGACACCAAACCAAGAGGTGTATTTGATCCAGCTTATGGCACTTTGTGCCATAATAAAAATGGCTGGCACGATTTATTGAGCTTAAGTAATGGCGCCTCATGGGCATTTCATAAATCTCTAATGGGGCAGTGACCTCAGTCTCCAACACTTCATAAATCTATATCAACAAAATTGGGACTTCAAAACACACATAATATAGTAACTATGTCTAATATGTTTGCTTCAATTAAAGAAACTGAGTTCAGGTCAAATAGACAGGGTTGACTTATATATTAAGAGTAACCCGTCGAGCAATTATTTAGAAAGTAATAACTCCTTGATAAAGAAGGAAGGACACACAGACATCTGCAGTCAATTAAAGCCTCACAGTTTTACAATGAGGCATAAGAGGGATGTCAAGTTCTCACATTTGACAGGCTCTTCTGATACTGGGTCTTCTGACCCGGCTATTATGAGAAGTATACTTTTGCATAACATATTGTAAAGATCATTTTAACTCTGGACCATAAAGCGGGAATGCTGACACATAAAGGTGCTGTTGCCAGATGCAGGAAATATCACCCTGGACTGGACTGCAGCGAGACCAAATGAAAACACAAATGTATCCAAAGTTCACAATAACAGCTTTTTCGAATAAACCAATAAATAAATGAGTGTACAAATGTGTTAGCCTCGGGGCAAAGACAGGATCTTGCTGCCAAGTCACAATCTCCGTCTCCGTCTGTAGCACACCACAAGGGGCAGTGTACAGTACATGACATATAGAGGCAGCTCCATGCTGTTCCATGTTTTAATCACTGCAGGGGTTGGCTCACAGAAGTCAGTAATGGTTCCAATTTTCTATAACTATAGCACATGGTAGGAAAAAAAACACTAAAATAAATAAACAAACAAATAAATAAATAAATAAATAAAAATAAAAATAAAAATAAAAATAAAAATAAAAATAAAAATAAAAATAAAAATAAAAATAAAAATAAAAATAAAAATAAAAATAAAAATAAAAATAAAAATAAAAATAAAAATAAAAATAAAAATAAAAATAAAAATAAAAATAAAAATAAAAATAAAAATAAAAATAAAAATAAAAATAAAAATAAAAATAAAAATAAAAATAAAAATAAAAATAAAAATAAAAATAAAAATAAAAATAAAAATAAAAATAAAAATAAAAATAAAAATAAAAATAAAAATAAAAATAAAAATAAAAATAAAAATAAAAATAAAAATAAAAATAAAAATAAAAATAAAAATAAAAATAAAAATAAAAATAAAAATAAAAATAAAAATAAAAATAAAAATAAAAATAAAAATAAAAATAAAAATAAAAATAAAAATAAAAATAAAAATAAAAATAAAAATAAAAATAAAAATAAAAATAAAAATAAAAATAAAAATAAAAATAAAAATAAAAATAAAAATAAAAATAAAAATAAAAATAAAAATAAAAATAAAAATAAAAATAAAAATAAAAATAAAAATAAAAATAAAAAAATAAATAAAATAAAAATAAATAAAATAAATAAAATAAATAAAATAAATAAAATAAATAAAATAAATAAAAATAAATAAATATGAACACATGAATGCATATTAACAGAAAAGCTGAGCAACAATCTTTTAATTCCAAAATGGCAAACTATTTATTTTCAATATGCCATTAAAAGGGGGTGACAGGAATGCTGAATATTTTATATGACCAATTAATAGCTTCTTAGTGGATGGATTTTATTTGAATTAACAGACCGTCTGTCTCTCCATTTTAATTTCCCAGATTAGATTGTCTCAAAGGGAAGGAAAGAAGTTTTCAAAGGTTCAGTACCGGCAGTGGGTGTGCTGGACGACTTAAAAACATATATGTTTAATTACAGATGCTGTATTTGAGAAATTAGAGGATTAATTATTATTTTTAAGAATAATTGAGAAGCACTGTTGTTAATACCTTTAAGTTGTGGCAGTAAATGATAAAATATTAAAACTTTGGATTTTGCATTAAAAGGCAATCATACATTTTTATTTTAATCACATTACTTATTTTATTTGGAATTCCTTGCTCTTTGAAGATTTAACAGTAAAATGGTACAACGGTGTATTTTTTGCGTTCCAAATGTACGCAAAATCTAACTCCAAAAAACGAACACAATTTTAAAGCACACTAGGATATATTTAACAATGGGTTAGAACATTGTTTGGTCATTTATGGATTTACAACGCAGGGTTATGTTCCACTCCCAGCCAGCTGAGCCAGTGACAGGGCTGCAGGTTAGGAGGAGGACAGTGAGAAGCCGGGAGCGGTGTGGAACTGTGTGGAACTTGAGAGCACAACCTGAATTGCTTTCAATCTATGTACTGGATTGATGGGTTGATGAAAATTTGACCCAGAGACACAAAAAAACACTTGTTTTCAGATTAATGTCGTGAATGGAGGCTTGTGAGGACGCTCTTTGAGGCAGGTTTCGCATTGTGCCTCAGCTTTCATCTGAGACTAATTCCTAACAGATCCTAAAACCACACTGGTCTGAGCAGCACACAGCAGACAATAAAAAGCATTATTTACCTTACAGGGTATGCTGGTATATAGTGCAAGAGTCCCATTATAAACTACAGTATATACTGTCATTGAGTAATAAATAAGTTAAAGCGTTATTAGAGTTTGTGGGGTTTTTTTTCCCACCGTGTCACATTTGGGCTCTAATATTCTCCAGGAGAATGAATATATTTATTGACTAACAGCGTGAATAAAACTCTTAGATTCTCAGAATTTTTAATCTGGTTTAATATTTCCCCCCGTTTTATGCAAATGACGGCCTATTAGCATAATCTCATTTGAGAACACATCCCTTTAAAGTAAGAGATTTATAACCTATTTTTTTAAACACATATAAATCGAATGTTATATTGAAATGGTAATGTTTGAAAGTCTGTGCGCACGGCGGGAACGACGTGCATTTACATATATACTTTTTTTTTTGGCATCGGAGGCTCAACTTTGCATGAAAAGATCGAAACAGAAGCTAAAGCCGCTGCGAGGGAAAGCATCCAAACAGCTTAAATGTCTTGGCAATCATGAAACATTGATTTAAAAGAGCGCAAACAAAAAGCCTATTTGTGTCACTGCTCCCAACATGTATGTACTCATTTTCATTAACTTTTTTAAAATATTGTCATTGTGACTGACTTGTTTAGTAGAGGAGAGAAGAGGAGAGGAGAGGAGAGGAGAGGAGAGGAGAGGAGAGGAGAGGAGAGGAGAGGAGAGGAGAGGAGAGGAGGACATTACCTCCAGGCATTTAAATGGAAACAGGGTCTGTAAAAGCTTCGGTGAGATATTGAGGTGGATAAAGATGTAAGAAAGAGCCATTATGCTGCTGAGTTGGGGGGGGAGGTTTGGAGGGGGGGTCTCTATCTCTCTGCATTCCCTCCTCCTTACCTCTTTACATCTGCCTTGAACTTGTAAGGGGTTCAGCCGGTCTGAGCCGACAGTCCAGACAGGCCTCTGGAATGCAAGCGCGTCCACTCAAGCCCGTCTGACCTGCCACCACACAGCTCCATTTCACCGGGCTAACTTACCTATTCATTTACAACAGGACTTTCACTTTATCTTCCCTTGTAACACAACATTAACTGCCAAAGAGCTGGAAATGCATTATCAGCCCGCCCCAAAGCTTGGATTGCTTCCCTCATAAATAAGATCATTATACGAGTGGTAATCCCATTAAATAGATCATTTTGCAAATATCTAAATCCAATTAATAAAGTGTTTTGGAAGGGGGAGCAGCAAACACTGCTTTTTAGAGAGCTGACATGCTGTGACTCCACTTCTTTGTTCCTCACTCCCTCAGCAGCAGGAGTGATAATTATAATAATAATAACACAACCCTGAGCCGGAATCACTCTTTAAAAGAAAACTGGGCTTGTTTTTATTTCTGGTTAAATTGAAAAAAAAAAAAAGTAAAGTGCACATTTATCAACATAAATCATTTAATTATTCAAAGATAACTTCATTAAGTATTTACATTTTTTTTTTCAAAAGTAGCATCGTCCATTATTTTTCACCCGGGAAAGTGTTGCACTCCCTCGCATTATGTGCTCTATAGGATGTCCTTATGCTATAATCCTATCAAATTCCCTGCCTGTACTGGGATACACACTTTTAAATGGCTGCCAGACCTCAAAGTTAACAAAAAAAATCCATTTATGGAATTAATCCAAACTGGTTTCCTGAATCACTGCAATAACGCATCAGGGCGAGTGCCCTCTGTGCGCCCTTGAACTTCTAGATGTGTTGTCCTGCACGGACCCTGTCATTTCCTCGGGCTCATTACCCAGAATATTAGAAATGAAGTAAAAATTAGATTAATTAATTGCTCTTGCATAAACTAAACATTTGTGCGCAAAAGAGGTGCTATAATCCCAAAGTAAAGTGGCTGCCCCTCGAGTGCTACTGTTTGTTCCACTGAACTAATAAAGTGTATAATCCGATAAAGGATATCCGCGGCTTCGATTGTGCCTGAAGTGGTTTTCTTACCTTTGTGGAAAGTGCGTCTGGCATGGTGAGAATGTTTTTGTACCTTTTTCATGGTTTTAATTGCCAGCTGAAGCTGTTTGGAAAACCCTGCTGTGGTTGTATGAATTAAAAAACAGTGCCTCTGGGTGATGTTAACACATTGCACTCTCTCATCCCAAACGTATGTAAGGCAGCTGCCAGTGAATGATCTATCTGTCATTTATATGGCTGTTTATGGTACACAGTGAAGGAGACCGCAGCTCTAATTATGGTTTTGAATACGTCTTTCAGCATCTAGATATTTTTCTTTTGTCTTGGGGGTTATATTTGATAATTCTGCGATGATTTAAGTCATACTGCCAGAAGTTTCTCATGCATCTGCACACATCAAAGAAATCGTCCAAACATGTCTGTTTCCATACGTTTGATAGCGTCAGAGTGAAAATGTTTTACAATTCCAGGAAGCTAGAGGCATTTCAGCAAACCACAACTTGGCCTCCTAATGACAGCATCATTAGAAGTATCATAGCAGTCATTATTCCCCTCATCTGAGGGCAAGCCCACAAAAAGGGGCTGGTGAAAAACAAAGGCGGAGGTTTAGACCAGTCTCCCCCTCTTCCAGTCAGCTTTCCCCTGTCTAATCTGTCTTCTTCTAATGAAAAGGAGGAAAGCGAGAACAGTGGAAAGTAGATGTCAAGATTGAGGTCGGTCACCCCCCTCGCAGGGTCAAACTCGAGGGGTTAATACCTGGTGTCCGACACTGCACATAAACTCCGCTGAGCTCATCACACTAATTAAACAGACACACATCCTCTCAGAGCTCCGATGGCCAATCGCTGCCAGCTAAAAAAGCAGTCCATTCATGAAGGTTGGCAGGGTGTGCGTGCGGGGTGGGCCAGGGAAATGCTACCTGCCCTTCCTCAGTTTGATTAATGTGAAGAACAATGGCGCTCTTGTGGCCCACCAGCCTCACTCCACTTGGTTCTGGTTCACCGCCCGAGGAGAGAGGGCCGCATGTTCCAAACTCGTACCCCAGACGAACCACCACCTATAGCCTGACAACTCTTCTATGACTGTTGTCGCCTTGAAACATCCAGCTCCCCGTCTTAGGAAGAGTTATCTCCTATTCTATCTATTACAGTCGGAACAAATGGACAGGATATATGTTGTTACGTTGCTTTTAATGAAGCTAATGAAATATGTTAGATCTTACTGTCATGATCTGTAAATCACGTCAACGCGGTATAACTGATTTGTTTCATTCTATTATAATTAGCCCATTATTTTTTGAGGTATAAAATGTAACAAATGTAAGAATAGTACGCAATATTTTTTGGGCCATACCACATTAGAACCCCAGGATATTTACCAAGAAAAACCCTTACACTACATATTTCTGACTTTTAAATGCCAATTATTCAGTGTAGTTGCTGATTATTCCTCTGTGGGTCAATTATCCATCTACAGACCATCTTGCGTTTGGACCACTTTGCCGCTATGACAACGTGCTGAAGTTTCTATAATTAATGTCTTAAAGAGGACAGGAATTTTTTCAAATGGGATACAGTAATCACTGACCTATTGAACTGTACACTGTCGTGATTGTACAGTTAACGTGATGGCACACACAGACTCAACAATGTATAAACAATACCAGGCCTGCTGACATGGCTTGGATGTACCTGGCTGTTTCAGCACTATCGAAAATGAATCCAGTTATTTTTGGTTTATTCTAAAGGAGCTGCTCATGGTACGATTCTCCAAAGTAAACATGCTTCGCCTTGTGCCCAGCAAAAACCCAACCTGTGGCTCCAAGCCATTTCACGATTTTGTTTTGTGTGCTGTGTCCAAGAGATACAAAATACTTGTGTACTTATACCTGTACATAAATGTCACGGATTGTTACCTTTGCAACACGCATTCAATTTTTATGCTCCACATATATATGGAACAAACTAACAGAACTTTCTTTTAAATCATTTTTTTTTCATAAATACAAATATTCTATCATTATTTTTAGTTTAAATCAAACTGCTCTTTTATTTTTTTCATGCTGTGTTTTCATTTTGTCTTTATACCTTTGGTAGTTTATGTAAAGCAACTTAAATTGTGGGGTTGGTGAAATGTGCCTTAAAAATAAAAATGTTGTTGGTGTTTTGTAGATGTCTTGTCTATGTTTTATCAAAAGAGGCTGTGAATGTTTCTTGCTGTTGGTGTGAAGTGTAACAGACAGCCGGTAAGTCCATCCAAGGAATAAAGACATCAGCTTCATCTCTCCGAGGGAGTGACGGGAAAATATTATGTGTGTCAAAACTTGGGGGACATAATGAATTGCAGCACTCCTGAACTCACAAAGATTTGTAGAGCTTTACCAACACTTTGCCAAATCTTTCTGCCTCAGCCGTGTTATGAGGAAGACAAACTGAGCCACCTGCATGTCTCCAAAATCTTGACATCTCATCTCACTTGCAAATTGCAAGCGTCTTACTCCCCTACAAAGACGTCCGTAGAGAGTAGCCAGCCTCTCACCAGCCAAGGCTTGGTAGGTCTTCATGTGGCTACATGACACTTTGAAAACAGTGGAGGCATGCCATAACACTGGAGGCTGGAAAAAGCGGAGAACATGCAACGTCCTAATGATGATAGTCCATATGGCTGAGAGCAGTGTTTGTCACACACTCTGAGTTGTTTGGAGAACTGGTTCACAATTATTTGCAGTGAACCTATATTTGAAAAACAAACTGTGACTAGTGTAGCGACAGGCATGTAGTGAGGGCTCTGAACTCCAGCATGTTGGTTTCCTATACCATATGGTTTCTAAAGGACTTGGGCTGGTGGAGAGCACATGCATGTGTTCACTGTCTGAAATGCGCATGCAGGCAAGGATTACTGGAGCCATAATAAAAAGTTTAATTATTACTGAGACATCTTGCAACAATTTCCACTTCCACATTTTCTGCATTTCTGTGTTCTTCATAGATATGAATAAAACACAAATGCAGAAAATGTGGAGTCTGCTTATATGCAAATACAGACACATATTAACTGATTATAATGTATAAAGTGTCACATGGTATCAAATGGTTATAACAAGGAACTGTGCTGATGAGACTCAGGATCACGAATACAAGAACAGGGAAAAGACAGGGAACAAAGTGGGAGAAAAATATTTCAATTTCTTTTATTAGAACCTACCACTTTGTATTTTGTGGCATTGTAATCCTCTCTATGAGCAATTTGGTAATAGCATAAACCACTATTTATCTCAGATTAATTAGACCTTTTAAATCTTGTCTGGTAAAAGAACGCCCATGGAGCTTCTCCTGTTACAGCAGAGGAACAACAGCAGATCATTCCTGCCGATCACTTTTTGTAGATTAGAGGATTGTTATTAATTGGTCAACCGTCTAATCTTTTTTTTAATTAGTCAACGCGGTAATATAACAGGCTTTATTCAGTGACCCTCATCTATAGTAGTGTGCTTGTCACATTACGTGTATTGGTGGATTTAAACTAATTTAAACTACGAGCAACACATTTACAAACTGAAATTCAATACTGAATGTGGAAAGCAGAGAGCACCCAACAGTGTCAGGGTTGTGGAAGCTACTCTGTGACAAAAAGCCAGAGAGTACCCTGTTGTGTTATTATGTTAAGTTACTCATGTCTTGCACAACTACACTGAGCAACAAACAGACTACAACTATGCAACTATAGACATACAATTTCAGTCCCGAACCCATCTACAAAACAACAATACTGCTGTGTGTCACAAAACAAGCTGCTTCTATAAATGCTCTTGCGTGCTCCAAGTTCACAGGGACGGGGGGGGGGGGGGGGGGGGGGGGGGAATGCTCTGCAAACCTCCCTGATCTTGGTCATCAAAGATAATAACATTTTAAAAAATGTGATGTAATGTGATGTGTTGTAATGCAGTGTGCATGGCAGTAATGTACGTATTTATTGTTCGCCGGACGCTATTAAAAAAAGAAAAAGAAAAAAGAAATTTTAAGAACAAGAAACATTAAAAACACTCTTTGGGGAATTAAAGCTATAGAATGAAATGGATTTCTGCCTATACCCTGTCGTAGAACTGTTCAGATGTACTGACACGATCTGTGGAAGCTGATTATGCGAGTGAGTCGACATGGCACAAAATGTTGGCTTCCCACTGCTCAATCAAATAATGCGCCCCTTTTCACATATACATTTCAAATGTTAGCATTTTAAATGAGTTGTTTGCACTGAGATGTCGCGCAGCCAGTGACATCAAACTATCAAACTATATCATTCTCCGCAATGTTTAACTGGGCTCCAAAACAGCAGGCAGACTGAATCCTCATTAACATAAGTAACAGGTCAATACTTTCTATTAGTGAAGCACGCAGTGATGTCACATCCACGGGGCCATGCCTCCCAATGTAAACTGTCCGCTGCCATCATCTGTAAGATGACCGGAGAACACAGTTCAACAAGGAGCTCTGTATGAGACACCACCAAGCCAGACACTCAAAGACATTGGCAGACTTTGCTGAGCTCAGCCCAAATACACGCCACTCGCCTCTCAGACCTGGGCTTGTTTGGCAGTTTGGCACCCGAAGGCATCAGTCAGATGGATGCCAGCTGAGCTGAAGAGTGCCCACAGAGTACACATTGCAGCATCGCCACCAGCACCCGTGCCCTTCACTTTGAGTTTGAAGGAAAAAAAAACATGGCCGATTTTATACGACAAGTGCCAGACAACGCATTTATACATCTAAATTAGCAATAATGAAGCGCAGTATCCACCAGTGATCTGATGCTAGTGGTTACTGTGTTGACTAGGCTGTATGTCTGTTGTTTGCATATTTTGTTCCCTTCACGATGAGCAATCTCGCGTCTCCGTAAAGGTAGAAGCAGCGGGCTGAAGCGCGCCTCGGGTTTACGAAACATTATGAATGAGCGGGGGTTTGTATGATTATTTGTTGCTCTCACGGTTTGTCATGTCACAGGTCATTCATTTCAAACGACTTGTCAGGACATGGTGAATAACTGAACTGCAGCAGATTCCCATGATGTTTTGTTTAAGGCCCCAGCGATCTGAGGCCGTGTTTGGATGCAAACATGTTCTGATCTGTCCGCAGCGATGAAGTTTGAGCATTGCGCAGCGAGACATTCTTTAGTAAGGTAATGGAAACATGTTGAATGTTTTTTTGTTTTTTACCATGAAATAGGCTACAGGCATCCTTCTGACGTCTGGATTTATGGCCTGGTAATTCCCCTCTGGAATAATTTGGCTGGTACATCTGCAGCTTAGCAGCATTCCAGCAGAGCTAAGAAGTCAGGAGATGACTGATTGATTGATTGTATTACTCCAGTTTTAGCATGGCTTTACTGAGCTATTGCAGTAAAGTTCTAATGTGGTCTATCCATTGCAAACTACAACTGTACGTGATACAGTGATGCAGTGAGCTGTCTGCCTGTGGCTGGGTTGTTCTGCTGTGAGGAACACAAATCAGAGCAAAGGGAGCTTTGCAAAATAACCCACAACAGTACGACAAGATGATGTGAACTGTAACCTCCGTCCACATAACACGAAAACTAGGAGCCATTAAAATAAGAGTCCGACAATAACAAAGCGTTTACTGTCTTATGTAATCTTCTGCTTGATCACAAATTTCTCACTCTTCACATTACCAAGAGAGTTTCTCACTGCGTGCACATGACTATTATCCTTCAACGCACACTTCATGGTGCAAAAGTTATACTAAAAAGGACTTATTGAAAGCCTATGTTTTGGGTTTTTTTACACTACTCACCGGTTTCCTGAAGAAAGCGCTGGTCATATGAAGTCGTCCTCATCCCAACACAGCCGGGCCTGTTACAAAAAAGTGCCCAGTTCAGTATTGAAAAGTACAAGACACTTGTACTTTCACTACATTTATCTACATAACTAAAAGTAAAGCATTCATGGCAAATGTTACGTTCTATTCTTTTGCTTTTTTTTTACATCTTATGACTTTTGTTCAATATAGCAAGGAAAAAAAACATTTCACTACACAACAGCAGTGTAGTGTGGAGTTACGTAACTTAACAACAGTCAGAAAAGCTCTGACAACATGTTAATGCAAATAAAATAGAATTTATTTTAGTGTTAGTTTTTTTTTAAAGGAGGATTTCAATATATTTATAGTTTGGTGTTGCTTTTTTTAATGTAGATTGGAACTAAACAAACTGTGTTTAGTAGTTAAGTGAGTTGTTCCTTGTCTGGATGTCAGTGTTGACAGATTCTCTCTCTCCTCTAGTTGTCATCTGGCTTTGTTCACCTGATACGGGACGCGTGGCGGCTATCAGACCAAGACAATACCATCAACACAATGCACAACGCTTGGCTCTGCAGCACGTCCAACACCTGATTTATCTCAAGCGCCTATTCAGAACAGTCAACTAACCAACAAAGAGCGCTGCGTCGGATGTGTGGGTGGGGTCTGATACTCTGGGGAATTCGAGGGGTTAACCTTGACATCTGGCCCCCGATCTTCATGCAAGTTCAGCCCAGCTGCCCAAATAGGCCTGCTTTTTCCCCTAAAAACACCTCATCCATCTGCTGAACTTCCCTTCATATAAGTTTCGCCATGATTGCCTGGGGCGCTTCCATTCACAGACGCGTGCAGGGTGACACTGATCCCTGCTGTGACGCCCATCCATATTTAAAGGCTAGTACAGGTGACCTGTGGGTGGCCCTGTCTGGCACGCTTAGGCCCCTCAGTCTGCACACCACACAATCTTACATAGCACGTTTGTTGGATATTTCCTCAAATTACAGCAATATGATATAACGCACAAGGAACTAATGGGCTTTGGTCGAGCAGGCCCTCAAATGGCACGTGCCTCTTCCATGCCATACAATGGGATCTGTGAAACGTAATAGGGTGATGAATAAGTGTAAGTATTACAAAGAGTGTGCCAATTAGCTTATGAATACAACAGGTGACACCTACATAATGCCCAATTACACACTTTTTTGTGTTTAGTGTCTCCCAAGGCGGACTATGTGTTAACACAGGAGAATAAAAAATTAATCATGATGCGTGGTGTCAGTTCTTTTACTAGACAGAAATATCTTTAAATTAACATGGACTCATTTAAATGTCTGACGTGTTTCCTCATGGAAAGACATGGACACAAATGGGTCTGTCAGCGTTTCAGTCACCTGTGCCATTTTAAAGACTGTTTAATTGAAGGAATTATGCTCTAAGTAATTTTGTATTTACCCGGTAACCATGGTCACCATGGCTGTGCATCTTCCATCAGGAGATCTAATGTGGTGCTGTGGTGAGCAGTGGCAGCTGCTATGCTGTTGAGGCGCACCTCTTCAGGGACTAGTAGATTGAGGTGACAGCAGAGAGGTCATGTTTTAACCTGCTACAAGGCTGGGTGGCAGGGAAGCACACCAAGCCACAAAAGCATCAGCTGGTAAACAAGACAAGTGTTTCTTGTCCCAAAAGGTTTCACACAGTCTTGTTGCACACATAGGCAAATTAGAGTGGAGTTTTAACAAGCAATCTTGCTACTCATTTGTCAAACGATGCCACTTCTCTCTTTTGCCAATAAGGCATGGGAATTTCTCCAGAACAAAAGGAAGAGCTGCGCTGAGCAGGGAGAAAACGAAAGCTTGACACCAATCAGCACAATAAAAAACACTAATCGTGGTTTAACTGCCAGTGAGTGGAAGTGGTTTTTAATGTGTCCCTCAGGATCCAAACATCAACCAGATCTGCTGGAAAATGTGATGAATTTCATATAAAGCACAAAACTAATTTTAACGTTGCCCAACATGCAAAGAATTCACTTACAGTGGTTGTATGGAAAAGGTCAAGACACCTTTCAAACTACATCTGGTGAGACATTTGAATTTATTCATTATGATAGTGATGACAATGTGTAAAAGTTAACGTTTCAAATGGAATCATATTGACAGTGAGAGTGAAGGTTAAGAAATGCATCTCCAAATTCTTATGAATTAGTGCATTTGGTTGGCACTTTAAATACAATCACCAATAACAGCAATACACTGTTGTCATAGTACAGCATCTAATTCCCAGTGTGTTTCCAGAGCTATAATGATATAAAACCTTTACATTCTTAAGCCCAAACATCCACGTATGAAAGTCTTGCATATAGGCAATTATGGGAAAATATGAAACAAAGCAAAAGCAGTACAGTGCCTTCATTGATACCTCTGAGTGACTACATTAAGCTAGTGTGATGAACCCAATTTAATGAAACAAATGTTTCTACGCATAAATGTTTCAGGAAAATACTATACAATTTGGCAATTGCATGAAGTGATACATAATCAAAACATGTGACAGACATGCAGAAATGACAATATTCTAAATGCATTTACTTTACCTCATTACACTACAAGTCATGAACCTGAATGTGCTGAGACTCAGCACACATTGACTATGTCCAGAAGTATATCGAGGTGTTTGTGTGAAAATGTCATTTTCAGTCTTTACCTTGCACATACAGTATGTTTAACTGTGTTGGCCTCTAAGCACCAGCTTCAATACAATTCTGTAAACTCAATGATTTGCTAACTGCTAAGATCTTTTATAAACACAGTCATCATTTCCTTCAAAACTGTGTGCCACATTACAAGCAGCGTCAGGGGATTTAGCTGGGGCTTAAGTCTTAGTGTCTGGCAGCTGTATGTGGCCTATGGCAAGCAGCATCATATTATCAGTAAAGGATTTAAAAAGACTGCCAGAGGAGGATAGTGAGATCTGACTTCAGCTTTATGTAATTGTTGTCTAAAGGTTCAATGCACACTTCATCTACATTGTGGGAAGAAAAAAAAAATCCTCCAACTTCTGCTACAGGTTTGCACTGTTTTTTGGAATGGGTGGACATTCACCTTCAACTACTTTAATGTATGTGTAACAGTCAATAAAAAATTCAATTATGACACAAGCCATGGCCAGATTATCTAGGAAACGTTGCCTCTAAGCATGCTGCGTGCTTTGCATATTCCGACACTGCCATTAATTGAATGACAAATATGCAAAGATGCAAGGAAGAGCTACAATAATGATGCAGGCTTTTTCAAATGTACTGCTTTACGCTGCAGTGCTGAACTGATTTGAAAATGCTTTTCATTTAGATTTGTGTTTCAGACTGACATCTAACAAAATATCAAATTATGTTAACGTACAGAGCAAATGCAGCCATTGAGTTAAAAGAATGGCAGGCAAAATTAATTAAGTGCTCTCTACTTATTTTTCATTTGAACTAAATAACCCCGGGGTCCAAGCGTATTCAGCATCAAATGTTCTAAGACCTTATCTTTTGTAATTTCATCATTCAGGCAAAGCAATGGGCCTGTCGGGAACATTGTAGACATGGGTGTAAATCACCCGCTCCATATTCCATGATGCACAGCGAGACCTCAAATGTCACTTCCACAAACACATGCTCTGCTAGCAAAGAAAAATTCTCTGTACAGACAAAGGGGAAAAGAAACAAAGACCCCGAGTATCCGTACAATTAAATCACAATTTGCAAACTTCACTTCAACAAGGAAGATGGGTGAACACTCTGAACGTTCAGAATATCCAGGAAGCACAATTCCAAACATTTTACAGTAGAGTGTGCAAGAGGTCAAGAAAGGTTAAATGATATTTCATATCATACTATGGAATATGTAGTTTCTAAGCAATGCAGTAGTAGTTTCTAAAGAGTCCAGCAAGGTCATTGATCTCTTGGCTCACTGCAAATACAGACTCGTTGATGCAGTTGGTGAAGCCTGTAAGATGAGTCGATAAAGTTTATGCTTATTCAAACTTCACCCGGCAACAAGCGAGATGTTCTTACAGACTGAAAGTCGACTCATCTTCTTAGTATCATAATACTCATGATATTGATGAACTGATTTTTGGTTTAAAATATATGCAGATCAAAACATCATTTTCCAGTGCAACAGAATTTTCCTAATATTTGTGCCACATCATCACATCTATCAATTGTATCTTCTTGTCCATAGGTATGTTGTATGAGTTCTGTTTGACATGACGCACAAAAAAAATGTACATAAGAATTTATCTCTTTGGATACTCTAAATACTTTGAAGGCAAGCAAGGTTCAATGGCATTGTTAGTGTTGTGTGTATCGTTATACATTTTAAAATGTCGGATTCAGTGCCAACCAGAATACATTCAGCGATGTTGTTCAGGCATAGACAAATAGTCCGAAAAGAGATGACATACTATCATATGAAACAATACTTTCACAGCGACAGGAAATAATGAGAAATCTGTCTTTACTGTTGATGTTCCGTTGATATAACCTTGCGCTCACCTGTGACTTGTTATCAAACAGTGTAAAGGTCAAATATTCTGAAGACTTGGGATCATGAGTAATTATAAAATCAGATGTAAACACAAACATTAAGCAATACAAGCAAACCAATACAAGCATCTGATACAAATTACCATTCAAAATTGTTTGCAGTCGCGTGAGAGTCAGTTACTATGACAACATAAAGCATATTTTTAACACTGTTCATGTGGCTGTTTTTTTGTCAGCAAGAATATACATAGTAACAATGTAAACCTAAACATCAGTAAGTGACTATAATATTACTGAATGATTACAGAGAGCACAGAGTGCAGCGAGTGGTCTCGAACTAAAACCTTAACACTAGTCATTCATGCATTTTAGTGCCAGCAGTGTGATGAGACAGCTTCTCCACCGCTCACTTCATTTGTTCAGTGGAACCTGATAAATTAATAAAATCACAGAGCGCTGTTTAAAAGGGAAACAACAGGTGTGGTTGGGGCATTAGCCTCACAGATTGAGGTGGCATATGAGGTGACACAGAACTGTGAAATGAGGACAGTTATCATTGGACATAGGCTGCCAGTGACCTGAAAGGAGCCCATTGCCCTTTTGCACCAGATAACAATGAATGAACTTTCACTGTCACTAACATATTTTAAATGTAATAACTCTGTTTTGATCATGATAAAACACATAAATAAAATATACTGCGCCAAAGTATATAATGAACCTGTTACACAATATTCATTGACACTAACTATGAATTAAATATAAAAAATCTGTATATATGAAGTGTTACTACAGTAGAATATTTGTAGGAGGTGGTACTGTGATAGCATAGGGTTTTAACCTAAAGTACATTACAATTAAAATAATAATAATAATAATATGTAAATTAGCTATAATGTATTTACACAAATAAAAACTGTTTAAAAATTGGTACCTTAAGTACAATCTTCAGCAAAAACTGTATTTGGAGAAAATGAAGGCATGTCAATCAGTGTAGGATGTAACAAAGAATCTCCATCTAGTCTACTGAATCTAATCAATATAAGGAGAAAAGTTAAAAAAGTGATTAAAATGTAAACAAAGCACACTACCAGTAGAATATACCCCAAAATGCTAAAGTCATAATTATTGCACTAAAACCTTGAAAAACATTACCTTGAATAAGTGAATTTGAGACTGATGGTCTAAGATAGTCCTCACAAACAAAACTGTGAAAAGCCAGCAACAAAAGAGACGTCATTTTGTTTGTGTTTAAAAAATACATGAATCAGGAAGCTTGAGAGAAACCATACTTCTCATTATTCTCACCCAGTCTTTCTAAAAACACCTATAAATAACTCTATAGCGTAGAAGAGCGGTTCATTCCCATTTGCAGCATACTTGGAACAAAGCTGTTCCCACCTCTGCTGAGCAGCAGCATTGTATTTAAGGTGGAGAGTTAAAGACTTGTGCTTGAGTGTAAACACAGTACCTACATGTTGGCCACATCTTGACTATTCACTCGACTATCTTTTAGCAAACAGCACACAACTGCAACGGCAGCATCTGGTAAACACAAATTTGGCTGCCTTTGTACCTTAGGAACTTGTGAATGAATGAAAGCAGCTGTATGTGAAACAGGCCTCTGGCAGGCTCACAAATTAATTCAACAATAGCTAAAACTCCTCTTTGTCAATATGGGTTTAATCTCACTTGGATGAACTGATCAACACCACGTATCCTAAAATTAAACCACAAGTATTCAGAGTTATTTCAAAAACTGATATATAGGAATGCAAAACAAAGTGGGTAAACACCGTGATTGACCTTATATAGCCAACAAATGTCTATAGAACTAGATCCAACTAGACCCACGGAATAACAATGATCTAAAGCAAAGCCATAGCGCAATCATTCATTTGGCTTTAAACAACCTCATTTGTTCCCACCCATTTTACCATATGATACTGATACATGAGCTACCATGAAACCTTTATTAGTGCCTTTTCATCATCTTTTATTTACTTATTACTAATTACTTTTTTTTAGTAATTTTACCCGCCTTCTTTTTTGGCTCATAGGGTGTCCGTAGAATGCTTGGCGTTTCTTCCATGACACGGACAAGAAGGTTGTCGATGTAGTCTTCCAGCTCCCTGATGTGGGCGTCTTTCTTTTTCACTACCTCTTTTTGCTTGATGAGTTCTTGCACAACTTCCTCAAAGGATAAGTTGCTATACGCAGCCACGCTTTCCTGTATCCCCTCCTGGAAAAAAAAAGTTAAAACAAGTCAATTAAACTCAGTTAAACACATTCAAGTTGTGACGTTCAAAGCTCCATCACCATATGATGCATGGATATGTATTGTTAATGTTGACTAAACTGCTTGACCTATGATATGTCAGCATCTGATAACAGAGGCAACAGTAAAGTTACCCTCTAAGTGAACTCCCAATGCGACAGAGAAAATAAACTAATTAGCTGTGAAAATCTAATGTGACAAACTGTCGTTTGGTAATCTCGTGTTCTCTCTCTGTTGCTAATAAAGACTAAATGAGAGTTGTTAAGATGAGACTGTTCGCCAGGGATTTAGCACTGTTGTGTCACTTCAGTGGCAGATGTTATGATCTAAAACTGTCTGACAGTGTTTATAACAAATCAGCAGCGCTTTAACAGCTCTGATGGGACTTTGATCCACACAAGTCACTGACATCTCCAGAAAGTTGTTTTCCTCGGTTTCTTTGTTAAAGTATCTAAAAGTATGACCTTTCTAAATAGAGAGAAAAAACTAGTGAAGTCTGCCAATAGTTGACAATAACAGATTTCCTCAAAAAAATGAAATCTTTGTTTTGAGAGGGAAATGCCAGGCTGGATATTTCTGCAATTAAATGTCAGGCCAATAAATACCAAAACAAGGATGCAACCCAAGCTCAGCTCTGCTCTTTGAGGACTATCTATTTGGACAGAGCAGAGTGGTACGGTATGTGCAGATCATATTGCGCGGGTACGAGAAGGAGCTGTAATCGTTTTTAATGAGGGACCACTTTATCGCTTCAGTGCTGGGCGTCCTCCCCCGAACGGATAGAGCAGCAAAGCCTTCACCCTGTTTAAAATACCACACTTATCAGCTTCCACTCCCATGCACCATTCAAGCTTCCACTGCTGGCTAAAGACAATGCAGAAAGACCTGGAGCGGGACTGCTTACCAGGTATCTTATCACTTCAAACAACACAGAAGCTACTGTGGGGCGACACAAACCAAAATGAAATATTTGCCATAGAGATTAAATGTCCAATGTAAGGAGGGTTTCAAGAAGAGAGCTCAGTAACCTATTCCAAACACACAATCCAAAAAAGACACCTCACAGAGAGCTCTTTAGGTTTTTAGAGATTCTTAAGCCACCTAGGGAGGCAAGAGGAGAACTGACTATCATATGGAAGTGAATGTTGGTTTCACATACAAGCATGTATGCACACTCTCTCCCTCACTCACTGTCACACACACACACACACACACACACACACACACAGCATAATAATCAGGAGCTTTAGTGGCTGGTGACAAAGGCCTGGAAATGACCATGAACTGGCAAAGTAATGATGACCATTTTTCTGCGATCAGTAGTGAGGAGAAGATAAGGCGCACACTTGGCATTCTCCAGTTGTGTCATTATAGTTTCTAATGAGCTCAGCTTTGAGAATCTAAAAGCTCAGGCCTTTGAAATCTCTCTCTGACACCCCCCCCCTCCCCTCCCCGCATGCGGTTAATTAGGGCCTTGAAGCAGGAAATGGGAGCCTGCCATTTCGGCAAGCCACTGCGGCATGCACGGGGGCACGCGTGGATACCGACAGCCCTCAACACCCACAAAGAAAGGTGAGGAAAGCCATTATCAGCATTCTCGTTCTCATTTAGGCATCACTTAAGCTACTGCTCCCTTGTAAATACCAATTTTGCTGTGTAATACTCTGCACACTTTTCTTCCTTTTAAATTGGAAATACAAGAAGAAAACAGGAGGGTAAAATGTCATGTGCAAATGATGCAATAATCATTCAACAGAAAAACAAAACATATTTCCAAGCCACATCTCAACAACACAAAGTCCAATTACAGAACCAGTGCAAATCACTACTATGACTGACCTTAGAGAGTGAAATTTCACACCACTTCAAATTATGATTGGATCAGACATAATGACCAATGTGTGTAGCTGCTAATTAGTTGAATGGCACATCTGAGTTTTCAGAGGTCTCAGAGATCAGTGTCACCAGCTGCTTTGTCAAATGAAACTTAGACTTGTCAATTAAAAATATGAGCCATAATGACATAGTTGCCACCGTTGAGGTAATTTCTCCTATTTTTCCCCCTATCTCAAGCACTTTCAGGTAAAACTGACAATCTGCAAATACAGTATATCACCGGACAAACAATTTCCTTTTGGCTAAAAGGGTTGTGCTGTCTTTCTTACATTTTTCTTGCCATAGAGGTTTTTCTTCTTCTGGCCGAGGGTGATGTTTTCTTTACCTGTTGACTTTCTATCACTGCAGGATAACAAAGTACACTGTCAGTATTCAAATGATGGCATTTCTGTGCATTTATGGGTTATAATCATCATCATCACAATGTACACTGGACATGGCAAAGACATATTATGGAACAGTTTTGCTGCAGCTTTGAGTAAGTTCAGTTATAAAGAATGTGCTTTGAACCACCTTTTTATGCTCATGCACCACATTATAAATGACCACTGAGCTACTCCATGACAAAGGCAGCAGTAAAGATGATGGACTCGTGCCTCCAGAGATAAGTGGTTAATTGGGTGGTCTATCTCTGCAGAGGATCTCATTACTATAGCTCAGAGGGCTCTGTTATCAAGCCCAGGCTCTCTAAAGAGCCACTAATGACACCTTTCACTCTGATAAATCAGAACTTAGCCACAGTGCTTACCAACTCTTTGTGTAACACAAGGAATAGATGTAACTGGCTATGTGGAAATGTTTGAACAGGATTGTAAAATTCAATCAACAAGGTATTTGAAACTTTAGGAGAATGTGGTAACCAATATCCTGTAGCACAGTGATTGTCCAATGGGGCAAGGGCAAGATCACATTTTGCGTGTGAGATATTTACAAAATATGAAGTAATATGCTGCAAATGTACAAGACCCCCTTCTGGTCAGGAGATGAACTCAGATTTAGCCATGCAGATGGAGGCTAAAATTAAGGCATGGAGATTTTTTTTTTTGGCACATACTAGGAAGTTATTTCTGTTTCATAGTCACCAATTAGTACAGTATATTTCTTTTTAGCTGTCAATAAAAAGCGTGTGTACTGGACCAGATCCGTGTATTCCTTTAATCTTCATGAAAAATGCAGAGTAATTAAAATGCAGAACTACCTTGCTTTGTAGTTGGAGCTGAATGGGTTTGTGTCTGATTGTGGGTCACCGCTAAAGGGGTTGGGGGAGCGCAGCTCCCCTGAGCTGCCTGATCGGCCCCCATTGCTGGTCTTGCGGCCTTCCTTCTTTCCCGTCACACGTTCCAGTAGGCTGACCTTCTCCTTTTTCTCCTTCCGCTCTGCACGATCCCACAGCTGCCCCTGCTGCCCCTGCTCACCCTCAAATGGGTTGTGGTTGCGTGGGAGCGTGGCATACTTCTGTGGCAGGGTGTCACTGATATCAGTGAAAGGGTCACTGTGTGCCTCACCATCCTGATAGCCAGGCACTTCACTCTGGGAACGCCTGTGAGGTCCACCTGCACTCCCTGGAGATAAACCATGCATTACACCAATTTATGATGGCAATGTTATTAAAACAGGAGAATCAATCAGCAAATGTCACTCTTACAGAAAGAAAAATTTAAACATTTTGTTTTATTTTATGGGATTATTTGTGACAGACCTGATCTGATCAGGCCCAAAACAATCACAGATTTAAGATAGTTTCAGTTTTTGTAATTTGTTGTTACTGAGTACCCGTATAGCAGTTGGACTAAAAACTGCATCCTGTGTTAAAAGGAGACAGCTATGAGTCAAAAAGACAAAATACCACAGACATAAATACAAGCATCCTAACAGTGTCCTGTCATTTAATGCTTGAGAATGTGAAAGATTTTAAAAATTGTCAAAACACCAGTTACTTGCCTACTGGCCTCCATCTTTGAAATTGAAAATATGAGAAGATGACCTCAGCAATTACTTGCTGATGACCACTAGATTGATTTGATTGGTGATTTGGTGTCAATTAACAAAACTGTGTATTCGATTTAACTAGAAAACATAACAAATAGTGAAAAAGACAGTAGCGGCAAAATCAAAAATATAGGCTATGGGTCCTCACCGCTCTCTTCGATGGAGTTCATGGAGTCCAGCTTGGGCCGAAAGTGAGGCCCAATGAGATCTGACATGGAATGAGCTGCAGAGAGTTTCTGGGCCCCAGCAAGTAACGGTCTTTTGACCTTTGCTTCAGGCTGAGGTTGTAGGTCTGGTCCAGAGTACTGACGGCCGGGCTCAGAGTCACATATGGCAGAGCGAGGCAGGATGGCTGAAGATGTATCACCAAAGCCACTGTCATGTTTACGGCCCTTCATTTTGTCCTTCAGTTTGGAAAAAGGTGAGCGAGGCTTTTCCTTCATGGAGAGGTCAAACATGCTGGCTGTCATGTTGTTCCTAATGAACTGTATGCTGACTTGGATGCGGCCACGTTCTTTACTCTTTGTTCCTGGCTTGGACTCCAAGGAATACCATCTAGAGCGAGAGCAAAGGAGGCTTAGGTTGAGAAAATTAAATTACTATTTATATAAAACTGTGAGAATTTGTGAGCTGATTATCAATAATTCAATGAGACAGGTGTACAAAGCACAAATCCAAAGTCCTAACACTATCAAACAATAAGACAAATGAAAAAAAATAGCCCACATCCTTTCTAAGGATCTGTGCTCTACCTAATTCTTGGTGAAGACCAGTGAAAAGGCTAATTTGAGCAGACTAATCTGAAAGCTACACACAAACACAAGGACTTAAATCATTTGAACTTTTTCCTGACACAAGTGACAATGCAATTTATGATTCAGAGAAAAACATTATTCTTTGCAAACTGAACATAAGAAACTGCCTTCTGTGGAATAATATAGACCATTTCAGGCTGCTTTTGAGCTTCTATTTGTTTAACCTCTCTGCTTCTTCAACTGGAAGTAATGGGATTTATGCTTTCACTCTGAGCGAAATGAAGTGGCATTTGCACAAATCTGGCCTTTGTTCAGAAATGCAACAACAAGCAAGTGGGAAATTGAAAAGCCATGTTGCAGAGCAACCTAACAGACAATGCATGCTAATGAGACATATACTCTATGTTATAGTGCTTGTGACAATATCCAGTAGGACACCAGTCAATGTACATCAGTGGATTCATTATGGTGACATTTAATTAATATAATAAATGTTTCAATATTACAGACGACCTTTGAACTGAAAATACATTTGCATAATTGTATTTGCTTTAATACCGTTACTAATATTACTTTTTGTTGATTTAAAGAAATTTGTAGTATTCCATGACCTTCCAACATTGAAAATATCAGTTATTAGTCTTGGACTGATAACTAATTTTTTTTTAATCAGTTTTTGGACTGACAGTCCAAACAAAAAAAGTGTTCGTACTGGCTTTTTAAAAACCACAGCTGTTGAAGGATATTCTAAACCGTCTCGTGGCCCAGGAGCCTGCTCATGAAAGGCCTTGCTGGGTCTAATTCCCAGGCTGTGCACCGTGCTCAGTATGACCGGCGGCCACCACATGCCGCTGCCATGGGGCTGGGTCTGCACCTCACGTGTGTCTCAAGGCCAAGATAAACCTCTGTGTGCTTGGAACCACAATCCTCCCACTTTCGCATGGACCGCTGGGAAACTCCTCACAATCAACAAACACAGGTGTGCGATAATTATGGACTGCCTACTCAGATATCAAGACCGGCTTTCCTCCCCTATGTGTCAGTTAAAAAACACTGCGGATGGGCTACAGCAAACACAGACCCAATGTGAAGTGTGGATATCTTTACAAGGGTCCCGGCATCATTGTCAAATATGCCTCCAGTCTGGGATGAGGCCAACAAGCAATGCGAGCATATCCATTACAGAACCTCTAGTGAAAAATTGCATGGCCTCAAGCTGCATCAACTCAGGCACCTAAAATAAATAAAACCCATCAGCACTGATTATAAAATATTGCGATCCTCCCACCTGATGGGAATGCAGTGGGCTAATTAGCACCAGATCCAGTTTGGTTATTCTGTTCTTGTTTGCTTTGTGCTGTTGAAACATGTGTATAATTGTCAACATCCTTTGGCTAAGTATAATGCTGCCTCACCAGTATGGTATGCCCAGTATGCTATATGACTTTGCTCTACATATTCATTTGCATAAGTCTTTTGTAAAGTAATAACAAACAGGGGAAACATCATATTTTGGCATTTTCCTGGACACAGCTAAACCATACAAACAAGTCACATTGTTTTAAAAATTCTGATTGAGTTAGCCTGACACCACCTGCAGTCCATCAAAATCACACCAACAGGCACCTTTAAGATTTTCCACGTCATCTGACTGACGTTTTTGGATAAAAATAATGCAAGAGGGACAAATTTAATCTACACAGAACACAAAGAACACAACAATACAAGATAAGATTCAAACCATTTAGCTCTAAGGATAGGGCCATTTTCCATTTGCACATTTGAAAACAACTACTGTATATGCATGGGAGTGTCTAACAAGACATGTTTATCCAGCTACACTCGTTTCAATTAGGCCAACCAGTGCTCACAATGTCAGTGATTAAGCTAAAAATAATCTCTTGGCAATGTAGGGACATTCATTACAAAGCCACAAACAACTGAGGAAAAATAACAAAAGTGTGGTGATACTTGTGCTGTACAGGTTACGGTTCCTTTTTGACCAGTTCATTTCTGCCCTTTAAATTGCAACCAATATTTACAATACGATGTATTTCTAAAACAATTATATAAGGAAATGCATGCACAATACAATCTCATTTAAATCAGACGGTCAGTTTATCCACATGTATCCCAATATGGACATAGTGCATGTGACATGTGCGAATGTGACTGTGTTTAACAACTCATAGACCCCAAGCTATAATCTACTTATGACTGGAATAGTTCTGCAAATATTTTCCACTTCCTCACACTGTTCGTTGACCAATAGTACACTAAAACATGACCACTACCAGCACCCAAATGCTGTAAAAGTTTTGCATACAAATACTGTGCAAGCGTATGTTCTAAGGAGCTGGTATGAAATATTCTGTATCACAATTCAAGATTCAAACAAGACAATGTAACTCAGATTATGCCAGTAGATATTTAGTGGGTGTAATATTGCAAACTAATGGCACTGCAATTATTGTGTAGATAACAGATTAATGATAGCACACTTTTTGCTATATATTTAATTTTTCATTTTCACTGACTGATATAATGCTGTCTTGATAATCACATCAGGGTAGCAATTCCTTATTTTGAAAATATTTTGGCATATTCCCAAAAAAGTTCATCCAAATGAAATGGTTGTGGATATTCACTTATCTTCGATTGACGGTTTAGCTGTATGGTTTGTTGTGCAATCACATGCCTTAAAGTGAAATCCAGGACTTTACTTTAATGTTATACGATACTTACTCAGTTTTCTTTCGCTCCTTGTTATCAAAGATTTCATTTAGGTTGATGGACCTTTGACCCAGGAACTTGTCCATCCCAACCAAAGATCGATGCATCACTGTAAGGCAGAGTTCATACACTTCTGGGTTGCCTTCTAAAAGCAGACCAGGTAATTCAAAAGAGGCTTCTTCTCTCCAAACTGGACTGAGTGTTTTCTCTGCCACTGACGTCGAGTACTTTTCTTTGCCCAGCTGAATGATAGTGTAGGCATCATTGGTGCCATTTTTGCCCTTGGGCTGTAAACTGCTTGCTTGAAGAACAGTGGCTTGGACATGGGTTGGAAACCACTTTTGAGACTGCTCACCCAGTGACATTTTCAGTACTGGTTTTTAGATGAGAACCATTCAAAACAAAGTTAACTGGAATTAATGTAGTTACAGTTTTCTTAGTGAATGTGATCTGGAAAAAGCAACAGTCATGATTCACTACAGTTTATTGTCCATGTCATTACAAGTCTAACAAAATGAGCAAGCCTCATCTTCTGTCAAATCACATATGTCCAAGCCACTGGTGAGTCATCTGAAAAAATGAGACACAGAGCAGCATCAGTATTTTTCCCTGAACAAAGACATGACTCACAGGGAGCATAAATAATAGGCCAGGCTGTCACTTGAACCAACATGTGATTTTGATACAACTCCAGAAATATGAAGATTAAAACACTAATGTGATTTTGCCTGATGATTCGGTACAGTGTGTACCTATAAACTATCTATTAACAGCTCTCTGTCTCTTTAAGTTGCAGTATCCACACAGAAGGGGATGATCTCATCAAATGACACATGTAGGTGTTGCTTTATTGTCACAGAATTAGTGACAGACTCAGTGAGGTAATGCCATGACTGGTTATGCTACATAAATATTTGACTATAAGGTTTCTGACAGAGAGTAAGAATACATACTTATATACTACAGCATGATGTCTATTAGTCTTTAGTCACTGCCTATGAGCAGCTTCTGATGTGCCTACCACTGCTTTTCAAAAAACTAGAGTCAACTTAGGTTAAAAACTTGTTTTAACTGACAGATTACATAGACTTAATAGACTACATCTAATACATATACCGTACATACAACTACAAAACTCTATAAAAAGTATAATATCCTTTTAAGGAAGCGTCTCTTTACAGGTTTGTCACGACTGGTGTGGTTTTATTCAACTCAGTGCTACAGTCTGCCCATGCATTGATGCTACTCACAGTTATGAGGTTTACAATAAGCTTTCGGTCAAGCTGCAGGTTAACGTTAGTAATGTGCAGCTAGCTACCGAGCTAACCAGCACACAGAGCATCACACCCACACAGACAGCAGCCTACCTCTGTGTCATCGTCAGCAGCTGTAGACGGACCTCCAGCACTTTAACTCATCTCACTGTTTACAAAAACCACATTCATGCGACGGCTTATGAAAAAAAATGCCAGCTAATGTCAGTTTTCTTAGTGTTGTTGCTCACTGCTGTCGACGAGCAGCGAGCTTTACTTCCTTGTTTGACGTCACTTCCTCCGCACGCGGGTGAAGGTTCAAGCGTCACTATTTTTTAAGGCGATCGTACGAGCACGCGAGCGTTCAGGTGTTTTGTTTTTACAGAAGAAACAACGACATAATTGTAAAAAAAAAACACATGTCGAAAAAAGAAACACCATTTTAAAAGGAAATCGAGATTCAGCCGCTGGTTTAGACTGAGATGTAATGAGAGTTGATATAAATTATTTTAGTTTACACACTGTCCTCTGGAGGATATGGTTATGTATGAGTGTGTGTACGCGCGCGCTCGTAGTGGGTGCACTTTACTTGAGAGGTAAATCATACAAACATGGGAAGTGCTTTTGTCTCATGAGTGGGACATGGAGGTGCAGATAAGGGGTTCACTTGAATGAACACAGACATGCTTGTCACCCCACTTGACAAGTGCATCTTAACCAAACACACCTGCCTATGTTGGTTTTATCGTTCTGCAGCAACCATTGCAGTATGTACACACCGCAGGCCTCAGGCTCCGGCTGGGCCATCCATCAAACCGAGATTATTGCACTTATCTGGAGAGCATCTCTGGATGAAATGCTATGGCTTAGTGAAATATTAGGCTGCACAAAAATGTGAGTCAGATAGCATTTAATGCATTTGTGGATTTCACTCCCGTGTTTTGTATTTACGGATGGTGTAAACGAAAGGCGAATATTAATACTTGGTAAATATTACAGTGTAATGTCCCCTGTAACTGTGAAAAAGGTAAATACAGCTAATTTCACCACTTTTATGTATATCATTTGTGTCTGAATGCTTTATAGGTTTATAGCTAATGTATTTGCCTATATTATGATACTTTTATGTTTGTTGTCTACTCATCATTTAATATAATCCCTGCATTTACATCAGATCTGAGGCTTTACGTTTTTACAGCTGTCCTATTTATGTGTTTGTGGAAATGTTTTATACAAGACTTTTCAAATACATACTTTACTCACAAACATTGTATTGTCCTTGAACGGCAACTAATGAAAATATACTAATTGATATTTAAATAGAAAATACAAATGGAAGTCCAATAAAGGGGGCAGTGGAAAGCAGTGGTTAATTAGAGTCCAGTTAATTGGAGACTCTCAATTGAATCTATGTGTGAATGTGACTGTGAGCAGTTGTTTGTGTCTGTATGTCGCTCTGTGATAGGCTGATGACCTGTTCACCCAGTGTCAGCTGGCTCCAGCTCGTCTTGCAACCCTCATAGTATAAGATGGTTTAAGTTCCTTGAGTTCTGATTACAGTTAAGGACAAGATGTTACAAGGTCTATCAGTAATGCATTTTATTGTATTTATTCATCGTAACTGTGTATTGACACGACACAGCACCTGTTTGACCTCGAAGTGTTTGTGATTTATCCCGTCCCATCGCTACACACATTCCTTTTGAGGAGTACTTTATTGTCTGTTATGGTTAGCAGTGAAGTAATGACAAAAGGCATGCGCATACACCACCGGGGTCACGACACTCTCCCTTAATGTGACAAGAAGTCAAACACTTTCATATATTAGCCCCTTTAGGAACATAATACCACTGTACTACTCCTTTGTGAGATAAAACATGAAAGACAGTGCATTCCAACATCACCTGTGTGCTTTTATTACTCCCCTCTTTAAGAGACCACGTAGGTGCATTTAAAATCAAAACATCACATTATAAATTAGAGTAGTAATCTTATCACCAGCTCTTTTCTTTCTGAGGGAACGGTGCAGAAGGTCATAAACTGTCCAGCATGTATGTGAACCTGCCTTCATGGCCCGGTCCACATGTTGAACTCTATTAGCTGTGGCCCCTAACGGCCGATATCCACTCCATGCACATGGTTCTTGTTTAGTCACATTTCTTCAGCAATAGAAGGGTTGTAATACATTTATTAAACACTTTAAAAATCTCTGGCTGCAAGATTGTCCATCTGTAGGCGACATGGAGAAAATATATGAAAGAGGCATGAGGCTTGGCGGAGAGAGGGGAAACAGTTGTGATGTCAGTGCTGGTCTTAATGTGGTGCAGGTCTAACTTCTGGACGGATGACTGATTTAAAAGGTATAGCTTTTAGCCGAGTGAACAGTTAGATCACAGATGAATTTTAATAAAAAAAAGAAGGAGAAGGGCGCACAAATCACCTCTGCTTTGCTCTCAGGAATGTTTTTTGTGTGCTGCGTTGATATATTGGCGCAGATGTGCGACTGCGGTGTGACGAGTGCAGCTAAAAGGGGCTGCTAAGCTGGGGCAACATGTCAGCCCGGCGACTCCCTAAAGGCTGAAATCTCTGCCTCGTATCCACAAAATGAGTGAGTGAGGCTAAAACCAGAACAACTACAACATCCACAACTCACCGGTCAACATTTGTAGTTTTATGTGTGCTTGTTGTTTATTGGTTTTCAGGTTTTCAAAGCAAAACGTTGGAACAGTTTAACTTCAGTGTACCATATCGTAGTAATTTATTACCAGTTAGTAATTCTACTTATATTTGCTAATAAAGTTGTGTTTAATGTGTTTTTACCTAAATAATTCTGCATATAAGTAAATTAATTATGAGGGAAAAGTTAAGTGAAACATAAATCATCAAAAGAAAAAAATAAAGTAAATATTCTGTGAATGCAAAGAAAAGAAATACAGACGTTTGCCTCAGTGTGTCCCTGCAGGCAAGCAAATTAGTGCATTCTTACATGCGCAGTTTAATGTCAGCAGCACACTCCGGGGTCATGTTCAGGGGGCAGGGGAACAGGTGTTCGTCCTGTATCAGTACAAAAAGACTCTACCCAGGCCAGAGGAAGCACCCACATGTGTATGCCCTGCAGTCAGCCCTGTACAGGATGGAATAATTCATCTCAACTGTTCAGAAGAGACGTTGCGAGGCAAAGTTCAGCGGCATTCTAATGACAAGAGCATGTATGTGGGGAGAGGGAAACCTGTCGGCCTGAATGAATTGGGAGCAGCAGAACAGAGGTTAGGCCTTTTCAAACTCCCTATACAGTATCTCTGTGTAATCCATGCAGAGGGTTTGCAAATGTCCAACACGAAATTGGTGGTTTTGCAGCACACAGTGCATGGTTTATGCTGTGCTCTCTTGGCTTGTGTGGATTCCTTCACTCCTCAGCCTGTTGGATATAATACCGGAGAAAGTATGTTGCATATTTAAAGCCGCTGTCAATGCTATTTTATCAACTGAAAATGTAACATGTGGACTATTTTATAAAACCCTGCTGCTGGAGTTTTCAAAGGCAAAATCTAAATGTAACTAAGATTATTTAAAGTAATTTAACATAATGGATGTAAAACATGCTCTAAATGACTATTTGCAAATTACCATTTTCCTGTGAAGGTGGAATATGTGTGTGCAGGCATTTGCATAGCCAACAGGATTTACAGTGTGTGTATATATTTTTTACTTGTAATAAGCAGTGAAACACTTAGACATTTAAATATGAAACAAACATTGCATTTGGAGAGACTGCACATTAAAAAAGACAAAAATATGAAGTAGTATTACCTCAGCCCTACAGAAAACATGAGTGGGACGTATCATGATGTTTACCAGTCTTCAAAGCGAGCAGCAAAATGGAATCAGCTTATTACGAGTTTCTACGAGGATGAGCATCCCACACAGCAATTTGCCTATATTAAGTATCACATTAACATTTTCATCTACACACACGTTAACACATTGAACAAAACTTGGCAAAGTCAGTCCTGCTTATAGATAAGATTAGATGCTGAAGAAAAACACCGAATCAATGACTACTGGGTTTGGTTAAACAGTTATGGTAGAAAATCACTCATCCAAAAAATACATATTTTGCTCCCACTTCCCACACCCAGGGGTTTGCCAGGATAAATAGTATTATTGTATTATTTTAAAGGTGGCCAATACAAAAATGCTACATAAGAAAGTGTTGAGTATTTGGTAAAACCTGATTTGAAAAGAAGGACAAGTGCATTAATATATCTCAAGGTAAACAATTAAATAAATGACTGTGATTAATATCCCATAAATTATAAACTAAAGTTATCAAATATGATAGTACATAGACTTGCTAAAAAGAACTTGCAGTGTCATCTGTTTTAAGCAAAATATATTTATATTTATTTATATTATTAAAAGTTCCTGCATATATCCACTGACAACCCAACAATAATTTCCTATGAAAGATAAATAATCCCGCTGTGGATCATCCCACTGAACCTTTTGCAGCAGATCTACCTGAAGCATGTGAAGAATGGATTTTTTTGGTGTCAGAGCCAATCTCACTAAAACATGTCTCAGGTATTGTTTTGATGTGTGGAGCATGCAGTGAAATGGACACAGCGAAATTAGGTTGTAACTTTTTAATTAAATAGTGCAAGGAAGCTGCAGAGTTGCCCTAAGTGTGTCCTTAGCAGTGTAATGTCAGGAGGGTCCTGAATAAATAGATAATGCCGCAACATCATTGGGTGACACAAACCCAAACAGATGACCTTTGCATTCGCTCTGCTAAAGGCCATGAAAGTGGGAGCATCTGCAACATTGAATGACACGTTTCTATGGATGAGTAGTCAGGTCAGATAATAACTGATAAAGGCTGATCTGCCTTCATGGGTGTCACTATACAACACACTGTGTATGTGCGCCTACAAGAAGACACACATCTCACCCTCCTTTTTTTGCTGCAGGACTGTGAAACCAGTAAACAATGACTTGGAGTCAGCTGCGTCTGTTGAAAGTATTTGGTCGCTGTTCCCTAGAGTGCTTCCTTGTTCAGGTCAGACACACTGCTGCTCCATCGTGATCCCTCTTGCTCTTCATCTTCTCCAGGACACATCACTGACACTTTCTAATCTACACACGCCACATTCTTCCAGATGTTGTGATTGCAGCAGCTTTTGTCAACGTTGTCATTTGTGTGTTTATTTCATCAACAGTCAGCTGGAAAGTGTATTTTAATTGCCCTCATACTGTCCTCATACAACTCTCAGGTAATACAATATTGATAAAGGGGAAATCACTTTTATGTTTTCACTGTGACAACAAAGGTCAAGGTCTAGGATGGAGAAATGCTGAAGTATTGTCTTTTTTTTTTTTTTTTACAAAAGGTTACCCAGATGACATTAAACTGAGCTGACATCTCTGATTGGCAATTTGAGGCTTATGACCTTTTGTGATGACACAGACTGTACAGTACTTTGATTTCCTGACATTACAGCGGATGGTTTTATGTGTGTGTTATGACAGTGTTAGCTGTGTTAGTTGCATTAAAACATTTCTATTCAAGTCAGCTGAGGTGAGCTGCTCACAGATCCCACACACACACACACACACAGAGAGAGAGAGAGAGAGAGAGAGGATCTCTGTTGAAATGAAACTATTCATCAATATACAATACACCAGTCTTAATTAAAATGTTGCTGTTTGGCTCCATTGATAACAGGAGAATCACTGTACATCGGTGGCACACCTGACAGATAATCCCTTCAATTTGAATTGATTCTGATAACTACTAAATCGGTTTGTAAATAGTTATCCATTTCCGATTTTGAATATGTTGAAAACCTCATTCTACTGTCTGCAAAAAAAAGTCACATTCAAACGCGCCTTTTTCCACAAATATGCTATTTTCTAGTAGAAAGGCCAATTTGATGCTCATCATGTGCCCTGCTGTACCTCAGAGCTGTTTAAAGAACATCAATGCAAAGAGGGATTAAATATTCCTGTATTTTGCTAATCATTTATGGAATGCATAATTATCTCAGCCGCTTGTTGAGTGGATTAGGAATCATTGATTCCCTCTGTCTCTCAGTGTATATATAGTGACTACCTAACCCTTTCAAACTCCCCAGTGGAAATATCTGGGATAATGCATATGTATATAGTTGGCAGAGCTGCACTCTGGTTCATATTTCCTGCAATGTGAATGACTAATCCATGAAATGTGTGGGTGGGATGATTAACACAGACACCGGCACTGAAAATATGTTTGCTTTGAAACTCTGAATGTGATGTGAACATGCAACTATGAATAATTGGCAGAGAATGGGAGCTCGTGCAGATTTAGAACTCAGAAATGCAGTTTATGACTAATTGTGTTAAGTGAAAATAAAGTGCACTTTTGTTCCTGGGATAATAAGCTTTTTAATATTGCGAGGGTGAATGTTCAGCCTCTCCTGGGCTCCGTTGCTTTTGGAGTGAGCCCTCTAGCTCTCCCATGGGGTCGCAGCGCTTGTTACAGGCAGCCCACCGTCCAGAGGAGAGGCGGCGTGGCAACACTTGTTAATAGACCAACATGTACACTGGCAGCACGAGCATGGCGTGCTGTTTTCACTAAAGCTAAAGATACATTACAGTGCAATTCTGAGACTATATTTGAGTTTTTTAATATGTTTATTCAAGTCCTACATATATATACATATAGTTTTTAATTTGAGGAGCTCCCATTCAACAACGGTTGTTTTTATTTAAGGCGGAGAATAAAGTCTCACTGGAGAGGATGTGCTGTAGTTTTAAATTACAGGGGGAAGGGAAAAAACTGTCTCATGATAAAGATGTCACGAGAAAGTACTTTTCTTTAAAGATACTACTTTTACTAGAGAACATCACTTTAAAGCTCAGTCTGCGCGTCACACTCTGTGGTTTGTGTGTAACGTTCTTAATATTTGTGATTTGCTTCCTTTCACTCGTAAACACCACTGATCAAATTGAGGCTTTTTTTCCAATTGCGCTCAAGTTAAAAACATCCTCCTTCATGTTTATTTTTCTTTATTACAGGAACACAAATGAATCAAGTGAAGGTAAATGTCCAAGCATCGCAGCACACCAGTAAAGAGCTTTTAGGGATCGGGGGAAACTCGGCTTCAGAGAGAAGCGAAGGGAGAGGATGATTTATCAGAACGAGAGGACAGAATAGGTGGCAGCAGGGAGAGAGGGAGAGAGAGAGCAATTACTCCATGCAAAGGCCACAAACAGAGCTCCTGCTGTTGCTGAAAAATCAAATCTGTCAGCAATTAGAAGGAGGCCAAGAAGCACTTGTCAGTGGACAATGGGGCGAAAGGAGAGGGGGTTAGCAATTATTAGACTTGATAGAGTACCTTTATTTATCTAAACAGCAGGTTAGTTGCCCAATGTTCCCCTTTGTCACTTGTTGCCTATGTGAAAGGGGCACCACTTAATCCGAATAGTGTTCCTTGTGGCAACCAATGGGTATTATGCGCTGGCCAAGAGCTGGAGTGGGCTGCTTTTCAGCGTAGGGCAGAATAATCCAGGGGTTGATCTCATGCTCCTGCAATGCTTCCTTTGCTCAAAGCGCTGATCAGCATCCCTCTTGTTTGAAGCCATTTATTAGACATTGGAAAGAGGGGGTGGGGGGTGGGAGGTGGGGGGGGAGACTAGTCGAAACCATGTAGTCGCTATCAAAGACTACTACTCCATGAAGGAGCAAAAGCTCACAGAGACTTTTTGAGATGCGTGGGGTTTATTCTCCTTTATTCTCCTACAGTCCACAGTATAAACCGCGTGGTTCTCACAGAAATGTATCGGCATCATGTAAACTATGGAAGCTTGTCCTTTGTTCGGTTAATGCAAGACTTGCAAGAAAACGCTATTAAATGGTGGCTCAGGAGGCATTTGATCTTGGACGCAAAGGGCTCTTATTAGTGGTGAGGTAGAATCTAAACTTCTCAAATAGAGTATGATTAGAGTATGATGGGTTTAATGCTTATTAACCTGAGAGAAAGTAAGATATCACCTGAGGTTCTGACACCGTTTTGAAAATGTGTTAAGTTTAATATAACAAAATATAATGATGTAAATATCAAACATTTATAAATAGCACCATTGCTAATGGCATGCACAATATTTCACTTTCCCATAGCTTTTTTTTGTTTATTAAAAATATTTAGAATATATTTATTTATTATAATGGCTCCTTTCTATTTTTCTAACTTTCAGATATTTGTTTTTTTAAATACACCATCTTGGTATATTATGTTTCTGCTTTGTAAACACACAAACACCTAATTAATATTTTGCAGTTTTTCCACTGTGTCTGTTACAAAGTTACAATTTCTTATCATTACATCGTTGCATTAGTATCTCTCAGGTGCAAAATGGAGAAGTTTGACTGTTATTTTACATCGAGCAGCAAGAATCATTTCAGTTTTTCACAACGTCAGCAGTGAGGAGAGAAAGAGGCCAGAGTGACTGCTAACTGTTTGATAATTTTAATAAAGTTTATGGTTCTTTAAAAGAAAAATTACACAGACAAACTCATGCTGATAATTCGAGACCAAACAGAGAATGAAACTATATCATTTTCCGATGGTGTGAAATCATTTCATTAATGACATGTGTCTATTTGTAATTTGTCTCCGACCAGAACTGCGGAAGTTACGTCTCCTCAAATGTCGACAGCTCTTGTGCTGACACAGGCAAATTTCCTCAAACGCCCTTAACTGGCGAAGAAATTAACACCAACGTACTCTCAAGTGCTCTGCTGTCCAATTAAAATTCAAATTGAAAATTGTATTAATTGTGTTTTAACTAAGTTTAAAAATAACAAGAATTGGCAAAGTTTATTTCAAGTCGCATTTCGAGGATCTGGATAAAAGTCTAATGTGGCTTTCTAATGCTGATTATAAATATTTTTGTGCTCATATAGACTGTCTGAAGTTCCCAGAGGAGCTAAGGGCCTTTTTCAATGTGTCTGGGCTTAATTATAGTCGAGTTATTACTTTGTGTTGGTGATAGCCTCTCAGTAGCGCCTGGACGCAGTCTCCACATGGACTCAGAGAACAGCCCGTCTCACATACTACCCCCTGAATCATAAAGAGGAGGAAATTTGTGGTGATGCAGACCAATCATCAATAAAGTATGCAGAGTGTAGTAAAGAGGTGTCCTAAATATTTTTTAGTATGGAATCCAGATGTGAAAAAATATGAAATTCCATAAATCCTGGTGAGGTCTCTACATTTAGTCAGTGAAAAATGCGTAAGCACTTTACTTATTTCTCGTAGCAGATTTCGAAAGTTTACAGAGTTGCATATCTTCTGGACAGTGACAGGTTTAATGTGGTTTACGTAGCGCTGGACGGGAGAACAAGCAAGCGAGATTCATAAAGTGGAGACACCGTAAGCCGATTCTTTAAGTCAACATTTAGGCATTTTCGTGTTTCCCCGCACATATATACATATGCTCCTCAGATACATTACTGACAGGAGACAGAGCTAACAGACAACAGCTTCTTTGAACTCGTTGTTGGGTATGAACTTTGACTCATGCAAAGCTTCTCTGCAAAGTCACTTCTATTTATCAGTTTTCAATGTTTGAAAAAGAAAAAAAAATCCGTTCATGTAGATTTAGGAGTTCACTTAGTGATGCACTATGTTCTTTTTTTTTTTGGTGGAAAAAAAATAAATCTAAGACCCTTTGCAGCCTGAGCATGAAGAAAGATTTGTCTGATTGGAAACCTTGTCGAGGCAAAACTGGCGGTCATGAAGAACATTGTTTCTTTTCTCCAAAATGCTTTCACAGCTTAAACAAATTTAATAAGACTTCTTTTGATTGACAGGAGAGCGCTCTCCCACAATGTCGTCTTTTTGCTCTCACATTCCTCGTCAGCAGCTGTGCACCGTTTTCATTGAGATGAAGGCTGTGGATCTGCGCTGCGCACACACACACACACACACACACACACTCACACACACCGTGCACTTGGAACAAGTGGGACTTTTGTACAAGTCTGCGTGGGCCTGAATGTGCTACTCATGACAAATTTCTGAAGCGTTATTTTTGCATCATAGTGTACAGTATACGCTGAAGTCAGTCATATTACTGCGGTTGTCATGAGTTGGACTTTGAGTCAGAGCTGCTGCAAATATTCAAATCAATCAGTGACACAACCAGTTAAATCTGTCTGAGTTTTACAGGAATGACAGTCGCATTTGTTGCACAGGAAGTGATGCAATTCACATTTCCTGCAGCTGCAGCATATCTGCCTGTATCGACCGAAGGAAGGACTTGTTAGCACCAAAGTGGTGTAGAAAGTCAAAAAGTCCAAAATACTACTCGACAAACAGTCGACAAACAATCTTAGGCACAAAAGAAAACAGCGATGACATGAAATCACGGAAGATATCTTACAAAGCAAACCCAGATTTGTGCTTTATTTATGGTCGGTGGAGATTATTTGCCAGCATTCCCAGTTTTCCAGCTCTGAGCCTGCACGCTGGTTGTGTTTGTCAGGTTTCCCGGCCCTTAGTGAGTCAGAGGCACAGCGGAGGTCTGTGCAGGTGGCACGGCTGCAGAGCCCGGCGGGGGTTTTCTGCTCTCTCTCCCCCTCTCCACAGGTGCTTATTAGCACATATGAGCTGCCACATGTTCCCAGCACAGTCACCGCCTGAGGGGGCAAAATCAGTCTTCGCCCATAATCTTCACAGCCTGACCATCACCCTCGCTCCCACTAACAGGGGCACATGGCAGAGCGTTTATGAAGCACAGCGGAGGCATTGCCCCGGCCTTTTCTCTCTCTTTCCTTCTCTCCTCCCTGAACCGCTGGATAACCTTTGTGTGCATCTCCCCCTTTATTTCCATACTCCAAGTTTAAGGTCAGGGTGAAACATGATATGCATGTACATAATGCATATATATGTAAGAGATATCGGTTCTCCAAGGCAAAGAGGGCGGTAATTCAGTTGCAGACTTCTTGTTGCAAATGTTCCTTTAACAGATATCAAGCAGCTTAGGAGTTTGCCAGCAGTTGAAATGTTTTGCACCTGGTCGTCATGACAGAAACCCATTGTCATCTTAACAGCCCCCCGGTCTGTGAGACATGTGAATGGTTCCGCTGTGTGTGTGTGTGTGTGTGTGTGTGAGTGAAGGGGGGGGAGTGCGGCTGGATGGGAGCTGTCCGTGTTTGAAGTGGGCATATGGTCGTCGCATTTGCATTTAATGTCCTTCAGATTACTTGTTTTAACTCGTGCTAAACACCTCACTCGGTTGGGGCTAATTTGATGAGGTCATGGTATGACCCCGTGACCCCCTCTCTCCATGTTATTTAAGTGAAACCAGCTGAGTCACAGAGCAGGAGGAGGGTTGGGGGGGTGGGGGCGGGGAGGGTCTCTGCGTTATGACTTGCATTTAGCCAGACAATCGCTGAGCTTCACTTACCCATCGGTCTGGAGCGGCGTGTCTGAGTCCATCACGCAGGCGTCTCTGCAGCTCCGCTCCTGAGCTAAGCATCTCGTCAAAACACACTGAATAGACCTGGAGAGAATAACAAACGTCCAGCTTCTTATCGCTATCTTTCCACTTTGAAGATGTTTGCAAGAGAGGATTGCGGCAATATGCATTCAGCCGAAGTGTGAGTGTGTGTATGTGTTTTTGTGTCTCTTTGTGTGTGTGTGTGTGTGTGTGTGTGCTTGTGTGCGTGTGACCTACAATGCCTCTAATAAGACGTTTATTTTTCTTTCTTCTTTGTGTTTCAAAACTCTTAACCAGATATTTTACCTACGTTACCAACAGAGGCCGTGTTCAGGTTCTGGTTTTTAAATTGGAAACAATGTATTTGGTGTTGGTTCAATTTTGAACTAGTTAGTATCTGCGGAGTTTATTTGAATTTTAAATAATAGCGTCATGTTAAAAACAACACACCCACAAGAATGCTTGGATATGCATACATAAACACATGCAGACACGCACACACACACACACACACAAACAAACCCGCGTGCACACACTTCATCCAACATGAAAGGCCGTCCGTCGGAATAGTAAAAGCCCTCTTATGGAATGTTAGGGAGGCCCATTGAAGTACTGATCCGCAGCGGCAAACCGGCTCTTCTGTTGCTGCAGACTCGAGTGTTGTCCAGACTCCAGAGAATAGTCCCGTATGGTCTGAGAGGCTACATTTTCCTAACCTCCAAGGCCACCGCCGCGAAGGCGCCTCAAGAGAGCCTCTTTCGTGTCAAAGGGGGAAAGCCATTCAACTTGAGAACGGCCCCTGGCTTTTGATCAGTTCACAAGTTACAGTTTTGCCGAGGCCCTTTTTTCATGCAAATGGGAAATCTTCAAACACCGTGCGGAAATACATCTCTTTCGGATGTACCTTAATAGGTAGTGCTTTTAACATGGGAACTTTCACAGCCAAGGACTTGCTTGAAAGGCTCCTCAGACTAGTGAAAGGCACGCTCAGCGTCCAGGTGTAGATGGTCCCCTTTAAGAGCTTCTTTCTGTCCCGAGTTCCTCCCAGCCAGCGGCTTTATATGTTACCAGAGACCACATTGACTCCCAATTAAGGGATTAGGGTAAAAATGATCAGAACCATTTTCAAAACACATAGTATTTCCTGGCTCTCCCGCTGCACGTTAGATCTCTGCTCTTGTGTTGGCAAACTTTAATTTTATTGTAAAAGACAGACCAGCTGTTTCTGAGTGCAAATTGCTATTAAAGTCAGTGCTATAACATGTGCCGCATCCAGGATAAACATTTTTTTTCATCTAATTTTGAATTGAAATAAAAAAATATTTTTACTTTTTTTTAAAATAAGATTGTGTGTGTGTGCATAAATTACCCCTCATCTCCTGCTCAACTCCATACATAATCCTAATTTGAGAAGACCTCAGGAGGCAGTGCGGGGTTGCATAAATATAGCGGGAACAGCGTTTCGCCGGGTATTTCCACGAGCGGGTTCAAATTCAAAGGTGTTGGAATGTCAGCTTTTATTTGGGGTGTCTGTGTTTCGTGTGTTTCTCTTGGCACTCTGAAACTGCCCATTATGCTCCTATTAAAGTTCATGTTGCTGGAATATTAGGAGGGGGGGGTGAACCAAACTCTTTTCAAGGTCATGTTCCATTGGAAAGAGCCAACAATGCCAGCACTAATCCCTCCCCCACCACCGCGCTCTGACCCCATCCCGTGGCTTGTAGGACTCTGTGGTGGGAGAGGACAAGAGGCCCAGCTTGTTCCTATACTCAGCCCAGCATTAGGCAGCCCAGAGCTCCTGGATTATCTGCCAATTAGCACCAATTGTGCCGGACGGCATTAATGTAATGTTCCCTATTTTTTAATACCATTTAATTTTTGCTCCTCTTCTCTCCCCTCCTTCTCTTTGACCTAATCAAGATTGTCAGCACTCTCTTTTGCCTTTTCTCATTTAAAATAAAAGAGTTGGGGGTATAATTTGGAATTAAGGAGCGTAGAATATGCATTGCCAGCACAGCGTTTGTTGGAGGGAGTCTGTTAGGAGGGGGAAATGAGGGGGGAGAGAGAGAAAGAAGGGAGAAAATCATTTTATGGGAGATACTGTGAAGGACTTGTTTGAACAGGCCGCGAACCTCAGTGTCCTGCTATATTAGCGGGGAATGCAGCTTTGTGCCGGAATAACGTGTTGCCTCACCATTGTGCCCCCTACGGCAGCAGGGTTTGGTGGGTTTGGATTAGGAGACTCCATTACATTACCCTAATAACTGGATAAAGCCGCCTCATCCAGTGCAACTGATCCTCAAGTATTAGCGCTCATGGCTCGTTACAGCATTTCAGCAGCTGATCTGCAGACAGTTGATTTCTCATTATAAGAGGCTGATAGAAACACACAGCTGCGGCGGCCGGTGCCCGAGCACGCCACGATGTGCCACTTTCATCTCCGAGCAAAACTGTTATTTACATGGGAATTCCAAACGGAGAGCGGAGTCGTTTTTCACCCATTCAGATTGGCATGGCAGTAAACAAAGTCAGCAGCCCCCACCAACAGTTTAATACGGTAAATGACAAGGTTCCGTTTGCTATGTGGGAATTTCCACAGAGACGTATTTTATGACCCTGAAAAATCTTTCATACTTTGCACATAATTGACTCTGTACCACCTATAAAAGTAGCTAATCATTATAACGCATGGCAGTTTCTCACAGTTTAATTATATATCTGTTGCAGGTGTTGGGGCATGTCAGAGGCTGCGTTATGAGACTCACGGCATATTTTTATTATGATATTTATTTTACCTTATATAAGCTGCAGGAGTTGTTTTCACACACACATACACACACACACACACACACACACACACACTGTGAGAAATACAGAATCAGACTGGAAAGATACAGGAAGAGGGAAAATTAAAAAGGTGAGGGAAGGTGTGGGGAGTAGACAGCAAACTGAGCGGTGAAAGCAATGAAGATTTTTTTTTATTAAAATGCAAAATTTTTGTCATTTCAGATCAAAGTGAATTGATGGAGAATGACCTTCATTACAACGTTTGAACATATAAAAAAAGGTGCTGGCATGAGAATGTGGCAGAGGAGCGAACAGATTGCATATAAAGCCCAGTTTCTTTGATGTTAACTGTCCAGACCAATTAGGCCTGAGGACATATGTGAATCCTGACGCTTTCATGGATGGATTCAGGTTGACTCTGTGTGTGTGTGTGTGTGTGTGTGTGTGTGTGTAGGTGTGTGTGTGTGTGTGCTATAACACCAGCCTACCTCACAATTTTAGTCAAAATCAAATCACATTTTTACAACATGAATTTATTTCTAATTATTATCAAATTAGTTTTTTTTTATTAGCAGTTGCAGGAGTAATAGTAGTTTTCAGTTTAAAGCGCAGAAATTATCAAAATATTTCTGCCAAAAAAGTGAAACCATACGACATCAGAATAATCCAACATTTGCTTATAAATAAAGGGATAATGCATTAAATTTTGTATGTCAGTGGTGTGAAATCTCCCTACGTGCACTCACAGTATGTCCAGAGGTGTAGCTGCTGTATATAGGAGGAGCCCCGCTGAGGCCAGAGGCCACTAGTCATTAGCGATCCAGCTTCCCTTCATAGTGTTAATATGGGGTCAGGCTGTGGACTAGAAATCCACAACCGCAGCTGGCACATTCGGCATCTCCACGGTTGCTGTTTTCACTAGTGGAGGAAAAACAATCCGGCTGCTGTTCCCCCTGGTCCGCGGGGCTGACCTTGCCCTTGGGCCACACCACACCGGCCCAGCTGTTGTCACTCTGCAGCCCCGCTGCCTCGTCCACCCCTCTCACTGAAACCCTTTCCTTTGCTGTGGGCCCTTCCTGCAGGTGTGCTAAGGTCCTAGCTCCCCCTGTTTGATTACAGCGCAGGCCAAACACCAGGACTTGCCTCCACCCCGGACCTGCGGGTTTGATTCAGGGCCTCCAAATGCCTTTTAGATCCCTAATCCTAAACACTTAAGCCCTTCCTGATGGGTTCAGCTCCAGGTCCCAGCGACTGAACCAATCCAAATAGTGAGAGCACCGAGGGGTCGAATCCTACGCAGTTGCCTTTTGCCCTTTTTTTTTCTTTAATTCAGCTTATTAACCCTTTCCCACTACTTGAAAAGCTTTTGTGAAAACACAGGTTTAATTTATTTTAAATTCATTCAGTACTTTACGCAGCTTATTACTAATGCTAATGCTATCTGCATCCTCACAATTACAGCTTTACTTTCCAAAAACGCTCACTTATTCAGCAGCGTTAGATGCTGTGGAAAGTTTTGAAAAAAGTTTTGAGAAAGATGATGTTTCCCAGTGTCACGTGGGACGCCGCACACACACACACACACACGAGCAAATTAGCTTAAAAAAAATGCGAGTACAGTTTTTCTCAGCAAGCGTATTAGTTGGTTTAATCTTTCCCATTTTCCCTGTGCTGTTTAAGTAAACAAGGCCGTCTGGGACTCCACCTGTTTCAGAGTGCCTGAGAAATGGACTTTTCCTGAAAAGTCTGTGACCTCTGACCCCGCCGAGCAGGAAGGCACTGCCAGCAGGCAAATGCCCTCCTGTGTGGCCAACTGCCATTTAACCCCATAATTGTTACAAGGCAGCTCCTGCCCGTCCAAAACTTGGTTTCCGGAAATCGCTCTTAAACAATCAAATAAACGCACATGCAGGGAATTTGCTGTGCCCAGGGCACTGAGGTGGTGAGGCAGTGATTACAAAGTCGCTGCTGGGACTTGACACCTTTGGAAACATATAAAACACTAAAGAAATACATTGGTGTCAATTATGAAAGAAGCTGCAATTTTTTAAAAAGCAGTATATGGGATTATTTTTACCACAACAGACGTTACAAGCGCATAATGCATTAACTTCCCCCATGACAGAAAATGCTAATAAGGAAGATTTTTTTTTTCTTCATTTTGGTTGAAATAAACTCGTTTAATTGTACGGTTTGGAAGTGAAGTAAGCGGAGAAATAATTCTCTTCTTTTAGCCACTACTTCACAGTTAAGATTGTTCCATTCTTGTGTGGTGTTGATACACAGCTGCCCTCAGGCTGTGTTGGAGATACACTATCCTCTTTACCTTTATCATGCGGCGCTCTGGCCCATCAGGCTTTCTGTGTGGTTGGCTGCACTTGGTTATTTTTTCCATCCCGGCACATTTGCTTTTTGCTCGGCGCTCACCTCCAGACTCGGGCTTAGAGTGTTTCCCCAGCAGCCTTTTTGATAGCAGCGCGCCTGGTGATTGCTTCCCAGGATCAGAGCAGCATGCACCACGAGCAGGCGGCTCAGCATACCACACATGCTGCAAGATCAAAGGTCATTCTTGGAAGCCCAGGATTATGGCGGAGGCAAAATTATATTTTCGATCCTTCCGCTTTGTTTTTGATCACCTTATCTGACCCACCTCTACCTGCACTCCCACGCCACCTCTCACCAGTACATCCCTGACGCTCAGGTGTTAGTTTTCCAGAGGGGTCTCTGAGGTGAAGTGTGGGGTGGGGGTGGGGGGTGGGGGCTGCAAATGTTGCAAAACAACAGCCTGGACGCAACCTTGAACAGCGGCTTTGGAAAGAGCCCTAAAGAGACGCCAAGGTCAGTGGATGTGGGAACCGCCGCTGTCTCCAGGGTCTGATGGAAATAGTGACCAAATCAAAGGCTGCTCATGAGTGATACGTCCACTGAGGTCACGTCTATTTATTACCGCAGGAGGAGAGTATCACATATACAGCAGGTCTATAATGGAGGGGACAGTAATGGCGCTTGTTGCGTGTCATCAGCAGCTGTGAATGACTTGTCAACATGGAAGTTATTATTCAGGTGACTACAGCTTAGACAGCTAACTTAAACCTGCGTGTATTGATTCTGCATAACCCTCACGCTACTCTGTGTGTGTGTGTGTGTGTGTGTGTGTGTGTGTGTGTGTGTGTGCGTGTGCGTGTGTGTGTGTGTGTGTGTGTGTTTTTGGTCTCAGTGAATAGTACAGACGATGCACAACACTAACTTTTAACTCCAGAGAGCTTTGCCTCATTTGCATAACGCAGAGTGTGAAATCAGCACAGAAGGCAATGCATTGTATCAATGTCAAAATTGTTCAAATTTGCTAAACAAATAAAGCAAATACACAGTGAGTGTGTGTCATTGACTTAGTCTTGTAATTTCAAGGCTATTGTAATAAATGTCATGGTGTTTTCCACCATTGTAAGTTCACCCAACATCAAACACTTTACACAAAACACAAAATAAAGTGTGTATTGTAATTATTAATTCACAAAACCCTGTGTCTTATTATGTCTCTAGGGTATATTTGTTTTGTAAATGTTTTTTAAATGTTGCTGCCACCCTGCGTGTGTTCATTCATCTGACAGAATTAATTATGATGTTTAGGAAATGCTGGATTTTAATGTTTACACTCAGAGAGCTGGAATTTATTTAGTTATATTCTTTCTAGTTAAACAACAAATTGTAGAAAAGTAAAGGGGCAAACAAGAAGTGAATAATATCAGTGATTTTACTCATTTTTAGTAACCCTAGTTTTGAGCAGATTAATTTCTGTTTGTAAACTCACATAGTACACTGAATATGCCTTTTTTTAAAATAACTTAATTCGCAGTTATTTAAAGACGCAACAAAACTTTTTTCATACATGTAAAATACAAAAAACTGCCTTGTGTTGAAAATGTGTTTTATGACCAAGAGTTTTTTAATTGCTTATGTATGTGTTAAGATAGCTTTTTTTAATATAGCTTAATTTATATATTGTAAAATGTATAAGGAAAAAAGTGCAAATGTGACATATATGAAATATATATATATGAGAGAAAAATATATAAACAAAAGTAGGTGAGAGAGGTGCAAATAATATATAGGACTTTTATAAAAAATATGTGTGTATATCACCATAAGAAACGAATATATACTCTCATAACGTTGTGCAATATTAGCTTACTGTAAAACTCACAGAGTCTCTGTTTTATTTTTAAAATACAGAGATATTTCTATACGTCTTAGCTGTTGATCTAATATTCTGAGGATGAGCGAGGCGAGCTGGATGAATAGTGGATGACGGGACTCAGAGTGGAGGAAGACGATTCCCCTCCATGTGATTCAAAATGCTCTGACAGAGTAAGAGAGGACCATTAAGTGGTGTGTTATTTACACATCATAAGCCAGTCTATTATATTGACATCCAGACGACCCAGTCCACCACTGTTCTGTGTGCGCTGCGGCCTGGCTCTCTGTTTGCTCTCAACACCAGCATGCTGATTGGGTGATTTTCTGATATGACATTCCAATGCTCCCGGACTATGTGCAAGATCTTTTCGTCTGAAATAGTCTGAAAGCATTCATTACCCACCGAGAAATGAGACAAAAGGTCAAGAAAGTGGTGTGACGGGGTGGAGCCATGTGAAGTGGAGGTGGGGTTTACAATCCAATTGGGGATTAAGTTATCTCTTATATCTCTTACTTACAATAAATCCACACGTCTCCATCAAAAATGTCTTGTTTAAACTGTGGAGGAGCATGAAGCAAATGTTTGACTTTATTTAAAATTCATTGTTCAGTATTACATTGCCGGCTGGGGTGAGCCCTGAGATTGCAGAGGTGAGCAGACAGGCTGTATATTTTTTATTCTGATGGAGGAATTGCAGAATTGCTATCCAGTTGTTGTCCTCCACACTGTTCTGCCATTTACCAATGGCATCAAAATATTTGACATCCTATAATGGGATCGCATCCAGAGTAATTCCTGTAACTACTGTTGACATAGGTGCCCCAAGTAAAATAAATCTATTTTGGCCATTGATGTGCATGAACTCTCCGTGAACCATTTAAAGCATTAATGCAGATAAAGGAGAAGGCATTCCCTTTACCTTCATTATTAGAATATGAGTACCACACAGTTATTACTTTGGGCTCCGCTGTGAATACTCTTCAATAACGTCTCAATAAAAACTGAGGAGATGTGAAACAATTATCTGCCTGGGAATATCCATACAGTTCAAAGCTGTGTCTCCAACAGGATGTAAAGGGTGATTCACATTCGTGCAGGCGATGAGAAGCAAAGTTTTGCGTCCTGCAAAAGAAATTATTCTATTAATATAGCTGAAATTATTCACTGTGCTCTAAATAGAATCATGTTACTGTATATATTTTTTCAAAGATCTCTCTGACACACACACACACACACACACACATATGTGTATGTGTATGTGTATGTGCATGTGTATGTGTATGTACAACAACAACAACAACAACAAACCAGTAGCCTTTGAAAATAGTCTTCAAAAGCAGAAGCTATATGTAATTATAAGAGGTCAGTTTTTACCCTAAATTATTTCTTCAACATTCCACAGACTGCAGGCACAGTGGTTAAACTATGGCTTATGAATTTCGACAGATTTCATCCAATCATGGGCTCTGTAGGAAAACATTCATGGTTTCACTTTATCACCACAACTAATCCAGCTGTGATGTCGAACTGAATTGGATTAAACAGAGAAAAGGAACATTTCACTCTCTGGCTGCAGCTTCTTATTATGAGATTGTTATTGTTGAATTTGTCATCATTTTGCTCCTCTGAGACCCTCAGGAGCCCCTGAACCAAAGTGTGGGCACCACTGAAACAGCAGAAACAAATTTGATCTCAGCACAGCTGTTGTGCATTGTAGTCGAGTCAATGGACAGAGAAACAAACATGATGTCCTTTTTATTCACGTGTTCCTGTGTTGGTCCATATTTTGTTTTAATCTGTCAAAAATATTATGGTTTATTTTGGACTTTTCTTACTATACAGGAACCCGAGGTGACATTTCACAGTAAGCAAAGTACATTTTAATGTACACTGAAATGTATACTGTTGACTGTGCAGTCAGGTCACGATCAGAGCAGCGAGAACAGGGTGGGGGGGCTTTGCGTCACAGCCGTGATTGTAAGACCATGTGCGTGTTTCATATTTTAACTCAAACGTGGGAGCTGACTGAAACTTACCAAAGGATTTAAATTACAGTAAATTCATGTTCAACTTTATCCATTTCTCTTCCATCAGCAGGAAAACAAACTACAGTGTTACTGTTCCATCGTACACTGAAACGTTAAAAAACATTAGCAATGAGCAAGTATTTATTCTGATCTTTATCTTCTTGTGGTTAGATAAAAGAATCAAACACAGTTTTATAAACATCAGTTACTTTCACCTTCAAGCAGCATAGTTTACCTTTATATAATAATTACTATTGCTTATGCTGAAACATAGGTTTTATTTCCTTCAAGCACTATAGTTTTCATGAAAATGTGCATACTACTGCAGTGTCAATTGTTCTTGCAGGAACTGAGGTATTTCAGTAAAATATATTTGTGTTTGTAGCTGTGAATTACAAACTGTTTGGTTGATTAAATCAACGAGCATTTTTATGTTGAAAAACTGATAACATGCCCAAATAATGCACCAGCACCACTGCAGTGCCAATGTGAAATACACTTATTTCTTATTTAATATCTCTATCCTATCAATTTTCCATTAAATTAGCTTGAGAATTAGTTGAATGTGAAAAACACAGTAAAAACAAATGAGAGGCTGATAGGGATCTGCGGTAAACTTGGCAGAGCATTTCCTCTCCTCACCTCTCTCAGAGGTTTGTAGCACCCACCACCACTGGAGGTGTCCCACTGGGAGAGGCTCTCTGTGGTTATCATACCCCATCTAGTGGCTGCAGTGGGTTAAAGGCCAGAGGAGAGGGATGGTGTCAGCTGCTCCTCAGACACCTCGCACAGCTGCCATCTCCACTGCTGTTAGCATAGTCACATTTGGACGGATGGAACCTCTGGATGTAAATGACTGCAAAATGAAAAAAAAAAAACAGACATAATTTGATTAAACGATTGAACATCTCATTAAGATTTCTTTTTCCTTCATGCATACACTATATATAAATAATATAATGCAGTGTAAGATGTTGCTCTCCCTTAGGTTTTGATTGAATTTGTTTCTAGGGATGAAAAAAAACAGTTGAGTCTGTAGCGAACATGGTTCATGTTACAGAGATATGAAGTTATAAGATTGTGCGAAGGCAATGCCCTCTAGATCCCCTCTTCTCACAACGCCATTATCCAATTGAAAGCTGATCTTGGGCAAACTTCCATTGTGTGCCTCTCTCGGAGAATAAATGCACTCAAATTGATCTCAAGCCTCTGAAGTGGGCCTGTGGAGCTGGCGTTTACAGATGGGACCATTTTATTCTCTTCTGGTGGCAATTTACAAACATGCAAAACCGAGAGCTCTCCAACACAACCTGCGATCCAAACGCAGGAGCTCCACCTGCATCATCACCTTGTTGGAGCAATATTTTCCTGCCCACGGGGGGGTGGGGTGGGGTGGGGGGTCGATGTGACACTGTCAAACAATGTGTGTTAACAATTCGACTCCATATAGTGGGAATGTCATGCAGAGAGAGCAGCCCGTTGGAGGATCTGCTAATGCATTGTGACTCCTGCTGTCAGCAGTTCGGCTCTACACGCTCTTCCTGTAATTTTCATCCATCTCCACAGCACTGATACCGCTTCAAAAGCCTGCTCACTATCACTCATACTGAAGCTGCCGGGGCCATTAAGTGTTTGCTCTGGTTTTAATGTTTAACATTGCACAAGAGCAGAGAGAGATGCTTTCAAAACACCCGTGTGGCCCGGCTGAATTGATGTTGCTGTTGAAAGCATGATCCTGCAGCGTTGTGCGTCATTTAAGGTCCCCATTGTAAGTTTAAGCTTCCAGTCTCAATATTTGAAGAGAAATCCGTGTAATATTAAGATTTATACCCGGTGACAATGAAAAGCCCAGACTTAAGTTAAGGAATCAGGCAGCACTGAACTTCATGTTGTGTACTGTACTTTCACCAAGAAAAGTATACTGATCGGTCAACATGTTTAGTGAATGTGGAAGATGACAGGCAAAAGGTAAACAAAGATGAAAAATATGTAGTTATACTGCATTTATGTGTTTTCTCAAATGGGAGGAATATGTAACCAGTTTTAAATACAGAACACATGAATACGATTTCTTTTTGTCTTCTTCTGGTCTCATAAAAATACAGTTGATAAAATAAAATACATATTATTTCATTTTGCTCAATGATTGAAAGTAACACTGGAACAAAGTTACTGGAAACCAATAACTTTTTTATTGATTAAAAAAGCAAATGAAGTGTGCTCCCTTTGTTATCCTTTGTTTATTTATGCATGTGTATTGTGGCTTGTATAATAGTTTAAAGATTTACTAGATAGATGGATAGATTGAGTGGAGTACAATATATATGATATGCAGTATAGAGTTGTGTATGCACTCAACACTCAGGTTAAAATTCCTGTATAAATGACTGATGAGCACCTGAAGTAACCATTGGTGCTGCTCAGAGATTGGAAACAAAGCTACAGAAGCATCAGGAATAAGCTGTAACGTTGCTCTGGTTGGTAAAAAGCTGTCACCAACCGTATTATAAGCGTTATAATATTAGAGCCCTCAGCTGTTGAAACCTGAGCATCCTTTTAATCAGGCCATAAGCACCATTTCATTTGTTCATCCAATGGGTGATGCAATCCCCGAAGCCAAGCTCTCTATTCATTAGATTGTTTTAATGTGCCTGAAAGCAGTTGTGCAAATAAACAAGCAGTTACAGTGAAAAGAGAGGAATCCCTCAGTCTGCGAGTGAACCCAGGAGGGACTACATTTCCAACTTGTGTCTTTTATCTTATTAATCCCACGCAACGTCATTTCGCAGCTCCCCGAAAACGACGTATAAATTGCGTCTAATAGGCTTCGAATCAAGCACTAATTAAAACTGCATTAACCTTAATGAATCAGAAAAACTGAGACCCCAATTTATTGGAGGTGTGTTTATACAAGGGCTGGTTTCAATAATACATGACGCAACTGGCTGTGTGGGATGAGGCCATCTTCCTAATGCGAACCTCCTGTGAGCGTGAGTATGTGTGTGTGTGCGCGCGTGCGCGTATCTGCATCAGCGTGCTGTGTTTTGGGCCTCGTCGTCATTACAGGCCTCGTTAGAGGTCAACTTTAGCAACATTCAGGCGTCTTTAGCGCCACGGAAAGAGACGCAGCCGCATGGTGCCAATCAGCGTCACAGGTGTTCATAATTGTCTGTCTAATTGCTTCATTACTGTGAGGAGGCCTGAGCCCCGTCTGCGCCCTCAGCACATCTGGATTTTGGGAAGCCCTCTCCACCTCAAACGAGAAGCCTCTCCCGAGTTTTAACATGTATCTGCTTGTTGCTGTGATTTCCCAGGAGCGCGTCATTTATTTGTGCACCAATTCAGACTTGAAGCGTCTTTAATGGAAATTCCCATGGCTGGTAGGGGTGGAGTGCTTATGGCAATTTGTTGACGGGGAGAATTCATTTGTTTTGCCATGAATGAATTTAAGAAGATGTTAAAATAATAACAATAATAGTAATAATGATGATGATAATAAAATAAAAATGCAAATGATGTCAGTGCAGTCTTATGCGGGGAGGCTTTGGTTTCTGTGTTTCCATGTGTTATCCCCGTCACTCGTATGGTTAGAAGGCCCTTGAGATTTCCCCCAAGAGACCTGCTGTCCTAATGAATCAAGCCTTTCCAATGTGGGAAGGACCTGAGGGGTAAAAACAAAGAATCTTTATTACTGCGGCTTCAGAAAACTCAACAGAGAGATGTCTCGTCACCCATGTTATGTCAGATTATGGACTGAAATGAACAAATTACACCTCAGAAACCATCATGGAAAGATCTATAAATCTTTAAAATCACATCATGTCGTCCCGATTAGTCACTGTCCAATGACCTTAGTACTTCTCGCCACAAGGAAACGGGCGATAGATTAAGTTGAGGTCATCGGCGTTAATAAGACATTTAACAGGAAGTGCCGCGAGATCTCCCCCTCTCTCCTATTCGCCCCAGGACAATTGTGTCAAACAGGGGACTGAGACACGAACTCAAACCTCCAGTCACCTCTGCCCACCCACACAGGCTGTTGTGTATCCATGCTCACGTCAAGCCTGGGCCTGTGTGCGCCAATTAACTCGCAGCCATATGGATTTCAACTGTGGCAGATGTTTGTCCAACCCATCGCTCAATTTGGCTCACGGGGGATTTGGTGTCACCTTTTGGGAGCACTGGAGATTTCTGTCAGATTTTGATTATCAGTCTACATCGGGCTGATAGGTGTTTTCCCAAAGGGGAAATTATGACCCAGCATGTCTGTTATTAATACGTGAACGTGATCGCGGGCGCCTGCGGTGCCAGACGTCACTCATGGGAGCCTCTGCCTGTGTTCACCTGTAAAAGCTGCGCTCAAATTGAATAAAAGCAGGAATTACATTCTTGTCCAACGACTGAATTTGTCACGTCAAATGTAAAAAGTGAATTCAATTAGCAAAAGATTTGTGGGTCATGGCTCGTACCAGCCGAGTGTCACATGGAGGTGGGCATGTGTTGACTTGATTCTCCCTGACAACAGAGCTCCAGTCCTCTGAGGGATCACTGGGGCTTCATGTCATGTCAACACCCTAAACACAACATGCTCATCCTGATTTGTATCACGGCTCAGACGTTTACACCTCTAACTGATGCTCGGTGATTACACACAGGAATCCAGCTGTTGTGATGATGTAATTAGATATGACATAATGGCCAACACGGAGCACCTTATGCATTCAGATTGTCTGTCAGCTTCCTGTGATGCTTGTAATAAGAATGAAATATGCTTCAGTTTGTTATTGTCCATCCCCGCACTAACATTTCCCTCCACTGTGTGACCCCAAATACGAGCGGTGAAATATTTCATGTTCTTTGCAGCTTATGTGCAATAGAATTGGCAGCAACACAATAGCTGTGGGAAACGATTTATTTTCTTAAAGTAATTAAATGCCTACTTGATCTTTTTTTTTCTGGGAAACTGGGAGAATGTGGCAAACAAATTAAAGGAGCACTCCATGACTAAACCGATCCCCGGGATTGGCGGAAACATCACGAGTGAAACAGAAGCCAAACCGTTTTAATCTACGCGGCTACATTTGGAAGTTTCTGGGGAAACAATTCGGAAGCACGGCTCCTATTTCTGTTTGCGCTCCATTATTAATTCCAATTTATGTAACTCCACTTACTCCTACGGTTTAATTAATGATGCTTGTTATCAGCTGTGTTTAAGAGGTAATGGACAATGCTGAATTTTGAGTGTTTACAGCGCTGGAGAAAAAGAAAATCCCGCTCTACCCCTTTGTAATGGACTGCCAGTAAACAAGAGATTACCAGTGTTTGTCACTCTTCCCGCAGCTGTGTTATAATGCAAAGCAAGAGGGGGGAGGAGGGAGGCATTAGGCACATAACTTTGAAACGGTGACTTGAAATAGCCGCCATGGTCACAACCCCCCATCACCTAATCCATACCATAATTCCTGATCGAATTAGAGGAGGGCTCAGTGCTAGGTCTGCCATAAAGGAATAACCGCACAGGCAGGAGTGTGTGCCCAGAGAGAGATGGGAAATAGAAAGAAAGAAAAACAGACTGAGGAAAAGCAAAAGCGCAATGAATTGAAAAGGTGAATGGAGACTGAATTTAAACCTTGATTTTATGTAATTATAATCAATATAATAATGAACATAATAATAAAGTTAAGAATAATTAATGATATCAAAATGTTTTGTTTATTTCAACATGCATTCAAGTTTGCGTTGCATTGTGTTGCACAGTGCAGTGTACGCACACAAAATCCTAACCACAGCTGCTTAAACGCAATGAAATAGTATGTGACTTCACATTCCTCTGTGCCTGCTGCAACAGTAACACAAACGCTTTATTTATTCTCACAAAACAGCAGTTCAGAGGTATTAATTTCTCATTTGTACCTGCTCTCCACAACAGCAGGGCTCAGTGAACTACAGTGCACACACACACACACCAGTGATGGTGGATAAAAGGGCAGCACAGTGTCACACACATCCTCCCTCTGTTTGCGATGCAGAATTATTTCTTTTTTCATCCGGACAAGATGATGTCATTTAAACATGCGTGACTGCGTCTGAGGTGTGGGTCTGGACACTAGCTGCAGGTGCAGTGTTGGAAACAGTGATGCAACACCAGAAATAGTCGACACCTTTCAGTTTGATGACGAAGAGTCCTGGCGGGGACACTGTGAAGTCACCTCATATGTTTACCCAGTAAGATATGAAGCCCAAATTCACGTTACCACCATTTGAAGACCAGTAAAAACCAAAACGCACAAAACCAAGTGGGAAGATAAGCTACAGTCGACGTAGTAAAAAAAAAAAACCCAGGTACAGTAGAGCTACAGTGAGTTATCTGAGGATTAGGCTGTGAAATGTCTCCAGGCTGTGCATGTCTCTCCACTGTGGATAACTGCGCTGTTGCATACTATAGAACCGCACATTGCCAGTAATGTGGTCTGTATTCTGAATTACATTCAAGGGGATGTCAGTAAACTCCCCTGTGATGTATCTTTGTGGTTTCAGAAATGAAATACACTGATCCACAAGTAAGATAGATGCTCTTCCCAAGGTCAAAGAGGCTCCCCAGCGTAATTACCCACTACCAAACACAAAGGGCATTGTTATTGGACAAGTATAATGCCACACATTACCAGAGCAGCACAGCTGTTTCTATCAGGGAACACTAGCTCAGGAAGACACAGGGCGGGCATCAATTTAGCCGACTTATCTAAAGTCTCTAATTACTTGGTTTATTTGATAAACAGAACAAGGAGAATCCTTAAATGATTCTGCGAGATCCAAAGGGGATTAATTTCTCACTCCCTGGAAAAAAAAACAAAACAAAACAAAAAAAATCACTGGTAGAATCCCTTATTTCGCTCTTTAATCAGGCATTAATTAGGAGCAGTAGGGGTTATACTTGGCGTTTGGTGAGATTGCAGGAGTAAAAAAAAATAATTACAATAAAGACAACACAAGCAGACAGCAGGAAGTGTTGGGAGACAGAGAGTCTGAGCTTCAACCAGCACAGTGCACATGTTTATTATATACAACCCAGGCTGGATGGTCTCACCGCAAGCTCATCTGCCATATTCTACATATTCTCTTCATATTCTGTTCCATTTTAATGTGTAATTTCACAAAAAGTGTCACATTGACACTACATGGCATCTGTCCACTAACCCCAATGCCTGTGTTTTAATATCGAGGAATTTCATTAAAAACTCATATAGACACTTACAGATCCTTGCTGCCTTAAGTGGATGAGAAATCTGTTGTTACCTTCTGAAAATGCGAAAATAAATTTTAAATAGGAAACCAGGGACCAGATGGGACTGGGCTGACAACGGAGCTGTCACAGGGGAGAGAAGAGCAGCAGACACACGTATGGAGCAGCATTACATAGTTAACATTGTTACACAAAGTATTAAAACAGTCACAATATGGCAATAAATGTGTAACACCAACACAGTGGGCTCCTGGTTGATGTGAGGAGCGGTTAATCATCAACCTGTGTTTAAGTTGTAAAAGTGGAGTGGAGGGGGGAGCGATCAGATGCGAGTTGAACTGTGGGAGATTTAGCAGGGGCCAAACCCTTCAGCTACGATTACATGCATGGACTGACTTGACTAATGTCCCATTAAGGCTCGTTTGCGTTCTGTTATTAACAAACAGCTGGCAAAAACAAGCCACCGTGTACCTATCTGACTGTGTGGGCTCGCACACCTGCACAGAAAGGAGGGAAGAGATAATTGTGTAATTGCTAATTAAGGAATTATTAACTAATCATTCATTCATTAATTAGGTTTTCAAGGCAAATAAAAATCATTCCTTTACCTTTCATGTGAGGAATTTGCAGATTTCCTTTGTCTTATATCGCCTTTGCACAGGGTTTTTAAAACCGGATTTACAGATGGAAACTGGGACTCAGTGAATTTAATTATTCATCCTTCTTTTAAAAATATGCACCCATTGAATAACAGTCTGGAAAAATGTGCAAAAATTATTGTCTGATATTTTGTAAACAGTTCCCTCATAATTTCAACTCATAATCCAATGCTAACAAAGCTGCTAAAAGGCTCCGATGAGTTTTACTTTTCACAATAACCATATTTACTGACATTTATTCATGTATTTGTGAATAGTGTAGGAAGTTGCAACAAAAAAAAAAAACAAATGTCCAATTTAAAGCAGCATCTGGACCTGGAGAAAGACGTTGATGTTGATGATGACGATTCAGACGCACATGTGACATTAACATGGTTAGGCTGAAGGAGGTGAAGCATTTGCTGTTACTACACACAGTCACATGCTTTTCTGCCAGAGCCAGTGAAATGTTTCAGGTTTTAAAAGCATTAAAGCGTCAGTGTGATGGAACCTGAACCAAACTGCTGCTAAACACGCCTCGTGCCGCCGCTCCACGTTTCTTGGTTCGACTTATCTGAGATGAAAACCGTATCCAACGCGGGGAATACAACGGCCCGCAGAATGTGTTTTGAAACCATTATGCTCACGGTCTGTTTTCTTATTTCGCGAGCTTGAATAAAGAGGTAGCTTCTCAAGCAATCTCGGCCTTGTTTGTTTAAGGTAATTACTACTTGTCCTCCCATCCTGCCGGCCCAGATGATGCATGAAAATTACCATTCCCCTACTTCAATCAAAGCGGGAAAAAGAAAAGGGAGAAAGGGGGGAACAGGGGCGAGCAGATGGGAGGGGGCGTGGGGGGGTGAGGGAGGAACTCAGCGCTCCCTCCCTGCACGACAAGAAAGGGCACTGTCTCTGATTAATTAGTTGGAGTTGGTAATCAGTTTAATAAGACTGAAGTTGATGGTGAGAGGTCCCCTTTGGCACAGCCTCGCTAAGCTTAGCACTCTGTTCAGGGCCCTCGCTTTCTTCCACCAAGTAAACACGCAGTGTCTATTTACATAAACAGTTGTTTCTTTTTTCTTTTTTTTTTTAATATGGGGGGGGGGGTTTCTCCACCGAACCACCAGAAAGCCTGACACCACAGCTTAAGTCACTCCCAACAATGGCAGCTGGAATCGCAGAGAAATTCATGAATTTTTCAGCATATGAGAACTAATTAAATCGAGGCCTTTTGGAAATGAATATAGCGCGAGGTACTCACTGGCCACCGCGCACACAATGAGGGTTTAATTCAGAGATTGAATTCTGGCCTGATAGCATTCAGCCTTTCACCATGGCGAGCTACAGCGACGGCCGGGGTCCCTTTCATTCCTTTCTTTCTTAATGGCAGATCTCTTTGTGGCAGTTATCAGTGTATGGAAAACATGGCGAGGGGGTGGAAGGGGCCGCGAAGCCACACGGCGCAGGAATTTGGTACCTGCCATCTGGGAAGCATGATACTTACTGTTTAAAGTTTGTATCCTTTTTAAATCATTCAACAACATGATGGAAATAATAGATGTTAAAGGATTTAACATCTATACACGGAAGTAAAAGTTGCAGGTTTTTAATATGCTCTCTTCTGCTGCCATAGTTTGACATTATTATTGTTGTTAAAATAAGCCATTCAGAAACCATGATTTTAATTCCAGATGCTCTGGTGGAGCAGCTACTCGCAACGCACTCACATATAAACAAGTACTGTTTCAGTGGTTTAAAGACATTTTCATTTCAATTGGTGGTCCCTTGTGTTTGGCAGCTGAATAACTATATGTAAAGACCCATTTTCTTTATTATGTTTAACCTTTGTGCCCTTTGTAACTCACTCTCCTGACCATTGTTATAATTAAAACCCTTCTTTGCCCCCTGTCTATTTAAAAAATATTTTCCTCCCGAGACAAAATCTCTATTTAACTACAACTTAACTTTCTGCATTGTTCTCTTTGCACTTTGCATCTAATCACCAGTGGAGGAAGAGAAACAAGTTGCTGCAGTGGTGGCCAATACCGTTTCTATCAGCAGTAAACTCTGAGGACCCGGCCTGAGATAAGAGAGCGCCACATCACCCATGTGGCGTTAATGATCGCCCGCTGTTACAACACAAAGACGCTCGAGTAGCAGATAGAGGACAGAAATAATTTAAGCTGTGCTAAGTGGTCCATTGTCATTCAAATGATAAATTATGCTTGGCAGAGGTTTTAGAGTCACTTTTACAAAGCGTTGCTATTGTTTGTGTTGAGACAAGGTTTTAAGGAGTTGGAATAGAGGGAATTACTCGGGAGCGTTTGGAGTTCCTTGGGGTTTGGGCACAAATTGGTTCCCTGCTCTCTGGGCCTGCCCCCGACCCCTAGACAACCACTCTGACAGGGCAGCAGTGCAGCTTACAGAGGACTGAACCACTCTGACAGGAGATCAAAGAGCCAACATGGCAGCTTGTGTCAGAGTTACAGCTCGTGAGTGATGGGAAGTGACGGTCAGATGAAATTTTTATTCACAATAAAGGAAGAATTAATCCATTTTCTCACTAGGTTATAATGCTGATTATACATACTGTATATTATATATATATATTTAAATATACTTATATAAAGTGTAACATAAACTAAAAGAATGACCATTAAGCATTTCCTGTGCATTGCACCCACGTCAGTTATTTGTGTCATCACACAATATTCACTGTGAGTATTCACACCTCACCTGTCCTCAGCGTCACCACTCAGCTCCATTATTTCACACAGCAAGACATTTATCACATTGACACGTGTCAGCATTGTCTGTGTTCATTATCTGTATTCCTTGCTGTCGTAGTGCTTGCACATACACAACTTTATTAATGATAACGTTCTGTGACAGACAGCAAACTAATTCACAGCTTATTAATGCTATTCTACTTTAACAGTTGACCGTGTTGCTTTGGTTAATAGCTTCGACATTTTCAAGAGATTTCTTGAGCTGGTGTTGACAATGATGCTTCTGAACATTGAATATCGCAATGCTGGATGCTGTTGGATTTAACTACTATTATTAATATAATTATATATTATAATATATATATATATATATATATATATATATTATATATTAACACATAGAAAATGGGTAAAATCCCATTACCCATGATGTTCAAATGACCTACAATGGTATAAAGGTATTACGGTGTACTTCTAACTGTCTTGTTGCCATATAACTGCAGTACCACCTGTATTAATTGATCAATGACAAGTCTAGAGCCCACCCCCCGCCTTCCAATCAAGCTCGTGTTAGTAATGACCTGCTCTACAGTGGGTGATTGTTCTTCTTATTGGGTCTTGCTGGTAAATTACCGCACAAAATGGACTCACTGTGGTCTTTCCTGGCACAAATCAAGTTAATGTTAATGACACCTTTAAAGTGATTTGCTCTGTGTAGGTTTTTCCACTGGCTGCTTTAAATCAAGCTGTGTCCATTCTTAAGATACAAAGGGTTTCCCGGTCAGTGTGAGTGTGTGTGTGTGCGGGTGTGTGTGTGTGTGTGTGTGTGTGTGTGTATGGAAACCGGGTCAATTTAAGTTATAGAGTAAAGCGGTGTTTACACACTATAATTAAACTGAAGGTTTAAACCTAAAAGCTTTAACGTCTCAGTGTTGTACAGCGTAACCTGGTTGTGAGCGATCCTGTTATTTTTCCAGGCACTTGCACTGCTCAAGATGTCATTACCTCTGTTCGGACTGTTAAATGGTTCCATAAAGAAAAATGAAATATTCATTAACTTGGTTAATAATTCATTCAGATAAAATGCAGTATGTGGTTTGCCAGAGTGAAGATGAATGCATAATGAGTGCATGCTCAGCACTTTTGTGCACGGGAATGTTTTTATTTCACGATAGCGAAAGAAGAAAATGAATTAATTAAAAAGTTCATTTTCTACTTCTGTTCGTTAAGTTCTGCTCAATGATAAAAATAGATGCTTTCCAAGCTGTTTCTGACTATTCAACAATTAAGAGCGTGTATATGTAACCCACATACAGTGTGATTTCAATTATGGAGAAATTGCATTTAAACAGACTTTATCAAATTGTAAATGTTAGCTTGACCTAATTCCCACAGTTTGAGGAAACTGTGTAAAGCACGTTGTACTTTGCTGCCTGAAAATTGGAACCATAAACTCAGCTTATCATGTGACTAAAGAATGAGGCAGTATTTTAATAATTTCATATGAGGTTTTGTCATTACTGACAACATCCAGTTGCACCAGATGTCACATCAAAACTCTCCCATCGAGAAGCAGCGTGGAGTGCGCGCATGTTGCTTCAGTTACCACTGGAGTGCTAAAGTGTTCCCACACCGCCACACAGCAGTGTAAACACCGCTCATCCAAACACTAACAACTAATTTCCTCACACCACAGAGGTTCATTTTGGCTTTCAGACGAATCAATTCTTGCTCTAATTATCAATTGCGACACCCATAATCGCTCAAAGGCTGTCGCGCTGTATAAATGGCATGTCTTTAGTGTTATAATTCGGTGCATCTTGACAAACATGACCTATTAAACAACCCTGTGGCCTTTTTGGAGAGCGGTGATTATACTAATTAAAACTGCAAAACATCTGAGAGGGCTGCAGACGTGCCAGAATTAAGCAGGTCATTAAATCAGCCAAGGAACAAGTCAACCTCCACACTGTGGGTCTTCTCCATGTTGCTCTGACTAGAGGGGAACACACAGAGCCCATGGGTACATTACACGTATGTGCACATAATTTAAGCAACTGAAAACTGTCATTGGGAGGTTTATGGTGGCCAAACACAACATGATTAATCAATTAATAATTTGATAATAATGTTAGTAATGTTAGAACATTTATTTATTTGAGAGATTTTTTAATTCTTAATGCGCTTTTAAAATATTGTTATATATTGAAAAATTTGGTTACTAGTGTAACCACACGTCAGGGCCACTGTGCCACAGTCTTCCAAGATGTGAAATTTACAATTTACAATCTACAGTTCCCTGTCGGAGGTCATACGTTTCATAGTTTGAATTAATTAAAGCCTTTACTAAAACAGGGGGAATCTTTTTACAGCATTGCTGTGTTAGGTGAGTGTGAGGTGTTTTAAGCTTCGCTAGTCTTTATCAGCTGCATCTCGGAGCTCTCTCCTCTGACTTAATCCTCTTTCAGTGGGTGATAGCAGCTGGTGATAGAGCTGATGTCTTGTTACCAGCGACATATGTTCCCTTTCACACAATAGCAGCGTTCCGACCATTTAATGGGATTGTTGTTGTTGTTTTTTTCCCCCCCTTTTTTCCTCGGCTCAACACAACAAACACTTTTCCTAGAAGTGGTTCGACGTGTGCCCAAGGAGTTTGCCTCCGCGTTTCACAACAAATCAGCCTAGGTCAGGGGCTAAGATTGGCCCCCAGTGATAGACTATTGAAAACAGCTCCTCAACAAGACGAGAGGGGAAAGTGGATTTTCCAGTTTAAAAGCAGAATCATCTCTGCTCAAGGCATTACCCCATGTTCAAAGAGATTAATTATGTGAGATGCAATTGATACAGTGCCGCACTGCTCTTGGATCAGTACTGGTCATGTTCACTGACAAGGATGAGCTTTAGAAAACGACTACACAGCTTTTACATAGAGCAAACACATGCTCACACATGCCTTTTGGCTTCTTTTTTTTTTTTTTACTGGCTACTCCACTGAGATGATGAATTGTGTCCAAGAACAACTCAAAACCAAAAATTGTTTTCAGGAAAAAACTTTGAGAATTTGCAATCCAGCAATCCTCTGTAAATAAAGGAGACCTTTGAACCATTATGCCATGTTTTGAGCTGTTATCCCAAACTTTCAAAAGCCTTTCAATTCGCCTTCCTTTTGTCCCATTAATGAAGCATCTCTGATGTTTCGTCACTCACCAGTAAAGATATATTTTTCATAGCAGTCATCAAAGTGAAGAAATCCCCATGTCGTACTTTGATGTGCTTAACTCAGCTATAACTCGCATCTCATTACAGAGATAATTAATAGTTTAATTAGCACCAATTCTCAACATCTGACAGCTTCTCAGGCTCACTTTAATGTAAAATGATACAAAAAGCTTAATTTTCAAAAACTCATTTCCTATCCTCATGTCATGGCTGTTTTTTTTTAGTTCAGGTGTTTTTAGCCATAATTGCATACAAACTTTTATTGCTGATGTTTTGTTCATTTTTCCCCTGCACTGATTCAGCCGACACAGCAAAGCCATGAAAACACCGCTCCTCACCAGAGGACAAAGTGCCCAAATATGTGCAATGCAAACAACTTAGCTGGATTAATTTTAATTCTCATTACCTTGAAGCGAAGCAATCATTTTCTATGATTGAAAAAAATATAAGCATAAGCATAATGAATAAAAGTAATTATCATTTATCATTTTTGTGCCTTTTTTTTCCCGAGCACTGTTTGCAATTAACACTTGCTGGAATCTGAATGAGCGTTACAGGAGTGTTGAGTCGGTGCCGAGGCAAACGCTGCAGATCAAGAAAGATCAAAGTAAGAGTGAGAGCAGCGACGGCTTCAGACGAGTTTACAGATGCTATAGAGAGCTCAGCACACAGCGTAGGCTTCTGGAAGCCTCTTGTTGGGCAGAGAAACAATAGCATGTCTCCCAGCATGGGGGAGGACCAACAGAAAAGCCGCCGCCCAATTGTTTAACCAACTTCTAGTTTACCAGTGTGCACAGCACTTTACAGCAGCCAAATTTCATTTTCGACTCCCAAATCCTATCGCACATTATCCTGTACATTGCATTAGGGCCCTAATCTTCCCTTTCTCTTCCTCAGAAGAAGAAAGGCGCGCCTTCATGATTAACCCACTTTACAGCAATAAATAAACGCGTCATCCAGTAATGTACACCAGATTTAATTTAGGGGTGGGGGGAGGGGGGGCAGAACGCTCAAATCACTGGAATGTAATGAAAAATAACACAATGCAGACACCAGAGGACGCCTTAGGAATTAATTTGAATGCTGTGTAATTTTCTCTCTCTGTTGTGCTGGATTGGTTTTTCTACAGCCACTTTGACTTTTGCCCCCTCCAATCTGCTGGTGTCAAGGCTTCAAAATATACAAAAAAAAAAGACTTTAATAAAATAAAATAAAATAAAAAGCTTTCCCTTCCTCTGTCATGGTTGTCACATGAAGCCCATGTTGCTTTTGCTTTCCCATCGTTTTTTTGCCTCAAACCTGCAACAGAAAAAGAAAAAAAAAAACATTAAATCATTGTGACTTTACCTTAACTGTACTTGAACCCTAGGGGCAGATAAGATGGCAAACATCGACACTATGGAAACACAGAGAAGCGTCATACCCCCAGGCTATTTGATTCTTTCTTTTCTGCGCTGCCTTCAGAGCGTCCTCCTCCTGTTTGCGTTGCACAAAGTCACGACAATCAATGGCTTTAGCGATGTTCACACCGAGCTGTTCAGGCAGAGAAATGAGAGGCCCATTAGGAATTGGAACTGTTCTCATATCTCACTAGTTTTTCCTGGCATTAGGAACAGTAGTAATACTACTGATGTTACAATTTAACTTTATATCAAGTTCTACTTTGCTGTTTCTGAAACAATTGGTCAGTAAACCTTCTGCACATCAACAGAAAAATGTTTTTAAAAAAATAATCAGCCATTTCTTTCCCTCTTGTGTTTAAAGTTATATACTTTGGGGGGAGGGTGTAGGGATTTATCACTACACTATAGTACCTTTATAATATATAACACCCAAAACATAGGAATTATCCTCAATGTAATAGACAATACTAAAAAATGGTATTGTGATACAGTACTTACATACAGAGCAGTGCTCAAAAATGTTAATTGTGAATATATGTAAGTGTATATATATGAGCCTTTTAATGTGAATTCCCAACAGGTCTATAAATTGCAGCAGCTTTATTTTATAAATATCATTCTATCATCTGTTTTCTTGTTTGTGCAAGTCTGTATATTTTCATGCTCCTGTCCTATATAGTCTCCCCTGCACATTGTTTTCTTTTTTGGTCGCTTCTTTTTTTCTCGTAGAATGTGCAAATGAAACAGTTGAATAAATAGATGGTGAGAAACAATGTTCAGCATTCCACCCCCCACATCCCCATCTTAAAAATGTCGCAGAGGCATTTTCCACCCATCACCAGTGTTTAAGTGTTTGGAGGACTGCAGGCAGTGCCTGGAATCAGAAGTGAAGAGAATAGCTGTGACTGCAAGAGGCAAACATTCAAATCCCAAGAAAGACATGTGTGTATTGTGGAGCAGAATAATCCCAATAACCCCAGTCACACGGCAGCACAGGAAACAAAGGGAAAAATCCTGCCTCCTCTGTCACTCCTGAGATAGGTTTATTATTCAAGCAAAGGCAAACTTTGATAAACAACTTGGAACAATTTCACCAAACCTTTTGGTAATTCTCTGTAATATTCAGAGTACAATCAGGGGGTGGGGGTGGGGGAGTCGTAAGGTAATGAAGAAATGTGCCACCACTGCGCCACTTGAAAAAAAAAAAAGACCTGCTGGAAAAAAATGTTTCAATTATAATTAAGTGGGATAAACTTTATTAGAAAGACTGAAACTAAAATATCTCCTAATGCATGCTGGGATTAAGCAGGTCAGAGCGAGCAGGCAGGAAAAATTAAACTCTAAAGGCTTTTTATCACCATATTTCAGGAACCAAGGGTGTAAAATGTTCTAATTTGGGATACATTAAAAGCCATAAAGGTCTTTCAAAAAGATTAATGGTACTTTGCTTGGATTTAAGATAAGGGCTTCGGCTGGCTGCAAGTACTGGGCTCCGGCAGGGCCCTCAAGGCATTCATCTATACAGTGACTGGAAGATTTGTGAAAGCGTCTGCATAACCTGAAGCATACATACTATGACAGTTCTCCAGTTCTTTTCCATTTTACAGCTTTTAAATTCCTCAAATCATGTTTTCTCCTGTTGGAGAGAGTTATGACAGAGGACTGCTCATTTACATTTGCAGATAGAGATGTGCAAGCAGATAAACCCAGGCCAGGGCGATCTCCGCTCCCTGTTGGTTTGGTGTAGGTGCGAGATGCGTTTATGAGATTAGAAACCAGGCGTTTATTCAATCGTTGACGTACACAAGCATAGCTCTTGCTTTCTGCGTGTGTAAAAACCCCACACTGGTTTATTTTGGGACAAATCAAATGAAACTGCATGACGTTAAACGGTTTCATTTGGAGATTTACACACAGAGATTTTTCATTTTCCTTGTAGCCTTTACTATATTTAAAACATTAAAGGTCTTTAATTTTCCCCCCTTTTATATCAGTTTAGTCTACAATCCCTGATGGTCTTTACTGGGGCTCAACATTAATGTCAACCAAGTTACCTAGGAGACAGAACAGATCAAAGAGACAAAAAAAACCCCCTCAAATGTCTGATTAATCAAGCCTGCAAACAGCTTATTTCTTTTAGCCTGCATGCAAGTATGAAAATGAGATTCTGAGAGCAGTACATTGTGCAGATTTGTTCATTCTTATCTGAACAAAGCCAGCGGCAGCTTATTTCATGGATCACTGGCACTGTCAGCGCTGTGGCGCTGAGCAGGTGACGGCTCCTCTTTCTGTGGCGAGAACAAAATTAGCAAAAAGTCGGCACAAATTAGCCTCTCATATTTTCAGTAATATGACATTATTTTTCATTTACTTTTTTGATCCACTTTTCAGGATACCCCCCCACCTCCTCCCATTGCATGCATCATAATGCCAAATCCTTTCACATCAGAGGCTGGCAAAAAATACGAATGAGACTACAAAGCTGGAATAAAAGCAGAAGACAGGAAACCTCCTGCATTCTTTGTTTATGTGACTCCTAAAAGACCATTCTTCCCACTCCATCACTTACTAATATGCAATTAATTGTCCATCACTGGCATGTTTCAGTGCCTCTCTCTTGTGTGGCCTGTGCGCAGCTTTGTTAAAAACTAGGTTTATTCAGGGGATTAATACTCTGACCTTTGGAAGATTCGAAGGCAAAAAAACATTCGTGGTGCACAATGTTGGCACCGCAGCAGCAGCAGCAGCAGCTTAAGGCCACTGGGAGGGTTAAGTCAATAGTACCGTTTGCGGTTCATTTGTTTTTGGGTCGTCATGGAGATTCAAACGGCGACCCAAGCATGGGGGCTCGATAAAAAAAGGAACACCACTGCTATATAAGACATACACATGATAAACCGAGCCTATCTTAATGACAGTTTCACACTGTTTTCATTTGTGTGTCTGTTCTCTTGCATCACGTTGGAGGTGTGCGATGAAGGGAAGAAGCATTGGCAAGTCTTTCCGAACAGCCCAGGGTTCACAAAAACACTGTGGCAATTAAACAGTAAGAGGACAAAAACAATAGCTGCATGAAAGATGAGAAAAATGCGTGTCCATGTGGATAAATGTTAAAGCTCCTATTAACAATATGAAGTAAATGATGGCTTCAAGGAAGAAATGGCCTAAAACCCATTCATAAATTTCCAATCCAGGAAGCCTCTTCCAATTAAAACGTGTGAGAGGTGGATTAACAAGGGCTATATGGCTTTGCCTCGCTAAATCACCTCCCCAAGCTGCTCTGCTGCATTTGACGTGTAAACGATTAATGACCAGCCTAATTCTCTTATCACACTACCTTAATGCCTAAATAATGTGGCCTTAGTCAACTTTGGAAAGCAGGGCTATATAAGAAAGGAATGAATATCAGATTAGACAGCTCATGTGTTATTTCAGTATAATGTCTTCGAACTGAGGCGGAGGGAAAAGAAATGAGTTTCAGCAACATAGGAAGGGCCAAAAGATCACGAGGTCAATCAATACCACCCGTATCGGATTAAAGAGGAAGAACTACAACGTTTCATTCAGCCAGTCTATTCAGAGCTCTTTAAAGGAAGGTAATGGAAAGACGTACACACAAGCAGCGCAAATCATTCCAAATTCCTTGTCTCACAAAAAAACAACACTTATTGTCACCATATACACTTCAAGGGACAATAAGGCTATTTTAATACTAGGGGGTATATCCATGCAATGTCTTATTTTGTCCAACCAACAATTGTGGTAATCAAACAATTAATTAATTACCTAAATGTTTTTTTCTATAATTATAAAATAAACAAAGTAAATTGCAATAGTTCAGTAATACTACATTGTAATTGTAATTATAAAATGGCTTAAAATGTAAGTAATTAAGTATATGACTGTTGCATGTATGGTCAATAGATGAGATTTCACATTCCACCACTGGTCATCCCAACAGCCTATAAGAAATGGCTGCTTAAGTGTTCTTTGGTGGTATAGAGTCTCTCTCTCCTAATTCAAATTAGCAATGGCAGAAAAGACTGTTATTCAATTTGTATTTTCAAAGCATTAGCAGTAAGAATATAATATTAATTATCATTGCATGACTTAGTGTAGTGGTAAATACTCATACTGTTGGAACCAAAGTTTATCGGGCTTTACCAGGGCAGCCTCACAAGAGCTTTTTGTAATCTTGCCTGCACTTTGCTGAACAGAATTACATGGCGAGCTGAAAGAAAGTCACTCTGGGGAAAACACAGTAAAACAGCCATGTCACAGTTTTCTCTTCTAGTAATCTGATGCTAGATACACATGACATGCCATCTTTAGGGAGTAGACCAAAAAAAAAAAAATCTCTGAAAGTTCGCCTGCTTTGTCTGCATTCCTTTATCTCGCCTCTTCTGAGTAGGGTAGGCTTATTAGCAAGCTTTGAAGTCACACTTACAATAATATGCCATCAACAGTTTTATAAGCTAATTAGAAAAAACAGTTTAATTAATGAGTGACTGGCAATAAAATGACAATCATGAAAAAAGAAACCGATGGTGCTAAGCTTCCACTACCACCAATTAAGGCCTAATTACAAACAAATTATATATGTGTTTTGCTGTGGGCTTTAATTTAAGAAAATGGCTTTAATTAAAAGAGAAAACATGCTAATTAATTAAACAGCACACAAATCTACATTGAAAAGTATGCTTTGTCTATCAAATAATTAATGAAATACAATAATCCAAATGAGATTCCCAGGCATTTGATAAAAGCTTAGTACCCATTTCCAAATCCATTTCAAAATTAATGGGCAAAAATGTAATGTGAGTCATCCACAGATACAATAAAAGTTCACTGAGCGATAAGTTGCTTATGCTGAAGGAAAAAGGAACAAAGAGGAGAGTTTCCCTGAACTGTGCAAGGTGGCCTGGGGGGTGGGCTGCAAGGAAGGAGAGAGTGAGACTCCTCTGATGTGTGGTGGGGAAAGTGGGGAATCTGATAAAGGCCGTTTTTCACAAAAGCTTCGCTCATGAATTTCTTGATTACAAACACGAGCACGGCAGGGAGAAGGCGCTGAGAGGGAAAACTGTGTTAAATAACATAAATATCATGAAACACTCTTAGTTCAGCTCTTTGTTTTAACTAAGCCACCATGTCTCCTCTGACAAAGTGCCGCACCACCTTTGTTTCACAGCGTTTTAGCAAGGCTTTCCACAGGGTAGATTTCAAGGACAGTGGGGCTTTTCCTCTCAGCTGCTGCCTCTATTGAAATACGAGCTAAAACATAATAAGGGATATTATAACCACTACACTAACCCTTAAATGGCTCCAGTTAACACATACTCAGACGGTTAATTATTCTTATTCTATATAACGTGATCTAGCTATTTGAAGGCCCAACATTAAAAAAAAATGCCTCAGCCTGTAGTCATGCCTGACTACAGGAGTAGCCATCAAGCCAGCAGAAACCACACAGACAGAATATGAATACAGTAAGAATCTATACCTTAATATAGTATTTGAATAATAATTTGAAAGTGAAATCTCACGAGCAAAATATAATATTAAGCCGGACATCATAAACAAGTCTTCCTGGGTGCTTATAGTGTTTATAAAATATATGTCTTAATTCAGAAACTATGACAAATTTCATGCATTTAATATTCCAGAAGTATTTATTCAATCCAAAGGGATATTTAGTCAGTGATACAGATAGAAATTGTATCACTGCATTTACATTTAAAATCAGCTACTGAAATAACCTGGTTGCATGTTTGAGTAATAACCACAACATTTTTTAATTGCATTTTTTTCTTTTTAATTCCGAATCTGAATACTGAGCTGAATTTGCTGTAGAAAGAACCGCACAAGTTTGGCTCACACTAGTAGTGTGTGTGTGTGTGTGTGTGTGTGTTTGGAATTGAGAAGGTTATGATGTAATGTGCTGTAATGTAATGTGGTTTGGCAGTAATTCACCTAAACACTGTTGGCCAACTGCAGCCATGCATCTCGTTTTTAATGTTTCATGTAACTAACTGAAAGTCATAAGATGGACGTGACACCTACTGTTGTGACAGACTATACAGTGTTTCTGCTTTGAAGAGGTAATGCTACTTTAATAGCTCAGTTTAATAAGTGCTACAGCGGAAGCGTAAGCTCTAACATGGTGTGACAGTCTTTTGTGGTGAAATATACCCATTTCCTATATATAAAGTAGAGGCTCTGCCTGTTTCAAAAGACCTTAGTGGCTCAGTTTCATAAAGAGAAAAAAGAGCAAGGGAGTAATTACTTATTGTAAGGCTGATGTTGAATGAAATACGCGAGGTTGGATTAGTGCGACAGAGAAAGCACAGTACAGTAGCTGAGGAGAAAGTACACAAAGCAGCTTTGCACGAGTTGATTTTGATCATTCTTGATCATTCTTTAAGTGCTACAGCACTTAAAGAAGACTCTGATCAAAGTTTCCTCTCAAAATATCATGCTAGAGTTTAGTAGTAATTTTTGCAACAATGTCTATTCACTTGTGTAAAATTGTTTGTAATAAAATTTCAGCAGACTAATGATAGTTCGATCAGAGAAACTTGATCTGATGCAGTGAATCTGCACAGTTTAAAGGATCACAAAAAGGAGCTTTGTCAAAGCAATGTAGACATGACCAATATTTGTTACCTTGAAAGGGTATGTGATGTCTCTGAGCTACCATTGGAGCACAATGGAACTTTCATTCAAAGAAATGTCAGATGTCTTCATTATTTCATCTAAAACAAAGACTTACTGCCTTGGGAGAATTTCATAACTGAAATTTAAAAAATGAATAAAAAAAAACTTGAAATGTCTGAGCAGAGCATCTCAGAAGCTGAAAGAGATGAAAGAGCACATATCTCAGGAGCCTTCGGAACACTTTTTTACCAAATTGTTTTAAAGTTCACGTTAAAAAGTAGAGCAAATGAAAATCATTAATCGATCCAAGGAAGCCCAGCAGAAACAAACATTTTACGTTTTACAAAAAGGAGGATTCTGAAAGCAGGCACTCCATCTTCCTTCCATTTCCCTTTGCTTTGAGGAAATAAGTGGGAAGCCTTTCGGCTGAGAATGAAAATGTATAGAAACGCTGTCATTCCACTTACTGCAGTGTTTTCTTTGCAAAACAATGCCTTGAGGGACAAACAGACCTCTTTAGCTTTTCACAGCTGTCGAAATGCTTTTGCAGTTTTTGAATAGAAAACCTGTGCCTGTTCTTCCATTGAAATACCTGCCACAACCATGCGTGTCGTGTGTGTTGACTATAAACAAATGAAACATCTAAGATATTCTGAGCCAAATGAGCAACTCAGTTACAACCTTGAAACTGATTCTGGCCACAGTGGAGATTATTGATCCCCTAAATGTCACATTTCTGTTGTGACAAAACTGAACAGTGATGCTGCAAACTAACATGTTGGTCTTACTGCTATCCGTTTTATATCACTGAACTTGTAGCAGTATACGTTCAAAATCGTAATCCTTCAAACAGTTTGTCTTTTAGCCATTACTTTATATTTTCCAATGTGAATAGCGTACAACTTTATGTTGCAGAGGTGTCAGGGATTTCAAAATGGTCAGTTCACTACCCTTTGCGAAATGAAGTTATCACTGCTAAACAATGACTTGTGGCTGCCAGACTACTGTCACGTCCCATCACTGTTCTGGCAAGATGCAAGACGGGTGCCAAAGAGGCGAAAACCTCGGCTCAGGCTAAAACCAATGTACCAGAGCTCTAAGAGGCTTTCCCAAAGTACAGCACAGGTGCCACTCATGGGAGCTTTCATTTAACTCCCCTACATTTGACCACTATGCTAGCAAGTCAGATGGGAATATGAAGGGCCTGTGATGATGCACAGTAATGTTTTATAATTACACAATGACGACACTAGTGCCACACAAATAATGCCAATTCAAAGATTATTACAACCTGTTTTGTTTTTTTTCAATTTTTACCACAGAACCTTATATTTAATGCCTACTTTCAAGCAAGCAAGGTTCTCCAGAAAAGGGTATGATTTCGGTATAAAAAATAAAATATTACACAAACACACATTCTTTACTTGTGTTTCAGTCTGTGGTGTTAATCATTATCAAAACACTGGCAATCACTATAAAATATTGTAATGGGAATTCAGCTAAAGTCAAACATTACTGAAACCACGCTTGCAACTCTACTGCAATGCACAACACAACACTAAAAACTAAGCTCACAGTTTGTTACCTGTTTGTGTTATTACTATTATAATACAAAAATCCTACTGGAGGCTGTAAGCAATGTGCACCATGAAACAAAGAAGTTCAACTTTGATGCTCAAAGTACAGCAATTCCCCTAGTTGACACTGTAGCCGTATGTCTTTTTAACCACAATTATATGTGTGTGTGGACGACATTTTATGCTAAATTAGTTTCAAACCAGTGCCAAGGCAGTTAGTTACAAAACTTCAGGCACTACATTTAAGGAGCTGTACACTTCAAAGGTATGAAACTCTTACCTAGAGAATGATTTAACAGTTGGCTTGAAAGCAATGTACCCTTCATTAAAAAGCAGAGCCAAAAGTCCTTTAGACACTGCCGCACTTCAAAACTAAGGGGAGGGCTTTCCATTAACTCAATGGAAAAGGGCTGCAGGACTGAATGGCGGGTGTCTGTGTGTGTTTTTGTTCCTCTATGTCTTTGCAGCTGAAATGGCCATGGATCCATTAGTCTGATTTGTCACAGCAGGAGCACCCAAAGATCTCTTATCAGCACAACGTACCTCTCGAGTGGCGAGTCTGTCGCTCATCTCCTCTGCTTTTGCAATGTCCCCTTCAGCTATGGCCGTCTCTATGCTCTTTTCTAGGCCGGACTGCAGAAGAGGGGGAGAAAAAAAATCAGACTTCTTTTTTTTTCCGAAATAGCAGTAGAGAGAGTGAAAAATCAAAGAGTAACTTCAGAAGTCCCCGGGGGCCTTATTTTTAATATGATTGCCATTACTACAAATATGTAGATTTCCCTTCACAAATGAAAACCGTTTTGATTGGATATTAGTGGGGAAATCTTGGAAATGCTACAGGAGATTACCAAACATAAATGTGACTCTTTAATTGCACATTTCCATTACAGGCCCAAGCGGGGCCCAAGAGGGGGTGCAGAGAAGCCCCCGGTTACTGATGGCAAGGCAGTTTTGAGCCTATCTGAGGAAGCGGAGCACCAGATTTCTTCATCCCCGAAAACTTTTTCATCCTAAAAAATACACTGGGAAGAGGTTGTAATTATTAATGTTTTCTTATGGGATATATTGTTTGAGGACCTTAACTCAGCAGTACAAGGACAATGCCACTAGGCTTAAGAAACTGAATTATAAAACATGTTTTCATTTTTCAACATTGATTACCTGGACTGCTGCTTATAATTTCAAGTTGACACTGATGAAACATGACTAGTGATCCCTATGAATCCAATTATCACCTATTGTATCTTGTAAACAAAACTCAAACTGACAGACCATCAGCCTTTGTATCTTGACATGTGTTTTGAGGTCACTGAAAAAAAACGTTTGGCAGATGAATTAATTACATCTGACTGCAATAACAGCTTTTTCTTCATCTGACTGCGTGAAAGACATGGCAGAAATAAAAAGACATATTAATTACAAGGAGTTCCATTTGAGGGATGAAGGAACCCATCATTATGTTGATGTGTTAAGTTCTGTTTCATTCAGCATGTTAAATGGTTTCTTTTATCCGTTCATAGTTGCGCTATTGAGAATGAAGCTAAAATCAGCAAAAACTCAATTTTATGCTGCTCTGAGATAAATTAAGCACAAAATACTCTCAAATAATCATTAAAGGATTTCAAATTGAAATGAGAATAGTTCCCATTCATTGGGTCAGCTACAATTTTCTTCAAGCTTGCAAATATCTTGCCTTAATGGTAAATTAGATGCACTTAAATCAAATGTTAATTCATCTTGTGTGTGTCACAAAGTATGTCAAAAATTCTTAGTGTTTTTTTTATTCCGAATAGAGTGGTACCTGATCACCGAACAACTAACATTGTATTTAAATATTGTAGTGCCGACATCTGACACAGTCTCCGTGACTACAAACTCTCAACATTTTAGATTTAGATTTTTTTTTTGCAGAGAAGCGAAAAGAGCCACATCTTACTTTGATCTCAACTATCCAAGAAAGAAGATTCACCCTAATCTTATCGCCTTATGTAGCCAAACATAATCCTTACTATTCTTCACAGTGTCAGGCTGATAAACCATAAGAATTCTTCTAATCCATATGTCATGTCACTAAAGACAATTGAGAGCATATGGTGGCAGAGGAAAATAAAGGATGTTAAGTTTCTGCTAACAGTTACTACACCAGTATTAAACCTTTGCAGATAAGTTGGAAGTCAGGAGTCTTTGTTACCTTTGCAGAGGGCTCAGAACATGCAGGGGGATCAAATCGATCATTTACACCAAAATACTGCTTTAGCTCATCCCAGTGCTTCTGCTGCTCCTCCTGACACACTCTGCCGCAGAGAAAACGTGTTAATGTTTATTACATGTAGATCAGCATTGCAGTCAGGCAAACTAATTTCAACACATACACACACTGTCCATGATGATTAAAATTAGATCTGTATATACATTGCAACAAATAATTTATTTATTATGTTTACTGTGTGCCAAAGCATAATATAGATCGTAGATGTGTAATTGTGCAGTTATATTTCTCAGATCCATGCTGTTTTGAAGAATCAAACCGTTTGTTTCACTTAATGTGATTATACAAGGTGAGTTTAAATACAGTGGGTAGGGAAAGTATTCAGACCCCTTTAAATTTTTCACTCTTTGTTTCATTGCAGCCATTTGCTAAAATCAAAAAAGTTCATTTTATTTCTCATTAATGTACACTTAGCACCCCATCTTGACAGAAAAAAACAGAAATGTATGTTTTTGCATGTTTATTAAAAAAGAAAAACTGAAATATCACATGGTCATAAGTATTCAGACCCTTTGCTCAGTATTGAGTAGAATCACCCTTTTGAGCTAGTACAGCCATGAGTCTTCTTGAGAATGATGCAACAAGTTTTTCACACCTGGATTTGGGGATCCTCTGCCATTCTTCCTTGCAGATCCTCTCCAGTTCCATCAGGTTGGATGGTAAATGTTGGTGGACCGCCATTTTCAGGTCTCTCCATCAACGCTCAATTGGGTTTAGGTCAGGGCTCTGGCTGGGCCAGTCAAGAATGGTCACAGAGTTGTTCTGAAGCCACTCCTTTGTTATTTTAGCTGTGTGCTTAGGGTCATTGTCTTGTTGGAAGGTGAACCTTCGGCCCAGTTTGAGGTCCTGAGCACTCTGGAGGAGGTTTTCTTCCAGGATATCTCTATACTTGGCTGCATTCATCTTTCCTTCAATTGCAACCAGTCGTTCTGTCACTGCAGCTGAAAAACACCCCCATAGCATGATGCTGCCACCACCATGTTTCACTGTTGGAATTGTATTGGGCAGGTGATGAGCAGTGCCTGGTTTTCTCCACACATACCACTTAGAATTGATGCCAAAAAGTTCAATCTTCGTCTCGTCAGACCAGAGAATCTTATTTCTCACAGTCTGGGAGTCCTTCATGTGTTTTTTTGGCAAACTCTATGTGGGCTTTCATATGTCTTGCACGGAGGAGAGGCTTCTGTCGGGCCACTCTGCCATAAAGCCCCGACTGGTGGAGGGCTGCAGTGATAGTTGACTTTGTGGAACTTTCTTCCATCTCCCTACTGCATCTCTAGAGGTCAGCCACAGTGATCTTTGGGTTCTTCTTTACCTCTCTCACCAAGGCTCTTCTCCCACGATTGCTCAGTTTGGCTGGACGGTCAGGTCTACGAAGAGTTCTGGTCGTCCCAAACTTCTTCCATTTAAGGATTATGGAGGCCACTGTGCTCTTAGGAACCTTGGGTGCTCCAGATATTCTTTTGTAACCTTGGCCAGATCTGTGCTTTGCTACAATTCTGTCTCTGAGCTCCTTGGGCAGTTCCTTCAACCTCATGATTCTCATTTGCTCTTACATGCACAGTGAGCTGTAAGGTCTTATATCGACAGGTGTGTGCCTTTCCTAATCAAGTCCAATCAGTTTAATTAAACACAGCTGGACTCCAATGAAGGAGTAGAACCATCTCAAGGAGGATCAGAAGAAATGGACAGCATGTGAGTTAAATATGAGTGTCACAGCAAAGGGTCTGAATACTTATGACCATGTGATATTTCAGTATTTCTTTTTTAATAAATTTGCAAAAATTTCTACATTTCTGTCTTTTTCTGTCAAGATGGGGTGCTGAGTGTACATTAATGAGAAATAAAATGAACCTTTTTGATTTTAGCAAATGGCTGCAATGAAACAAAGAGTGAAAATTTTAAAGGGGTCTGAATACTTTCCGTACCCACTGTATCAGAGCTGGCTGGGTTTTGCATTTACAAGCCTATGTCTTAGTCTTCACTTATTTATACCCAACACTGTAACAATTTTGTACCTTGTCTCTGTAGGTTCCTCACTTTCTTTTTCTGGTGAATGAAAGAAGAGACATAAAAGGTTTTAGGATGGGTTCAGTCTGTCTCAAGCAATAGTGATCTAAAGGTCTAATGTGTAAGTTAGGAGGAGTATCTTTTTTCAATCTTTTTATTAGTATTAGAAAAGTATTGTTATCAAAGTATTGTTCTGTTATTGACACCTTGCTTATGTCTTCTTCTTTTTCTTTTCCTGGGAAGTTTTAAAGTCTTCATTTCCTCTTTCTTCTTCCGTAGGTCCTGAAATTTCTTTATCACACACAAACCGAATTCAAAAACGTATCACAATCCTGTGTTGAAAATATACAAAATAAAATGAACTGTAAATACAAATTCTATAGTTCAGAAGGACTTCAAAAATTTTGTTAGCTCAAGTTCAGTGCTCTTCACTTCAAAACAAAATAGATTTGTCACTGTACAGATACAACACAGCTAGCTTGTATTTTACAGAACGCTTTTAGCATATTCCTTAAAACAACAACATACTTGCCACATGTGCTGGGATACACCAGGCAAACTGCAAGTCTGGGAATCACTGTCTGTATCACTGACAGCGTGAGTCGATATAGCCTGCATCGCTGGGCTGCTGTTTATCCCACCAGAGCTCCCCCACTTTTCCCCTTCCGTCTTCTTCTCTTCAACATCGTCCTCCTCATTCTCCTCGTCATCTGGACTGAGGTCGTCTTCAGTCAAGCCTCTGGGCAGCAGTCCGCTGTACATTCTGACTCAGCAGTGTACAGATTGTTTTATCATTTAGTAAACAAAGAACAGCGATTAGAAATCGGTAAAAAAAATTTTGACAGCTGTTGTGGAAGTGGACCTTCGTTTCCGGGTAAACACAATGACGTTTTCTCCAGGAAAGCATCGATTGGTGGAACGAGTGAACATACTATCCAATGAGAACGGTACTTGCAACTCCAAGCACGAGGACGAGACAAAAGCGCCTATTGGCTGTTTTTGGTAAGACGAACAACTTGATGTTAATTTGATTTTTGGCTAGCGAAGCGGCGTTTTCACTAAAGTTTTGGTTATTTTTATGAAATTATAATACGTGAGTAGGGCACAAGCTAAGCGCTACAGCAGTCCCACTTGGCCTGAACAGCGAAGGGAAGTCAAGAGCGAAGTGTTGTGGAGCATTTCTAATTGAGGTGAGCCAGGTAACTGACAGGTCCCGAATTACCAGGAATCATTCAAATGTTAGCCCATATTTGTGGTGAGATAAGCTTCCTTCTATGACCAATGATTCGCAATTTGCTCAAAGTGCTTTGGGCATTACATTATTATCGAAATGATTAGCATGCAAATCTTGTATAGCCCCTGGTACTGGCACAGGAACATCTACCCTTAAATTGCTCTTTCACACTCATTCACATTAGGCTTTCATGCGGTTGCATCTTATTGCAAAGCCAACAATCTACATAAATTATAGCCTATATATTGTCTGCAGTGAGAATACAGACTGAGACCTGTAACACCAATATTTACATAAAAAGGTCATAGCCAGGTTCAGAGAGGCTGACACTGGTATAGGGTCAGTGGCTGGGATACAAGTGCAATGCTCAGAAAGATATTGAGCAATACTTTTTCTCAAATTTTGTTGTTTTTGATAACTTTCTTCTTATAATGCACCACACAAGATTACCATTATTTATTCAATTGTACATCTATTGATTATTCCTGGACGGAATTTTTTGATGTAGCAATTTAGTTGTTTGAGCAAGCATTTAATTCATTTTAGCAATTAAACATGTTTGGCATTCTTTGCCTTTGGGGTTCTTGTAAGGTTTGCATTTTTCTCCGACTGTAACTAACCAAATAGCTGGGTGAATTTGAAATCAAATTATTTTGACTTTTAGACAAAAACACTATAAAAGTAATATTTCAATCACTGTATACTTGAGGTTAAAATACTCCTCAATGATGGATTAAGAAATAAAAAATAATAAGAAAATACATTTCAAATTTCAGCCTTATAATCAGGAATTATACGATCAAAGCAGAAAGCAAAATTCCGAACTGGCCAAGACATTTGATGCCAGCTGTGGATACTCAACACATTGGAATGGCAAACAGAATGTCCAGAGATTTGATACACTAGCCTATCTTGTGACTCAAATGAAACCTGGAGACCTTCCCCTCCCCTTGACCTTCCTGTACCCTAGGATGAGGGATTTACAAAGTCCAGCTTTGCAAAATACAGTGCATATTTAACTGTGTGGATAAGGCTTATGCTATATTGAATGTCATGTGGAACATGTAAAATCTTTATCTCATCCTCTAAAATATGCAACCATTAACTGGTATCACTCACTCAGCATTAAAGTGGCTTTAATTACATGTGTGACAAGTTGTGTGTGGCAGCTTCTGAAGGTAAATGAGAGTTACAAAGTCTTGTTAATACTAAACAATTTTGGCATTAAAGGTCTGAATCTTTTCCTTATTGATTACCAGACCTTGTGTTCTATTTCACACTTGAATTAATGTCTCTCAGCTTTTCCACCACCCATCTCTCTGTCTCTCCCTCTCTCTGTGTCTCTCTCCCTGGCATGCACTGAAGTTCATTATTTCTGTCATTTCTTGGTAATTTGGAGTTGGCTGGTTAAAACTTAGAGCCTCTTATTAGGTTTTGGCCATGGTGGATAAGAGGCAGGACTGTAAGAGCACAGAGATAAACTAATCATCTTAAAACCCTAATTATTAGTATCTTACTGTGACAGACTGTTTTTTGCGAGCCAGCCAAATTGAGCCTCAGATGAGGAAAGGCATATCTGTGGAAGTGGTAATAATTTTAAGTCATCTCGATCTGGCTTGGTGTGGCAGAATTCATTAGTGCAGATTAGCACTGTGTGTACAAAGTAAATGAGATATCTAATAGCAAACGTGGAGGTCCGGGGACACTTAATTTCCTCCCCAATATGAGGGATGATGCTAAGAGGTGATTATATATATTTTAACACTGTGACTTCTGCTGTGCAGATTTGTCAACTCATTTACCAAACAGCAACATTAAACAGAGTCACTAAACTGTTCACCTCTCAACTTCCTCTGGATTTAAACTGTAGAAAGGTGGCAAAAATGAACATCCTAATCAGATTGGACTGTGTCACTCTGATACAGAGGCAAGCTGTTTTTTTTTTGTGGGGATATGAAAGAAGTTAATTATGTGTGTAAGGAGAAGGTTGGGGAAAAATAATAAGATTACAAAGAATAATTTGCTGATATAATTACACCAAAATTGGGTACACACAATCGTAAAATACATGTATTGCTTGACCTGGGTTAGCCAGTGAAATAAATCCTCCTTCTATAGCCTTTGTTAATTTGTTTTTATCATCTCCAAGTGGTGTTTGTGCAGGCAGTTCAATTTGCATGTGTAATTCCACTGTGCAAATTGACAACAAGTAGATAATTCGAGGAAATAGGCTGGTTGCAGGCCCCTGCTATCTTTCCAAGCCTATTCATTTTGAGGAACTGCTGAGGCATGAAACTCATACATCAACTATTTCCTGACAACGCTTAGGCTTATTGTCCCCTAAAATGTCATTACAGCCATTATTTATGAAGCTAATTCATTTATTAAACTGTATTTACTCTGACAGAATTTGTCACATTCTATCCATATCCTGGGCATTGCTTTTGAACAATATCTTTCAGTGGGTAGTGTGAGCACGTACAGCCTGAACCAAAGTTTTAAATCAACTCTATTTGTTGCTCACAATAGTTGGAATACTGCAGAAAACTTCAGTGGTCCTTGGTTCTATTGATTATTCAGGGAAACTTTTCGAGACAAATGTCTATAGCTTTTGTACGAAAAGTCAGCTTGAAGTATTTTGGTAATAATCTACATTGTTTTTTTGTATTTGTTTTTAGTTCTAGCAGAGCAGAGTTAACATGAACGCAATCAGATGGATTGCAGCTGTTTTAGCAGCACTGATAAATTCTCACATCTGAAAGTCTGCTTCCCAAATGACTGTGAATTAGTTACTTTCAGCACATTGGAGTCAAACATCTAAAGATGAAGTAACACGTGGGGGGTCATAAATTTTAATGTTACATGTTCTCCCAGGATAATGCCGTCATACCATTCTCCTGCATCACTTTCTTTGGACTTACCTGTCACCCAAAAGCACTTATCACAGCTGCAGCAGTGAGTCGCGTTTGAACAGTTTTACAATATTGATTTGGAGGCATGACATTTTAATTAATACTGGTTGTTAGCTGTCATATAGGCAGCCGGCCTCATTGGTGAGAATATGAGACAGGCGAGGTGGGGGCAGCGAAGATAAGACTAAAGCACTTACTGTGAAAAGGCTGTAAAAAGGGATCAATGTGGAAGGAGAGAGACAGTCATGGGTTGCATTTAAGGTGAAAATAAATAATATATCTGTCCTCACTGTATTTCTGTCAAAGTCTTTTCTCTGCCCGATAACACAAATCATTGAGACACAGCGTGTCCTCTGGCTTCCACAGGTTGCAGAGAACCTCATGTGATTGGGAATCTGTGTTGCCAGTAGAAGCAGAGAGAGGCCACATGTGGAGAGACAACCAGGGGGGAAATTAGGTAACTTTGTAGCACTCCATTGAACAGCAATAAGCTTTTAGGGCTTAGCAGCATAAACACATTAAACTGATGAGATTCATCAGCACTCTTGTGTCAAATCTGTTGTGCCCACAGGCAGAGCTCAGCAGCAGCAAACTGCACAGGAAGGGAAGGGTTGGAGACCAACCAGCACGATATCTTCTGGATGTTTCCTGGGTTACACAGACCGAATCAGGTGATGCTTTCACTGAAAAAAGAACCTCATAGTATTACGTTGGTATATTATATACTGTGTGGTCAAAGCTGGCTTGAATTACTTTTTAGAGTCATCTCAATTGGACATAAAGCACAGATAACGTATGGTCGTAAGACCTAAACAAAGACAGTCACTCATATAGCAAACATATAGCAATTATACACATAATAGATGGAAAACTAAGTGTAAATATACAGGTTACATTGTTATGATGTACTGAGAGCTAAGAATGTACTATTAGTATAAAATCAACGAATAACTTCACAGACAGGGAATCAAATACTTTTCAGTTTACTGACTTATCCTTTCCCACACAATGTATGTGTTAATGCTTGTTATAAACTATGTTAAATCTATATGTAACAGATTTAGCAAACTGTAGTTGTAAGTGGATATCTCTGAACATTAGCAGAATGCCAGCCTTTAAACAGGGGCACGTACAGCATTTGTTCATTTGCAGTTAGTTCATCATATTTGATGTTTAATTGGTGTAATCTCAGAGCTCCACGGCTCGAGGACCTTATCCTGATAAAGTAATACATTTAAATTGAAATATTTCTTCTCAAAGGTAATATTTCTTCTCAACTTAATTTCGCCATTTATCTGTTGTCTCTTCCTTTCCAAATCAGTGTAGCCTCCTGCCTTCTGGATAGTTTGACTGGAGGCAACCAGATCAGCATGAAATTAGCTCAGTTTGAATCTTGATATGGTCCAATCAGATGAGCTGAGATTTAATCATGGCTGCCCTGTCCTACCAGAGTCCGACACCTCAAATGAAAAGTCCTAAATTGTCATAGGTTCACTTGCATGGTTGATTATACCTATGTAGATGGAAAGTACAGCCTTTCTTCTGTTTATCTTCATTCCAGCAAGACTGAGTGTTGAATGGAAATCTTTCCAATGATTGGTTCACATTCTAAGAAGACAATGATGTGGCACTCATTTCTAACCTATACAATCACAGTTGATTGTTGAATTTCCAGCACTTATAATTAACACTGAAGACTGTGATTTTGTAGCTAAATAGTGTGTGTGTCCTCGTAGTTATTCATTACTTAGAGTGACATAAAATCATGCCTTCGAATAATGGGAACTAGTACCTGATGAATTAATTATGATGACAGTATCTTGGGTAGGAGGCTTAAATGCCATCTTAAATTCCATGCAGAATCTTTAAACTTGTCTTATTTGCCTAAAAGGAGCAGACATGTACATGAATACAAACATAGGCCTTCTTGTGAAAGTGTCTTTCACGGTGAACCTGTGCACCTCTGGCAGTATTCATTTTATTCTATATGAACATAAGAAGTGATTGTCTCCTGCTACAGTTCAGCTATTTTTAATTAGCTTAATGCAAACATTTCCAATTTAAAAAGAGACTAAACTGAATTAAGCTGGTTAGTTCTTCGATAAAAAATACTAAGTTGTACTGAGACAAAAACAATTATATAATTCATTGTATTCTTTCATAATGTGGGCATAACACAAAGGTCAAATAATACAGCATGTAAAAGAAGTAGAAGTAGAAGAAAATGGGAACAGCACGTCTGCCTTTCACTAAAGCCTGCTGATGGCCTTTACAGTTTTATTGAGATGTAACTGTAACTATTGGCCAGGTAAACAAGAACATATCCAAACATATAAACATGTAATGTTGTTGCTAGCCATGGTTTACTTACCAAGCCAACTTTCGTTTATTATAATAAAAAAAATGAATAGGTCAGCGATAGAACTTTAATAGCACAAGTTGATTCAGTTTCTGGAGCAAATGCTTCTTACCACTTATTCCTTTGCATGGCTTTGAAAAACATTTATTTTTCCTACTTCACAAAAGCACCCACCACTAATTAAGCTCCAGTGCATCTACTGTACAGTAAGTTCACAGGTAAGCTCCTCATCATGGCATCATGGCACCGGAGGAGGAAAAAAGCCCCCATATGGCTGAAATCTCCTTCTCCTTAGAGAAAGGGGGGCTGCGGGGGAAGGAATGCCTTGCCTTCCTCATTACACTGCTGTCATTTACTCTTCATCCCCCGTACTCTTTAGTGGCATTAAGACGGGATGTAAATTTGACAGTTAACGCTGTTAGAAAATGGCTAGTTCAAGAAGGGCAGGAATTAGAGATGGGCATTAGGCGCTGATAAGCTCCTTTCCGCTGCCGCGGCGGCTGCTTAACATTCATGGGAAAGTCATCATCAAACAACGTTATCACAGCTCTGTTGACGGCTGAGGAACATCATCACTATGATAATTTTTTTTATAGCTGTGAGCCAAAAAAGCACTCTTTTATTTCAGCGGTTTGTTAATGAGATAGGAGCGTGTTGGTATGGGCAAATGCAAACTTGCCACTCTCCAGCGTTTGTTTGAGTCCCTCAGCTACCGCAGCCTCACCCCCACCCCAGCAAAAGCCTCCCACTGCACCCCACCAACCCCCACACGCTGTTTAATGTTGCCGAGAGAGGGGCGATGCATTTTTATGTACTCCTTTCCAAGTGCTCTGTGTACATTGTTGAAGGAGGGCCTTCATGTGTACCTTTGCAGATCAGTCGCTCAAAGAGAGGAAAACATGGTTATATCAACAAACGCTCTCTCCTAACAGCCCTGTAGCTGGCACCTGTCAGTCACCTGGGATTTAGCCATAGAGCTGAATGGGGAGGGGTGTTGGTTATTGAAGCTGGATAAACTCCCACTAGCAAAAGAAAATGTAAACTCTGCTTTTAATGTTGAAAAGACTCCTTAAATTGTCAGACCTGGACACATTCAGTAAATTATTTGCATTGTTTGTTTCCATTTAATCACTGGGCTTTGTTCAGAGGTTTGTTGCACTCTACTGCCACTGGATCAATTCACGTATGTGCTGGTTGCCAAAGCTAAGCAGCTTTCTTATGGAATGGGATGCAAACTGTTGGCTGGTGATACCACAATCTGATTTTGGTTTAAACACTGTTTGGGGGAGTGGTTTAAGAGAGATTTAATCTTTGGAAATCCTTACCAAGGGAGATGACAAATAATTTCTAACTTGCTCTAATTACTTCTAAAACTTTTTGTTTGCACAGAATTATGATCTGTTATTTAGTTTTTCTTGTTAGTTCCTTAGTTTCACATTTTTACTTTAGACCCTCAGTAAGGTCTCAGAGGAGACATTCGTTCTCACAAGTGCTTGGTGTAATGCCCCACCACTGACTACCCGATGCAATCAAGAGTGGGCTTTTGGGGAGGCCTCAGCTAAGTCTGTCTGCTTCGATCAGAGGCTCAGCAACAGGCAGTTTAAGTTAAACAATGATGTTTATATAGTTGTGAATCAGGCAATACTACCTGAATGGAGTCCAAGAATAAAACCATTGATCTGGAAATTGTGACAATAAATCCTCTTAAAATTACATTACATTTGTTCAATAGTGGATTAATAAAAAAGTAGAACATTTCCCACTCTCCTGTCCACTTAATGTTCATTGTACTATTAGGACAGAGAAAATATTTGTATAAATAGGCACACGTTACAGTAAGTATTGTAAGTTGTTGATAAGTTGTAATTATTATTACAGTAATAATGACTGGTCTTAACTGAACGGGACAAAGTGTGCATTTCATAGTGTGCACAAAGCCAATATGAAGCCAAATCAAATTATAAACTGGAACAACCGGACACATCCAGGTCACGTTTCATTAGAGTTTAAATATTTAGTAATATTTACTCCTGTGATAACAGAGATGGCACCCAGGTTTTAAATTTAAATTTTTATTTTTTTAATTCCTATGCCACACTGCATCATCTCAAAACCAGGTAGAGAAGACATGGCAGCAATCCACCTGTCTCCACAGTGCAAGGAGGCCCTTACTAATCCTTATGGCAGTTGTAAAAGCAGCAAAATCATCACTTTCTGACATTGCACTATGTGAAACAGAGAATCATGTGTGAAATTCTTCCACGCCAATTAAAATTCTGTGCTGTCGGGTACTGCAGTGTTAAGAAGTGTTTTTACTGCTTTTAGACACAGAATGTTTAATAATAATTGTACCCTACCATGGGATTACCTATAGGAATTGAGCTAAGTAATGGACCTAAAACAAGAAAAACAGAAAGTTATAATAGCAATAGTATGGTATTATTTCAGTCTGAAAAACATAGTTTTTGCCTAATTACACAGTTTTTTTAGCAATCAGCATGAAAGAATGATAATTTTGTTGTTGATGCTTGTGGCAGATAGTATAAGATATCATGTGCCCTGGCATATTTATTGAGCAGTTGAGTTGAAGGCTGACAAAACTGCAGTGAATCATTTGTGAGTCCACGTACAACTTAAGGGTTTTTTCATTCCTTGGAAAAATTAGTACACTGCAAATAACTTGCAGATGTGCTTCAATACTTCTGGTGAGGATAGTAATTCTGTCATTGGAGTCGATCCCACTGCATGATCTCCACTTTGTCATGGCCTGTGAGCCCTTTGTCATGTTAGTTCTGTCCATATCCATATAGTATACCTTTGCTCTGTGTCTTATTTAGTACCACCTGAAGAACAGGGAAATGGATGAGAGCTTGATCTTGTGTTTTGGTGAGTTTCTCTGCAATACTGGAAAAAATGTAAACATACACTGCACTTTTAATTAGTCAAATTGGGAATTTAGGCTTAACTTTTCCAATATCAAGATAATATTAGGTGTACTTTTACTGATTCCCTATAATGGATGTTCAAAAATTGCTGTTAAACTGCTTAGTGTGACTGACTAAACTCTTCACATGCAACTAAGAAAAAAAATTCTAGTGGAAACAAGAAGAGCTGTGTCACAGGATCTGGGATTGAGGCTTTGGCTCACCAGCCTCTAAACTCCTCATAACTATGCCACAGTTTGGTTTTCCTTATTTATGATAATGAAATGTAATTCTGCCCTTCATTGACATGCACTGCTCTTACATTGAAGTAAATTATTCTCTTTTTGCCTTTGCTTTCATATTTTGAGGCCATTACTTAATCACATTGTCAAAATCCCCATTTCCTCTCATCAATCCCACATTGAGCTTTATTTGCGATCCTCTCTTTCATCAGCCCTCACCAGTTTCATTCACTTCAGTTCTCTCGTTCTGTTTCGCTCCACATTGGTGTTTATATTTTTTTGAGGATGACTGGATTACCCCTACAGAAAAAGCTGTTACTCAGATTCTAGGTAATCCAATGGGGAAAGTATTCAAATAACCCCACTTTTCTCTGCCATTCGCAGTGGTCTGCTGTGTCTCATCTCTTGACTGTAGAGGCTTATACTGCTATTAATAGTAGGTAATATGTGACAGTCTTGTTTCCTAATGTATTTATGGTTATTGTGTTATGGTAGAATAAACACTTTGTGTGGATAAAGGCATATGGTATAACAGCCTACCAGTCAGTGACCACTTGACACTTACTCTCTGATAAATATTAAACATTAACTGTGTCTTATTGCTTTTAATAACAAAAAGAGAGCCAGCTGTAGCAATTCTCAAATTCATAATGTTTTGATTTGTAATTAGTGTTTTAATGAAAGTGATATTGCAATATTTATTATTAGGTGTACAGTTTTAACAGAAACAAATCCATTCATTCAGTACAATAAAAGTGGCCACATGAAAGAAATAAAGTGAAGAAGCAAAAAGCATTGAAGCTAACGAAGTTTATTACACACTTATTAAAGTAATTTTCACTTTGCCTCCCAGACCTGGCCAAAACACTTTCAAATTCTCATTGTACTCGAAGGTAGGCGATGTGTAGTGTTTTTTTTTAACATTTTAACTTTGAAGTAAAAATGTATAGGTAGACAGGGGTGGCATCAAATAATCAGCAACTTCAAAAAGCATGCTGCCACTTAGCTCTCCTAAAGCTAATGTCCCCAAGACATTTAGAATGGAAATTATTCAAACTCATTTAGTGGCAGTAAATTGGTCTAAGTTCAATCAGAAAACAGACTGACACTGAACAAGAAGTGCAGCCTAATTATACTTGTTTGTCAAATGAAAATTTCATTTGGGCAGAAATGAAACCTTCAAGCTACTTCTTTTAAGGTGAGCTCCTAGTTGTATTATCAGCTAAATGCAGTAAAATCCATAATCATATGATGATAATGAAAATGGAGCCAATGTTAACATTCAGGCTTCTAATGCCTCGGGCACATGGTGATAAAAATTAAGTACCATAGTCCTCTGCCAGGCACGCTGACACCCGGGCTGGTCTTTAGCCTCTTAGATGCGTTTTTGCATTTTAAAAACTTTATCAAAGCACTGTTGCAATGTGGAAAATGTCAACGTGAAATGCACTGAAGGCAAATTGGAATTTCATTAATGGTAAAATTATTGCTTTTGACTGATGTATTACTATGCTTGTTAAGAGCTGGAGAGTGGAACGCTCGTCTGTCTGGATGGCAGTCTTGCCGCTTCCTGTCCCATTCCATTTGCTGAAAGTTAGGGATCTACTTTCCTAATGAAAATGGGAATAAGAAGTTGCTAGAGTTGCAGAAAGTGAAGAATATCTGGTTAAAGACATTCATTTCTAGTGTAGTATGAGCACTGTGTGCTTCCTACACGTGAACATGCTGAGCTTATTAAAGAGAAAAAGAGAAAGATTAATAGAAAATGATGATAAGAGAAACTGTTTATGTGATAGTTAACATCAACACTGATGTCCTGGTATTTCCCACTCCACTTTAACATTGAGTTGATGTTCACTATTGATTGACCAACACCATATGGACTTGTCGTTGTCAAGCATGGTGACATCTTATCTTAACTGCAGGGAATTGATTGGTATCACAGGTAAATGGTCTGAAGTCCTCTGTATTTATTGATTTACCTTGTAAACCTCTCAGTGTCACTATCCTTGATGATGGTGGAGAAAATTGGAATGGTGTGTCTGATAGAGGATGTTCTCTGACAGTCAAATGAGAACAGATTAGCTTTAACAGGGCATTGGTCTCCGTGCTATTCTTATGGCCTTGAGTATGTTGGGTTCAGAAGTTTACTGGACAGTTTTAATTTTAGATAGTTTTCATGAAACAGGAACTGCAATTCATTACTTGACTCAACTCTGTCTAAGACTAGATTTCACATCTGCACTGTCTCACACGTTTGACACATGCAGAAGTACTTGTAACATGTTCTTTTGTTTATTTTTCTATTTACACTTCCATCACAAAAACACAATACTAGGTAGCAACAAATTATACATATTACATAAAATTAATCTACGAAGAACTTCATGAAACAAATTGCACAGTCAGTCCAATAGATGCAGAATATGACATGGATTGTGACCTTTGGGCTAAAATTGCAACCACCGTGAAAAGAATCTTATACATTCATATAAAATGCAGTGTTTGCATAATATTAATTGTATTAATTAATATTAATTAATTAATACAATATATTGAATCAAAATTATTCAGTCATACTCTTCAGCTTTAATGATTCTGGTAATAACAGTAAATGCAACATCACAATATATCTTAGATAGTTACCTTATATGCATGTCTTGGCTTTCTATAATGTAAGAGAATTTGCACAAAGCTGTCACTCTTCTCTATCCAATGTAATGGCACTATTAATTGGATTTGTAATGATGTTTTAAGCAAACTTATTTCAATAGACATCTTTCAGGCATTGCCCTTAATGATAATGGTGAATGGTGTTCATCTAGCATACACTAGCTGTGACTAGAAGGTAATTTCCTGTATTTGCAGTGGAGCTCTGACCTCTTGTGCCTCATTGTGGAAGTGCAGAATCCCAGTGCTATAGTGGCAATCGTGTTTGGATGCCATTATACAGTATTGTTGTCAAGATAGTATATACATTTAAATTAAATCTTTAAGGCTCCTTACATGTTTCCTCCATGTTCAGTACTGGACACCGGACTTGATTCCAGGTGAGCTTTTGTTCCACATAGAGTTTAGTTATGTGAAGGAAACCTCAAAAGTTTCTGAAAGGATACATACACAATTACTGTTGTCATTTAATTAATTTGGTCAGAGTTGCTTTTGATTATAGTACATCTACTGATGCCTATTTTCCACATGGTCCTTTGGTCTCTCACATAATTTGTTTGTCTTGTCGTTTTTGTAAACATTTCCTCACAGTTGAGCAGAAATGCTATTAAATATCTCTTAATCCTTAGTCGCTTGTGCTGCTTCAATTCAATTCATTTGTTCAGTTCCACTTCTCAGAGTTGCTATTGCTAACTTAGACAGGTAGTCCCTCCTGGCATAGTGCCTATTTGCAAAACAATGGGTGTCTGTCACTGATAGTCTCTCAGTAACCATATAAATAACTTTTGGACCACTTCATGAAAAATCCACCCCTGCATTTTTCAAGATTACTAATATAGAAAAAGATAAGCAGAAGTCCTAATGTCCTAATGCAAGGGTGTTACTCTGAGTCACACATGAGGCTGCCTGCTGACCTGGCCGAAAGCAAGTAGCTCAACAAACTAGTTTAATGGAGCTTAATTTTACTGCAAACAACAGTAGAAAATAAAGATTAAACACTGACCATCAATAATTGACCACAGTTAGTGGTGTAGGGAATGCTGTAATGCTGTAAATGAACCGTATTTACCGTAATTTACCGTATGATATTGATTTGTCGTTATTGCCAAGTTGATTCTGTTTAGTGACAAAAATACAGAAAAACTGTGTTTTATAAAGGCTAAAGATAAGCTTTCACAGAACACACTATGTTGTGCCACCATATATCTACAGTAGCCCAGAATGGGCATACACCAGCAACTCCTGACAGAAGTCTACAGGTCCTATTATGCATGAATACATGATGACAAAACTCCAGTTGCAAGTGTTAACATTAAATTTACCCCTCTTTCATACGTTGATGAAAAAAACAATTGTAGTAATCACAAGATATATCACGTGGAACATGAGCAGTGTTGGAGGTAACATCTCTTTAACCATTACTTTGGTATGTATACTTTTTAGAGTTTGAGCATTTATCATTAGTCTCTTGTAGATTTGTGATCTGTAAAACTCAAGCTTTAAAACACATGTTTAAGCCAGAAATAGGTAAATAGAGAGAAATCCTGCAAACTGCATTTGCTATTGTTCATTCATCTCATGAATCAATCTCTGTCAGCCCAATGAATCCTAATGAAGCAGAAATCTGTCACATTTACTTCACAATGAGGTTAGCTGGCAAACTTTCTCTGGAAAAATGAAACTATTATCTTCAACTAGACACGCACAGGGCTCAATATAAATAAATAAAGTCACACTTATCTAGTGGCCAGTGTGATTACTGTAGCCAAAGCTGACATCCAAATTGAGTGTCTTATCGTGTCGAAGTGATTGCAGCTGAGTGAAGACGGTAGATGAAAGTAAAATGATCTTTAAATAATAGTTAAAGATGGCCACTTGATAAGTTGTTCCACAACAGTTTTGATCAATGAAGCATGCTTTCAATATATTGCCTATTTAGATATGTGAGATAAACTTAAGTGGTCTTCCAAATGATTAATAAATCATATTTCCTTCAGTACAAGGTAATGACTTCATGGTCTTGTTGAATTCATAATATTGGGATGTATTATGCTTCAGTAAACATGGAAAGAAACATTTTGACGAAAAGACACATTTTGAACATTTATTGCCTTATGTCTCTTGTATTTAATTCAATTTTTAATACATCATGAAACACTGAAATCTATTTCACTTTTATCAAACTGGAAAAGATGAAGATAATCAGTTATTATTTAATAAATATGTGTTCTTGAAGCACCATTTTTTAATGTTTACCAAGGTGGAATATTTGGAAAAGGCCTTGAAGCAGTATTTCAGGAGAATGCTTTGACTGCATCATGTCTAAAAGCCTATGGATTGAATTCGCTGTGTTCTGTCAGGAGGGAGCTCCAGCTGTGGAAAATGTCAAAGATATTTTCCTTTTACCAGTCAATGCAATGCTTGTTTAATAGTAATTGGAATCTTATCCTGCTGTTTGCTCATCATTTCCTCTGCCTAGCTATTCTACACCTAAACTCCATTTAAGTTTTTAATAACATTTTACAATAGTTCCCATTCAGGTAAACAGAATCTGATTACCTTGATGGATTGAAAATGTATGTATGATGGGGGGGGGCATGGCTGCTCCATGCAATGGCTCCACAGTCTACATGCTCAAGAGAAAAATACAGTCTGGATTAATTTGTGTGACTAGATATTTCTTAAAAGTATATACATACACTGAGAAGCAGAGGCCAGCGAGCCAGAGTCTAAAACTATTCTGTGATAGTTTTGAATTTCCCTCTCTTCATAAGCCTCTCATTGTGTTAGAGGACCTGCTTTGTAGATCTGCTTGCCAGCTGCTTACCAAATGAGGTTATAGTGTTTCCCTATCAACTGTAAATTTCAATAATTTGTCAGAGGGGCCTATCACTGTCAGTTTTTATCATATTATCAATGACGACTCAGTTTTCCTCGGCTACTTCGTCTTAAGCACTGACCCCCGGCCCTATTACAGTCCTGTAATGAAGTGCAATGGAGTGGTAATTGGTCCACATTATACCAGATCAGGTAACATTAGACTTATTTTCTTATCACAATGAGCTCTGCTGGTGACTCTCAATGAGAAACCAAACACAGTTCTTTTCTCATGCAGGCTATCGTCCAAATAACATTTCAGCGAGAGACCATTTCCCCATTTCAGTTTTCCATTTCAAGATTGCCATCCATGTCCTCAGATTGTGCTTTGTTTCTAGTTTCCTCCACTTAAAGTCCCCCAAAACAGCCTCAGAGGTAGTGCAGATATAAGGGAGAGCTTTCCTGGGACGGGGAAGTACAGTAAATTAGAAGGTAACATGACCATTATGTCTGCAGTATTAGATGTACAGAACCATGCACCCCTGTCTGTGAGTTCTTTGTAGATAGAAACTGCACTTTTTAAAATTTCACAAACTCATGAAAGTGTTTCCCTGTGCAAAAAATGTGCTGTCTTAAATTTAAACAAGGCTGCATTTCTTGACTTCCACTAAAATTACTTTTGTGGAAAAATGTTTATACCCGAGGGGCACATTATGTGGACTAATGCAATTGCTGTTACAGTAATCATCTGAGTTTCAGCTACAAACTGAGATTTTCATGAGCATGAATAATTATGAGTTGTGTTGCACGCAGGTTTGAACAATTATACTGAAGAATTAATTGTGCAGTTTTCCACAACAAAAAGCCAACCGATAAATAAATTATCTCATATTGAGTAACATTTAGCTGTGACCTTAAATAAGTAAAACAAAAAATATCTGTTGGCTGGGTCAGTGGCAAACTGTTCTTGTAATGTGGACTAACCCAATGTCATTTTAGCCCAATCTCAGACAGCTGCTGGTCAGCACGTGAACTTTTGTGCTCCGAAAGACAGGATGCCAGGTCTTTGTTGTGGACCGACACACGTGCTCTGGCACAAGTGTCTTTGTGTGCTGAAAAAACACTGAGCACTAAAAGGACAGGATATTGGATAACAATGTTAAAATATAGGAGCAAAATATTCTCCTATTAGACCCAGGCTGCGGGGATTTGATTTGAGCCACCTAAAAGATAGCGGTTTCAAGGGATCCCAAACAAAAGGTAACGGGCCGGTCATGCTTATGGTAGCTAATGGCAGAGTTAGAATAAATTAGGGGATTCTTTTTCGACAGGAAATTGTACTTAAAGATGGGTCATGGATCACCCTGTTCTTCAGAAGTCAGAGTGAACTTTTGCCGCACCCATTAAAAGGTCTACATTGTAGAAAGAGGTCAAACCCGAAACAAAACTAATTGTATTATTGAAGAAAAGCAAAGCTGTGCAAATTGGTTTTGTAGCTGAAACTCATGGTTACACTCACAAGTAAAGCCTAGGTGATTTTTCTAACTCCGGTTTAAGAAGCTGAAGAGCGAGCGCAGGGCACCTTTTTCTCCTGAAATAAACCAAAACCCAACAAAAAGCTCTTCTTGGCTTGGACTCAACAAGAGTCTGGATGTTTGGTATTCTACTAGAGATGTGATGTGATGGCTTGATGTTGTGTTGATGGCAGTGGAATAAGCTGTTGCAGATGCTGATACAGAGAGAGAGTTCCACTATGCTGCAATCAGGTTCATCGGTTCTCGTACAACAATCATGATTTCTCTTGATTGCTTTGTGTTTCTCACCATTTAATCCACCATTTGATTAGCTCAGTAGGTCTAAACCAGTGAACTTTTCCAGCACAGTGCTGATATGTTTAAAAGTTGTTTAAGCTCCGCAAGCCTCTCTTAATATGTTGTTGGAGCTTTCAGCCTGTTTATTTCTTGCTCACTATGTTATGAATACACAGCAAATTGGACACAGAAATCTAAATTGTTTCTGAATCCACAGTTTCTCTATTTTTTCAATATGTTTCTGCCAAGTGTAAATGCAACTCATGTTGCATTTAAATGCAACTCATAGTAAGATGACATGTTACTGCTTAAATACCGTACCACACCTGCATAATGGTACCTTGGTCTCACGTCTATAGGCTACAGTATGTTTTTTGACTGATTTTCTCTGGTTACTGTCTGCATAGTGACTGGAGATGAGGGCGAGCAGTTGGTTGATGTAAGTGGTTGTCTGCTGTCCTCTAGTGGATACTATAGGGCAGTGCCTGGTTTTGTAATCTTATGAGTTTTGTGGAATCTGGAACTTCACATACTGAGTAAAACTTTCAACATTCACATGAGTCATTCACGTCATTGCTGATTCATGCAATTGTTTGCTTGTTTAAATTACATTGTGTGCCAATGTGTTGGTATGTAGTGTATATGGATGTTCATCTTCATTCATTATGGGAGCACATCTGTAACTCAAAAAATGAAACTCACACTATCACACTACAATATATGCAATATATAACATTTAACATTAATTTCTTAAAACTTCAAAAGTGACTGTCAGTGAATCGCCTTCATAGTCATATAAATTAGTTGCACATTGCTATCTGGTAAAGAAGTCAGGGTTATCTCATGCATATATCCCTTATTAATGTCTCAGAAAAAGTCATTAGACATTAGCAATGCATTCTGTGTCAGCACTATTACATTTGCGTGACACTAATGCTAAGAGATATATACAGTATTTGTATAGGTGAAAAAGCATATGAAGGATTAAATAATGTTGAAACAGCTCGTTAAGGAAGTGAAAAAAGCATGACATTCAAACAGCACGTAAATTTGTGTGCGTGTAGGGGGTTTATGTTCATTTGTTTTCCATGTCAGGATCTGTACGCGTGTGTGTTTCAAAATGTAGCTCTCTGACCTTAACCTTTCTTTACAATTCTTTCCGAAACAGTTATGTTCACCTGCAATAATCAGCAAATGAAAAGAGCCGGTGGCCACCTGACAGCTAGCAACATTGTGTGAGTAATGTTGCACATTGTGGGACAACAGTCGTGCATTTTCACACTACTTCAGCTGTTTCAGGAAGTGGGCTAGTGTCACCAAAATCAGGAAACTGTTCTGTTGCTATTAATACAACAAAGACGGTATAGCCAGTGAAAGCATATGTAGTCTCAGCTGAAGAAGAGAGGAGTGTCAGTAAACTTCAGGAACTAAAAGGACATATTTGGACAAACAATGTTCTTTGTTGGCTGATTTTCAGCACGTTTAGGGCTTCACCACCATGGAGGAATCCGTCTTAAGCACTGAATCAGGTAAATATGACTTCCATCTTCCATATATTCCGTCACCTTAGTTTTAAGATATATGCCGTTTTTACCCACACATGGCACATAAATAAATGGTTATTGATTACACAATATAAATTACTTTTTCATAACGTTGTACCATCTTGATTTAAACTGAATTTTTTTTTTTTACTTTATATAAAAAAGAGGAAGATAGCCGCTTAGTTTCCTGTGTAGCTCTATTATTTCCCTCTTTTTTTAAACTTAAATCAGTTAAGTCCATTAATAAACTAACGGCAAGTCCACCTACCCCGCTGTCACATGGATTTATGATGAAGCTGAGTACCCTTTGGGTTTGGTTCCCAGTTAGCGTGTACAGAGGTGAACTTGACCTGATTAAACACTGTAATGAGTCAAACAAAATTACTCTGACCAGTGTTGACAGAGCATGGTGTTTGCACAGCTACTTGTTGACTCTGCGCTGAAATATCAAACAAATCAGACATTCACTCTCTCACCACAGTCACCTTGACATTCCACAGCCGTACAGCTGGGATGTTGTGGAGCAAATCCACGACAAACACTAACTGCTGCAATGTGGAAACCAGCACATAATATCACCAGTGTCATTAGTGTAATGTTTGAGCTGATTACAGGATTGTGATTAATGCTTCGTGGTGCAGCAGGTTCAGCAAGGTTTAACAGTAACGGTAACAAGACTATTTGAATGCATGGCTTGTACATGCTATTAACGCTGCGTTTTGTTTTTCAGCAAATTCAAAAGGCCCTTCAGCATATGAGGTGTTAATTCTGCACACAGCTGAGGCACGGGAATGGGCGACATATTTTCAGCAGATCTTGAAATCTTCTCAGAATTTCCGCGAAAGGTCTATTTTGCTGTACACAGTGGGCCCAGCCGACCAGCTCCACGGATATAACTTTGAATACTTCCACAGTTGCAGGTGCATTGTTCTGCTCCTCTCGGGAGCATTCCTGGACATGCTCTGGGACACTGACCTGCAGGGAGCACTTCATAGACTCCTTTGTCCACCACACAGAGTGGTTGTGCTACTGTGTGGCATCTCAGACGACGACGTACTGACACAGACATTTGAAGACTGGCAGAGGTGGAGAAAACTCTGTGCTGAGGATGAGCCTGATGTCTACATCACCACCATTTTGGAGTCCATAACTGACAGTATGTGTCATTTAATCACAGTTCACTGATTTCCCTTTTGTGCCTCTATAGTCCCCTCTCACACCTGGTAATGTGGTTAATCATGTATCAGTTGCACATCTGACGCTTTTCCCAGCAGATTACAATTTTATATTCAGATTCGCTGCTTTGAGCCCCACAGACCAAACATTAGAAATTAATGGACCCAGTTCACCCAAACTGAAAAAGACATATCAAATCACTTACCTAAAACAATAAGTTGTTTTAAAAAAAATGTATGTCATACTTTACAGGGTGGTAAATAATGAAAATACATTTTGGTAAATATTGATTTCATAAACCTAACGATTTTGTCTACAACTAAAAAAATCATAATACTAATTAATTTGTGGGTTTTACATGTTTGAAAAATTCTGTTCACTGTCGTTGTTATGCTGGTGGCACAAGTGCTATACCTACGCACTGAAATATAAAAATAATAATGTAGAAGTGAAAGCATCTGCAAGGAAATGCATTGAACTTGTGGGTTTGAATCTTTAGCCACTGCTTTTTTTTAATATTCAGTTAAAATTATTGCACTTTTGATAATTATCCCTGTTCCTAGGCAGACGAGTAGAGACTGAATGTGGAGGCGAAGCTGCAGCTGCACTGGGGTTGCACATTACAGCAACCTCTTTAACTGAAAATCCCACCCCTGATGAAACAGAGGAAGTGGTGTCTGTAGTGCAAGAAGAAACTGTCCCAAAGGATGAAGAAGAACCTGTGAGTGCGGTGAAATTAGCAACTAAGGAACTTTGTGCGCCTTCACAACTCCCCTGTCTCACCGTTCAACCTAACAGAGTTCTCTGTGGGGTAAGACAGAAGTAACCATATTATATTCACATCAGAGGCAATAATAATAATAATAAATAAAATTGTGTTGATTTCTGATAGCTACAACGTGTCATAAAGTGCGTAAAGTGTGGTACTGTTTTTTTGAGTTTGTCTCAGTTTCAATAAAATACCCGTATTTTTCCTAGTTTTGAACTTGTAATGTACCGGTTGAAAATAATCACCTTATTTCCTTTTTTTGTTGAAGGAACAGGAGACACTGTTTATCATTTTAACACAGAAGGTAGATCATCAGTCGATACCAGAGGTGGAGTTTTCATCTGAAAGTAATGCGGCAAAAAGGGTCCGAGGCACAGTGGAGAATGAATACACTATAAGTGTTGCTGCACCTGGTAAGTATCTTCAGGAAGTCACATTCAACTTTAATCTCCGCTGTTAGTTGAATGCAAGATAATCTGAAATCAGTGTATTTTCATGTCCTTATGTAGATATGCCTGCTGGAGTGGCCTCACTAACAATGTACACTGGGGAATCTTGTGTCAGCTTGAAGCCTGTTACATATTATACCAGCATGTGTGAAGTCAGACGGTATCTTGAAAAAGCTGCTGATCCTTTTGACTTCATTTGTCAAGTGAGCCATTTTTTGTTTATTTTGTTTGTTTGTTTTTTGCTACTTTAGTATCTCATCTTGTTGCATCGCATATTGTTCTTTCTTCCAGGCCTTAAACTTCACATCTAATTCCAAAGAATCACTGGACGACGTACTAACTGACTCATTAAAGTCCAGAATGCCTGCAACTAGTCTTCAGTTGTTTGGAAACCAAGAGATTGAAGAAAACAATGTGGGGGAATGTGAGTACTGCACTCTGATTTCACTTTTTGTTATACTGTACTATTTTGTGGTCAACATAAAGTCACGCCAGTGCTCGTATCTGATCCCTTTTTATGCTTTGAGCAGACGAGTGTAATGCAGAGCTTTCCACAATGCTTCACTTTGCTGCTAAGAACGGCCTGAAGAAACTGACCAACTTTCTGCTTCAGTGTCCTGGGGCTTTGCAGGCTTACAGTGTAAGAATGACGACAGATTTTGAATGAATTTGTAGTCAAATGATTTAAGCCTTCTTTTGTGTTTTTATAGTACCTGACTGTGTATTGGATATTTTCTTTAACTGTCAGGCTAAATCCAAATGTGATTGGGTAAGAATATGCAGTGAAATATTTCTTTGGGCCAAGCTGAGGACAGCCAGCAAGACATTTTAAATATATACAATTTTTTGTGCATATTAAGTCTGCAAATGTTGGGACTTTGGCATCAGGTTCTGTGTCTGCCTTTTTCCTGTGTTCAAACAAATCTAGGAGACAGACGACACACGCAAGTCTCACTTTGAGGACGCTGTTAGTATAGAAGAGGGTGATGATGTGTATGAACCTATGTCATCTTCATCTGAAGACATTATAAAGGACTACTCAGGTTGTTCAGAGGACATCTATGAGTCAATGCTGGAGATCAAACCTGAATGTGCCGAGGACCTTTGTAAGATATATATGATTATATTTAATGATTTTATTTATAAGTATGATGGTAATTGCAAGACTTGTGGTTACTAATGATCTCAGAACTGGTTTTATTAGATGAGGTGATGAATGCAGTAGATGAGAACCGTGAGGAAGCTCTGCTTAGGAAATTTTTCCAAGGTAAACATTTGAACAAATTAAGTAATGACATTTAATAGGAACATTGTGTGTCTGATATTGTTTGACTTACATGATGACTTTTGTTCACCAGCAAAACCTCACAACGACGTAGTTCAGGAAAACAATGAGCAGCCTAAAAGTGAAGAAGAGGAAAAAGACAACTGTAACGACGATCAAACTGAAGAAGATCCCTACAACCTCTGTTTTGAGGATGTCTACGATACTGTGGATTCAAACAGTACATATAACGTTTTTATCCAGAACCGTCCACCAGCCCCAATCCCCAGACCTGAGATCAAGCCTGAGGCTGAAAACAATATGACTTACATTTCTAGAGGTATTGTGCAGTCTGTTTTAATTTTGCATAATATTTTATTATAAAACTTTTGTAAAACTGCTCTCCATATCAAAGCTGGTGACTTTATGTTTTTTGACAGTGTTTTCAGATAAAGGTACATCCCAGATTAAAATGATGGAGATGACATATTCTGCAGGTAAATCCCAACTCAACCTCTGCTATCATATCATATCATATCATATCATATCATATCATATCATATCATATCATATCATATCATATCATATCATATCATATCATATCGTGTTCATCTTGAGTGGTTACAGCTAATTTTGCATGTCAGGGTATTTAGCTTAGTGTCTGAGATCATTGCCGGCAGCAGTTTGCGTTGTCAAAGCAGGAAAAGTGGAGGTGTAAATACCACTAACAGTGGTGACTTGCTATCTGTTGTTCCAGTAAATCATGACTGTGTGATAATATGCACAATGCCAGAGCCCTAGAACAAATGACCTAAACGGATAATGGCCAAGATTAATTTTGCTGTACAGTATACGTTTTCTTTGATGAATTAAGAATTCATCTGCTGTGAAAATTGTAAATACACATAAATATAAGATGGGTGTATTATTATTTGACACTAAAGGCTCTAAAATTCTTTACATACTTTGATAAAAGTTCCACACTGAATCATCTGATGCTGCAGTCTAACCCTTATCAGTGTAAACATGCTGGTTAAGATCAACCTAACTAAAGCATAGCCATGAATTCACATTAGAGTTTTACATGAAACTGTTGTACAACCTAAATGCCTTGCGTTATATTGTTTTCATTTTAATTATCTTGGGGTTTTTTTTCCAACTCGCTGATTTTTCAAAAAAAGGTCTTTTAATATTCTGTCAACATGAAATGATGCATTGTTGGCAACTTTTTCACATATCTAGCCCGGCCGGTGGTTGAGGCCCCAACACCTGTTTATGATCACTTTGTTGGGATGAAGACCCCTGGACAGAGGCAGCTCATATCTCTGCAGGAGAGGGTGAAAGTAGGAGATATTACTGTCGATGAGGCCGTCCAAGAGTTTAAAGATTGGCAGTTCGACCATGAGAGGAGGATGCATTCCATACGCTACCAGCAGGTAGATCAGCTATACCAAAATCATGGTCTGTTAAATATGGATTATAATGGTCAATGAATAGGTCTCATATGTGTCATATGTACTTTTTTTGTAAGGAAAATCTGAAGAGATTACGAGACAGCATCAACAGGCGCCGCAAAGAGAAGGAAAAGGCAGGAAAAGAGTTTGGTAAAATCTGTCGACTGTCATCATATTGCATTATTTGGAATAGATGCTGTATGTCTCAATGATTCACTGATTATGAGCAGAACACAGATATAATATTTGATATGGTCTCGACCTCCCTAGATTATGAAATAAGTGCTCCGCTGCAGAGAAACCCAGACTGGGGCTCCAGTGCAACATTAGAGTGTGCCGTGTATGAGCCAACGCCCAGAATGGTGGCTCTGCCACCTCCTGTGACTCAAATAAACCCAAGAGGAAGTTGGAAAACAGGTAGCACCTCCAGCACATCCAGTAAGTCTTTTCTGTTTATCAACCCCCCAAAGTCATTTGGGGGGTTGATGAACATATGATGAACATATGATGAACATCAGTTGTTTTTGCCAGACTTGGTTTAGTGTAGAAGTCCAGAAGAAGCCATTATTGGCTGTTACTGCATGGTTAATGCATTAGGCCAACGGTAAAAAAACTTAAGTTTTACAGCAGGCTTAGGACACTGTTATTCCTTCTGTGAATTCATGGAAATCCATCATTCCCACCAACCTTGGTTTGTGATTTCCCACAGAGCTGATCTGTGTTTAGTCAGTGATCCAAACCTGAATGGGGCTTTTGCTTGGTTGCAAAAAAAAAACATGTGTTTCCCTGAAATAACATTTTTGAGTTTCTGTTAATTACAAACTACACCCACGCAAATAAAATACACATCACCATCTGGTCATGAGTGATATCTTGACTAACAAGCAAGTCCTGTTATGATGTGGTCCATTTCAATGAATTAGTTCAAACACTTCCACTATGAATTTAACTAATATCAAAAGAGAGAAAGAACACGGAAAATCTCTCAGGCGCCTGGTGTTTGATTTGGAGGAGATTTCTACATGTGTTTATTCTGTGAGTTGATTAAGGTCATTCATACACTCGATTGAGCAAAGACAAAACGACACAGGAGACTTCTTTAGCAAGCAAAAGTGTCACACTTCTTGGATAACTGGTTTGAAATGTTTAAATTAGTCAGAAATACTTTCATTTCCAGTTTATTTTCAAGAAATTCTCATGGGCCAGAAGAAGTAAGGCTTTTCCACAATCAAGTTTTTCATTAAAGACCGATTCTAATAAGAACCAGCAGGGTCTTATTAGACACTTTGCAGCCATTGTTTTTTTTTTTAATTCAGTTTTTTATTTCCACAACACATTTTCATGTGTTTTCAACTGTCCCAGTATAGAATAATATTAATCTTGGATTGTTCCTATGTGGAATGTTTTAAATTATCAACATGCAAAAGGAAACTGTGACTCTTCGTCCCTTTGCTTTGTATTATTCTTATTGTTTCTTCACAAAAGCAGGTAAAAGAAAAATCAAAATGATCTGCATACAAACATCATGAAGGACAAAACCCAGTTGTTTCAGACGCAATGATACATTATCAGGGTTTTAATAATTAATACTGACATCCTTATATTTGTCATGCTTAGTCTGTGTGTTGTTTATATGCATCACTTGAGCAGACCTGTTGTACAGCTGTGTTGCGCAACTGTAAAAAAAAATATATTTGTAACCACACTACAAGCACTATCCTCAGAGAGTATGAAATCACATGTTTTCTCGATACATTAACTTATTTAACTTTTTTTTAACATCAGGTACTGAAAGCAACCGACTCAGCACTCACAGTACCTTTAGCTACAGCAGCGGTACGGAGCCTGACATTGAGGTGAGTCCAAATTAACAAAAGTACTTGTATCATGACTGCTTGCACTAAAAGCTTTTGCACTGACTTGCATCCATGAGAAATGCATCACTGGGCAGTATTTTCTGTACTCTCTGATGTCTTTTGATCCTGAAATACATTGTCGTATTTTGTCATTAGTAAAAAAAACTACTCAAAATGCCAAAATAACATTTTGCTGTCTTGTGACGTCTTTGAATTTGAGTTCAAGTTGATCAGCCCTTCCTTAGAATTTACTCGTTAGAGCGTTATCAGAAATGTGATCTTTTTTTCTGTAGCTTTCAGTTTTGACACAGACCACAATTCACATCAAAAGGATCTTAGTAATATCAGCAAATTGTAGATAGGTGTTTAACAAAGTATGTTCTGTATTGAATAATCTAACATATTTTTTATCTGATTAAAAATAAAAGTTCTGTTGTGTGAGATCTTCAGATTGTTTTGTGTTTCTAGCAGAGTAATTCTTAAATATGTTCAGATTACTGCTTTTTACACAAAAGCAAGATTGCACAACCTCAGAAATGAGAATCTGGAACTTGAGAATGCGTGGCATTTTGCCCTTCGATAACTTAACTACTTCTAACTAACCCTATCGGTTATGAAAAAATATTGTACTTAATCCACTAGTTGACTAATCAGATCTCACCTCAGTTAGAGCAGTGTACTGTTATATTTGTCTTAATGTTTTCATATCATGTGTTTTTTTTTTACAGGACGCAGTAGAAAATCTCCCACCTCCACCACGACCTCATAGGCCGTCTGATGCTGCACCTGCTATTCCTCCCAGGATTCCTCCACGGATCCCAGAAAGGTGAGTCTGGAACCACTGATTTATTTTATTGTTGCTATCATGCATAAGAATGGATGATGTAGAAAAAAGGATGCTGGCAGGGAGAATCTTCAGTCAATCAAAAAGCATTTATTGCGGAGAGAACAAGTCAAAAGAATACAAGATCTTGGGCTGCTACTGTCACACATACAAGTCACAACGGGAGGTCATGAGCCATAGCATGAGCAGCAGCAACAGCAGCAGCCTAAGCATATGAGGCATATTTATACAACTTCTTCTAATGGGATACGGTATTCTAATGGAATACAATGGACAGTCCGTGCAGTGATCCACATGATTTGTCTCCTGCTAATAGCAGAGGTGTGCAACACATGATCATCTTACTTACACAATGATATGCTTAAAACTATGCTATCGCATTGTGCTAGACAAAAGTCCCTGTATTCCAGCTGAATCGATTAGTCTTAGCTAAATTAGTACAAGGGTTACTACCAGGCAGGCCACTCACATGATGACATGATACAGATCCCACATTCATACAAAAGGTTTATGACCACGGCAGACTACTCCCATAGTGGCCTAAGGCAAATATCACAATGTTATATGTTAGGTTGATTATATGTTAGATTAATTATTCCTTCAATGACCAGTGTGTTACAATACACCTGTGAACAAATGAAAATTGTGTCGTTATAAAATGTGGCAATTATTATAAATGCAGAACTCTTCAGAACTCTCCAGACAGGCCAAAAAAGAATCTGCAGACATAGATGACTGAGACAGAAAGAGTAGAGAGGAAATGTTCACCCAACAGTGTTTCACCGCTTTGCATTATTGAGGAAGCCACAGTGAGAAAGGGCTAAAGGCATTTATATTTATGCATCACCTCTTCTGTGATAAGTGGGTAACTGCTCCTAGTTGTTGTGGGGCAGAAGAAAAGTAGAGCTATCTGAGTAAATCATTCACAATTACAATAAATCACTAATAACAGTTTAGTCATTTCAGTTCATTTTCCATTTCTATGATCAATATATGGTAGGGTATATTATATTGTTTTAAATGCTACTTTCACAGTCTGTTATCAGAATCAGAATCAGAATCAGAAATACTTTATTAATCCCTTGCGGGATCACTGCAATAAACTGTAGAACTCAGTTGAGCCACATTGTTGGAAATTTCCCATAGTATCAGTCACTAAATTCACTGACTTTCATGCAGGGTGCCAGAGAAAATGTTGCATGACCGCTACATATCCTACCCCACTCGAGCAGTTCCTCAGAGACCTAACAGACACACAAGCTCGGCACCTCCTGTACCTCGTCGCCTGCGATAATCAACCCATACTTTGGCTGGTTTATCAGAATTATTATTATTACTGTAATATTGTACTATTGTCATGAATGTGTTGGAAAGACAGTCTGTCTGTGTTAATCTTTGAGCAACTTAATAGAATAATTGACACAGAATAATTGTTAGTTTGTTTTTGTTTCAGCTTTTACACATTTAATGTATTGGTTCCTCAAACAGTATGCATTTGTGTGTGTGTGTGTGTGTGTGTGTGTGTGTGTGTGTGTGTGCCTATATAGTGTAATAACCAGTAATAACTGCATAACTTTTTACTTTTTATTATGTCTAATTTTGATAATTTGATCTAGTAGTTCTTACAGGGTTCTCAGGAGTTGCAGTGTATTGTCGTACAGAAAGACAGATTTTTTTTGTTTGAGATAGGAATGTGATGTGGTAAAAAGCATCCTTTAGGAGGTCTGTTTTGGAGTATGTTGGATATTATGTAATCGCTGACATTCATTTATTTCTTGTGCAGTTTGAGGTTTGGTCACTTGGTGGTGCCATATTGTGTGTTTGTCATTTAAGAGTGGGTTGTCATGTTCATTGTGTTGAATATATCTCATGAAGCACGAAGTAGTTCAATCAGATTTCAGACTAACTGATCATTATAAATAATTAAATTATCAATACAAATAAACCTTGCTTGCTTGTTCTTACAGGGTTCTCAAGAGTTGCAGTGTATTGTCGTACAGAAAGACAGATTTTTTTTGTTTGAGATAGGAATGTGATGTGGTCAAAAGCATCCTTTAGGAGGTCTGTTTTGGAGTATGTTGGATATTATGTAATCGCTGACATTCATTTATTTCTTGTGCAGTTTGAGGTTTGGTCACTTGGTGGTGCCATATTGTGTGTTTGTCATTTAAGAGTGGGTTGTCATGTTCATTGTGTTGAATATATCTCATGAAGCACGAAGTAGTTCAATCAGATTTCAGACTAACTGATCATTATAAATAATTAAATTATCAATACAAATAAACCTTGCTTGCTTTTAACTCCTCTAAGGAAACACATGTCCACCAAGTGTGAGAGTGTGTAGCCTCTGTTCAAACCTTCAAAGTAAAATCTCAACTGTCAATAAACTCATTCAAAAAGGATCCTACACACACATACACTATATATATTGGGTTTTATGTTTATATTATGATTCATTGTATTGTTTTGTGGCTATATAAGCCTATGCAGAATTTACTGATGGAGAACACATGATAAATACATGATTTTAAAAAAAACGTTACATGTTTATTTTTTAGTGTTGTTTTCACCACTGTTTGCCAGCCTGTGACAATGTGTACCATACTGTCTCATCATGAGTTCATCATGAAGTGTACTTTAATCAGGAGGATTTGAAACATGTCTCGGACGCGCACTGAATAAAAACACATTTTATATGAGAAAGGAAGACATAAGTTTAAGAACATAATAATAATAATAATATTAATAATAATAATAATTGTGTTGGTTTAGAGAACAACAATATTCAATAATGTCCTGAGGCGACATGCGAAGTTACTGAGTCCATTTGGTTGTGCTTTTATTGTGAAGGGGATAGCCACCGTCCCGGTGGTTGCGTTGCGTTGTGGTGTTGACGCAGCCGGTGGTGAGCGGACAGTGGTGAGGGGACAGTAGTGAGACAGGTGGAGAGGAGAGGACAGGGAGGACAGTGTACACAGTGACCATCACACTGGGTGACCATCACACAGAGGTAAGCATCAGTCCCAGCAGATTTCTAACTATGATTCAATGCACACCTTTCTTTCTTCCTTCCTTTATTTCTTCCTTTCTTTTTCTTGGCACCGGAACAGCTGACTTGCTGTTATTGGCGCACGATCGGAAACAAGTTGCGCTTATTGCCTGTGTGTTGTGACCGCGTCAGTATTGTAAGTGTGAGTTCAGCAGAGTGTGTGCGGGGGGTCGATCGGGGATGTTGCGGCTCAGTAGATTGGATCTCTGGCTGTGGGACAGTTACTGCAGCACAGACGCATCCATACAGAGGGGATGGTGCAGCACTCTGAGGAAACACACACACACACACACTCAGAGTCTAGGATTTAAAATTCCCCCTACCTTAAGAACCACACTGGATTCTGTCTGACGTCATTTTAATGAATCTCTATTGCGTCTTTTCCTGGTGCTGTTGTGTCTTTAAGTTGTCAGGTAGCAGTGAAGTGCTGCTCAGCTGCTGTCAGTGTGAGTCAGAGCAGGCTACTCCACATACATACATACATACATACACTCAGGCTGTGGCAGCACGACCATGCTCTTAATGAAATGCACATTATGCGGCATGGATGTGATGGGACTGGTTCACTGAAGAGTGAGTGACTGCAGTTTGGTTGTTGGATTGGACTGGAGCCTTGGTAATGTTGGATCAGCTTTTTTCAGGCGTGAAAAGAGATGACTTGTAGAAGTCAATGAAGAGGTGTGTTTACACAGCAAGAAACATCTCATGCTTATAATACAACTGGTGGTAACGGTGTTGTATTTAGCACAGGTTCTTATCTTCCTCCCTTTGCAGTGGCATTTTTGTGAGCGTGACTGAGCGAGCAGCTGTGTTGTGTTGTTGTGTAAGTGCACAGGAGTCGTTGTGGACCTGAATGTTAAACGTTAAATCTTCCACTGAACAAACAGGTCAGGCTGAGGCCAAATGATGAACAGCGTGTGACAGGAACGACTGGCTTCCAGCACAAGTGCTGCCAGTTTTGCCGCACATTCCAAAGCTATATGAGATATGATTTGTTACATTGGACAAAACATTTGGAATAAGTTTTTCAAAGTTCCTTTGTTTTCTGTTTCCATCATCTATCATGTGTCTGTCCCAGCAGAGAAAACAATCAACACCCTTCTGAAAAAATCTCCTGCTTCACCATGATGTGAGCTGCTGAAGCTCAGCAGATATATATGCCTCTGCCTGCGCTTTCATTCATGACTTAACCATAATGATCATTTCCGTTTTCTTTTCTTTCTTTTTTTAAACACACACGTTCTTTGTAACACGATGCTACACAAGCTTGATAAAATATTAACCCTAACACAAATAATTAATCAAACAGCTTGGAGGACAGTGGCAAAGCAATCAGACTCATTTTTCACATTTCAGTGTTGTTTGTTTTTTATTTCACTCTTATCACATAATGGAACAGGACACAGCTCCTACAGATACTGTATCTGGACAACAGAGCAGTGTACGTTCATTACGACATGTACTTTGTGTACAAGTTTTTACTACTGTTATGTTTCATGGAAGAGCTTTGTCACGGAGCGTACAACATTTAAATCTCCCTGCAGGCGCAGGTTGTGCTCGCTCTGCTTTCCTCTGGAATACAAGTTTGTCAGGCTCACGTATGAGTATTGACTCAGCTGTAGTTAAGCCTTGTATGAAGCAGGTTCCTGGTTTACAAGCTTGTGAGAAAAGGAGTTGTATGTGTTTGCACAGAGATAGTGATAGGCTTGCGTGTGGAAATGGAACACGTGCATCAGTCATATGTTCGGCGCCCAGCAGCTCAGCCATTTCTTCAGTGGGTCAGTCTGACACCAGTCTGTGGCCTTGTGTACATATTGTTGAGCAGCTCGACTGAGTCACATATGAACCTTTTGAAGAACATTTCTGTTTGTTCAACATTTTAATGTCCTGAACAGGTTTCGTTTATCTCTCACAGTAGGTGATAGATTAACCAGCCTGACTGCAAACCATCAGGAGAGCAATCTGAAGATTCCATGAGTTTTTAAGGTTTACTCTCGTCAAAACACTAATTCAAAACACCCAAACTTGTAATATATCTCAGTTTTTATATGAAAGGAACATCTCTCTTGCACTTTTTCAAAAACAAAGAGTCGCCGAGTAGCTTTTCCGGCTTTTAAAACTGATAACCTGTGGAGTGGGGAGGGGACCTGTTGGCGTGAACCCAGCAGAGCTGTTAATATTTGATGAAGCTTGTTCAGAGTCACATTACACAGATCCCCCCAGATTTGAGAGGAGCGACCCTCGGGAACATAAATCTCACAAATGAATTTCAAAGATTTTGCCAAAGCTAGCTGGTCTCAGATCAGCCAACCAATATAAGTCCAGTTTAGTTTGGAAATATGAGACATTATATTAGGTAATAATGGACAAGTAAAAATGCATGACTTTATTAGAAATAAACACGGGCATCATCATGACGGGTGTCGTTAAATGTCGCTTTCTTAGGACATACAAAGCAAACCAGGGCAAAATGACTGAATAAAATTGTTATTATTATACTGTAACTTAAGACACACAATATTTTTTATTAATCAGCTCTAGTCATTACCTGAGTTCAGCTGCAGAGTGAAGTAAGATATAAACAGTGATATGGGGAAAAAAAGGGGGACGCGTAGCTTTGTCTTTACTGAATAACGCATGGCTTTGGATCAAGCCGGATGTTTCAGCCAGACACCAGGTTTCTGTTTTCACTCCATGTTAATGTTACAACAGGTTGCTTAGCAACTCCTCCTCCTCCCCTCTGTCGACTTTCTCCATCTGCCGCCATTGGCTGAAGTGGCTGGTGAAGTGAAGTGTTATGCTTTGGCTTTTCAAGGTCTGTGACACAAAAAAGCCCCCTGATCATAGATGCATGTAAACAAGGCAGTGAAGAGACAATTTATGCCTTGGTGATGGATTTAAGCACATCCCACTCACCCCCCTGCCTCCACCCTTCTCTACCCTCTGTTATACGCCAGCAACTGATGGAAAACAACAGCATCACGCCAGTTGTTGACAGATTTTAATAAGCGCCATGTGTTTGAATTCATCATCACATCAAACGAACCAAACCAGAATCGTCAAGTGACTCTGATGCATTGCAGGTTTATAAATTACTTGCTGCAGATTCAGCCATGAAAATGCGGTGTCTGTGTTGCCGCCTGGAAGCGAGGCTGTTTTTGGTGGAGGTGCCTGTTGTGTTTGTGTCTGAATGTGACGGGACGAGTCGGTCTGGGACCGGCATTCCTGAAATAGACAGATGATGGGGACTCGCTGGAGACCTGCCGCACGCTCATTTCACACGAGGATACCTCCATAGCACTTCAAATTGCTGGATTATCACATCGCTGTTTGTATTCACGTTTAGCTGCCATATCCTATGACTCAATTATCAAGTGGTCCTGTCACAGAGGCGCGCAGAGAGTTATATTTGGGAACGCGCTCAGAGCTTCCAATTCACGTTGGGGTCAAAATATCCAGCAGAGATGAGGAAACACTTCAGCTCTCTCTCTCTCTCGCTCTCTCTCTCTCTCTCTCTCTCTCTCTCTCAGACAATGATTTAAATTTTCATTGCAGCTCACCTAATGTGCCCTATTAGCTAAGCCACAAGGAATCTGTTGTGCACAGCTGAGCTCATTATCTAGTGATGACATTCAATGCGCACCATGCATGACTCGTATTCATCCTCCCAAATTAAATACCGCCACGTTATTTCATTAAACTCTGTCATTCTGTTGTGGGTTTTGACTGTTGTGACAATCCCAGATTATCCCCCTATTTGCTCAAAAGCTGCCGCCCACAAAAGTAAACTCGGAGAGAGTCAACACAGAGCTAGTTGAATATTCAGTCGAATGTTTATCCTCACTCTGAGCCAGTGAGCCAAACTCTCTGGCTCCTGGAGTGGAGCCTGGAGCCCAGAGCCCAGAGCCCGGAGCCCGGAGCCCTCGCTGTGAAGACGTATCACCCTGGGTAAGCTGTCAGATCACTGACATTCTTATTACACTGGCTCTAGAAGCCTAGCAGGCAGGTTATAAGCAGCCTGGCTCTCCAGCATAGTGTTTATAACAGGCAGCCAGCTGCAGCCTTCCTTCAGACCTTCACATTTGCCGGCCAAGTGTTCCCTGTCTCTGGGCTCTGGCCATGGTCACGTCCAACAACTGTCAGGACCTCTCATGGACAAACTGGCAGACTGCAGGCCTCAACAAGCACAGAGGGACTCATCCTTCCTTGGTGTGATGGCTGCTTTTGTTTTCCTCTTTTTTTTAATTTCTATTCAACTTTTAATTTCTCTGGTCATTGCCGCAGTAAGCCCTCCAATATGACAGCGACACTACAAGATAACTACAAACCCTTTAAGTTTATTTTCTTTTCATTAGGCGAGGCTCAAAGAATTCAAAGGCATAAAAGCAGCGCTGGTATAGTCGCGGCTTAAGCTCCGTCCATTATCGACATGAACGCGTAATCCCGCTCGGAGGCCTATAATGACTGCAGTGTTTCAGTTTACATACATTTCCTTTTGTGCTGCAGTTGTTTGAAATGAACTTCAAATAGCTGGGTTGAGGAATGTGTAGAATCCCAGGCTGCTGTCCGGTGTGGAAGCTGTTTATGGAAGAGAGATGGGGGGTGGAGGGGGGGGGGTCTCTTCTCAATTAGGGGGATAAGCCGCTGCTCCAGAGTGGCCCTTTTCGAGCCATGTTTGGAGCTGTTTGGTGGGAATCACGCACAGCGCTTCTCCCCTCTCTGCCATTTGTTGACAAAGCAGAGGTCAAACAGCGTTATGTAATAGACCCTTTCTCTCCAGCCATAGTACAACTGAGCATGTGACCAGACCTCTTTTGTGTGAACACAGCATTGATCCCTCGCATGCAATACATCACAGCTGAACTTGGTGCTGTCTTTGTTCAGCGATTACATGGGGCAGACACAGAGAACCTGAAGCCTGATTAAGATGAAATGAATTGCTCTTCACTGGCTAAGATACTGAATTTAAGAAAAAAAAATCATTAAAATATGTTGCTGCATACCATCCAGTTTATTTTCCCCACATTTGATAAAATGCTAGTTTCTCTCTGATCACAGAATTATAAATGGTGCCTATATTATTTATTGTAATATTCATTGGGTTAATATTATTTCTTGTAAAGATTTGTACCGGACTGGTTGAAAAAATGTTTTCACACAAAAGGTGTGGTTGGTCACACAAACCTTTCTTTGAATTGCATTTAATGTAAATATTTGGGCGGCGAAATTATTTGTAGAAAATATTTGGAATGAAATTAATTAGATTTATAGATAAAAGCCGGTTTATTTTGATTATTGATATAAACACTTAAATCTTAAATGTTATGATGTGTCAAAGTCATTTATCAGGCAAAAATATTAATCCTCCTTACATTTTTTTTTCTTTTTTCACTTTAATATCATTGTATATCATTGTTGTTGGATTATAAATTAATTTGAAGATATGAAGATCAGGTAAAGTTTTTAGATTAAATGGAAAATTGATTAATGAATTGAAATCATTCATAGATAATGAGAGGAAATGTCTCAGCAGCTGTAGCATCTCAGTCTTCCTGCTGTCCTCAGTTCTTTTAACTCTTTCAAAAATCCCACATTAACATGCAATCATCAGGCGACTGAGGTATTAAAACCATACGGACAGCTGCATTATCCAGTAGCAAATTCCAGCCGCCCCCCAGTCTCTGTCTCTGTTGGTCTGCCAGCCCTGCTGGAGAGGGGGGGGGCGAATTTTACATGGTTGCCTGTGCAGTTGTTGAGTGGGTGCCACATTCCCAGGTGGCATGTGGTGACAGGTCCATCTGGGCACGCCTGTTGTCAAAAACAGACAGACCCCCTACATAGCAAGGGTCAAGGTCAAAGTTAGGACCGTCCCTCCCGGACGACACCCTCAAAGCTCAGCCAGCCATCCCAGGGGGCTTCAGAGGAGGACTTAGGACTCACTGTGCACTTCATCAAGCAGGTAATGATTCTCCCTTGATCCACCGTCATGCTTGCGGCTGATCATAGCCTTTGGGAGTTGCTTGTTTTGGAAAGGTATTTTAGTTCCCCCGGAGACAATTTAGTTGGAGATTTATGTTTCTGTGTGCGTGTGAGTGTGTGTGTGTGTCACGCAGAAGACTGACTGAGTGCTGCAAATGGTGAATCATCTGGCATTAGCTGTATATTGCTGCATTTAGCCTGTGACGCAGCTGACAGGGTTTTGCATTAGCTGTAATTTCCTACGACCCCGCATCATTTGCTCCTGAAAAACACATGTGCTGTTTCATTGTTTGAGAATGTGCTGCGTCTATAGATGATCAGAAGACGAACTCTGACCTGTGTCAGGACTGTACTTCTTCACTGTTTACGACTGTTACTACGACACCAGATCTTCAGTGAGGAAGACCACCAATTCCCACTGTGTGAACCCAAAGCTTGGAAAATTAAACAAATGCAACCTTTGATCCTTTCGGTTTATCTCACTATCTACTGAACTTTGAGCTCCCCACAAAGTTCATGTACATTTAGTTTGTGCTGCCAAGAGAACCCCAACTGGCTCTTTGAGAAGCAGCTCGTATATTTAAGTCATTTACGTAAACTATTATTATTTAATGGGGTTTAGGTGATAAGGTTTCTTTTTATTTTCCTGTTTGTCTTGGCCTGAACGCGACAGCAGACCCAGAGTTCCCACACTGCTCTCGTCACTTGCACAGGCAGGATGGATGCTAGTCTTTGCTCGGCTCTGCTCTGGGACATCTCTTCCTAAAAAGGCCAGGTGTGATCGTCGCTCTCTGGTGTGTTTATACAGCCAACCGAACACTGCTACTTGTCATCATCCCATTATCTGTTCTGTGTGAGCGGTTCAAATACATCTCTCCACTTTACATTCACCATGTTGGGGTTCATTTAAGGATACAGGGGATGTCACGTTTAGATCAGTGGAAGCATCCCCTCAAAGGAATCTCCTTTAATGGTTGTGGAAATTAGATCATTAATTTATTGTCTCTCTGGGATGCAGGGGGTCAGGATGCAAGCGGATGTTACTGTTAAGAGAGACAGCGGATAATAACGCAAGTTTCTGATGCTCTGCTCCAACCTTCATAGATGTTTTAAAAGGCTCTTGCTTCCAGTCCTCGTGGGACTTGTTTGGAATCGCTCCCATTTTCCCTTTATCCATTTAGGCCGAGTGTGCTCGTGGACGTTTCCTGCTGGAACACCAGTCCCCTGCGTGTGGAGCAGGTTGGCTTATTTACTGCAGTGCATAAAGCCAGTTCCACACAAACTCAGAGCCAAGTCACAAGCAAAGCTACAACTTTAAAAGCAGCTTATAATTCATATAATGGAATAAATTCTAAATGGATTTCCATCACCCACAGCCTACAAGTGAAAATACTGCTTATGTGTGCGTGTTTGAATGAGAGAGCGTTTGACAGCTTCTTTCTTGGCGTTGTAAATGGGGATGTCTTCTGCACAATGAGAGGCCCAGCAGAGCGATGGGAAGTGTTTTACAGCTACTTTGCTGGTGGCCTTGGTTTTGCCTTTGCACGCTCCACTGATGCAGCTCAGACCAACATGCAATATGTTTGCTCTCTCTCACAAGGAGGGTGAGAGAGGAAACCCAGATAACACGTTCAGTTTGTTTCAGTGGCCGTGTGCAGGACATGTACTTCCTCATAAGAACATAAGAGTTTGTGTCTGATCTTATTAGAGTCACTATCTTAAACATGTGGTACAACTCATTTTACACAGAGTAAGTGTTGACGTCGCAGATTAGTTTGTTTTTTCTTTGGATAATTATTCATCACTCTGACATGCTACATGAATTACAGTCATACTGGATTTCACACACACACATTCATCAGATCCGGGCGTCTCATCTCATCTTAGCTCTGACCTTTGATATTGGAAACAAGGTTGTTTATGAAACATACAGAACCAAGACAACATTTGCCTTTTAGGGTCAGATTGCAGGTTATAATTATTTACAACCAGCTCTTTTTTTCAATTACCCTGTTTTTTCTCCCTTTATCCCTGCACTACAAGAAATATTCACTCCACTCTATATTAGTGCGTCATCCTTGTGTCTCTCCTTCAGGGCTCTCCAGCAGAGGGCAGTGCAAGACATACAGCATCTCCCAGTAAGTCAGCTCTTCGTCTCACAATAACATACAACTCAGTGCACATCATATTTGTTTATGATTATATAATCATGCCATAGTAAGGTTAAATCAGTTAATGTTAATTTACTATTAACATTAACTGATTTAAATGCACTTGTTGATTATTAATTAATTATTATTAATTTATATATAACAATTTATATGAAGAGACTATAGTTCTTGCGTCTTGTCATTGTCTTAACGTTGATGTGTATGTGTTTGTGTGTTTGTGTGTATGTGTATGTGTGTGTGTGTGGGTGTGGGTGGGAATAAAGTCCCATCAGGTCCGCGAGCTGTGTGCGCTGTCAGGATCACGCCACTGAAAACCATGAAAGGCTCTCCTGACCTGATTCCTGCTGCAGGTGACGCCCCCCCCCTCCCCCCCTTCGTCTCATCTATATTTCATCACCTACAGCACAGGGACACCTCATACTCCAAAAGAAAACTTAGACGGCTGCTTTTACAACTCATTTGTCAACAATGTGGTGTCACTTTAACAAACCGAGTTAAGGGAAGAATATACAGGTCAAGCTCCAGCTGCTCTACTTTCAGTGTGATCATGTCAATTAGATTTACGGCCCTCAGGATATTAAATTGGTGGCCTGATTTTGTTGTTGCGGTTCTATTTTGGTGATTTGGGGCATGAAGAAGCAATAAAAGAGTGTTATGCCATGAACAGGGCAAAGCTTTGGAAGTAAGGCCCTTCTTTTGAATGTTTTCAGAGCTGGACCCCAGCAGAGTGTGCAAAGGGAAAGGAGTGGTGACGCTAAGGGCCACACTCGTCCACCTGGATGATGAGGGCTGCATCAGCGAGGAGCCAAACGTCATCACGGCGCCAAGTAAGTCAGAGTGGACGCCTCAGCTGCTGTTAGCGCCTCCCCACGTGATAAAAATGCACCGCGTGGACAGTCATCGCTGCACAGCTGAGTGATAAAAACACACCTCGCTGCAGAATGTAAACGGAGACTGTGAATGTTGCAGTCATTTCAAAAACATTTCATCATGTTCCTCTGCTGTGAAAATTCCTCACATGCCTTTTGGAGTCGTGTTTGGACGTCAGGATTATATAACTCATCACGTTTTGAAATCTATGCTCAGTCACCGGGAACACTTGTCATTGCCCTGATAAAGGGCACTTGCTCAGATTTTCATGAGCAAGTCACAGAGCTCTTTTGTTTGCGCCCTGCCCACACTGCACACTGGAGCAGGGGGCCTTGACTGTGGGCTTGTTTGTTGCGTATAGAGCACACTGGAACCAGACTGGAGGCTGGCCAAGGCTTTCTGGGAGATGCTTTAATTGTTGTCGAGTCTGAATATAAAGGCCAGTGTAACAAACGGCCTTTGCAGCTTTTTGAATAGACGCTTTGTCCTGATGACAAAGTTCATAGATTGTGGGAGAATTTTTTTTTTCCTTTTTCTGGGGATATTAACAACTATGTGCATGAAAACCACCAAAGAAAGCATTTGCACCCAGCCGAAAGAAATGGAGATTTATCTGATCAGCGATTAGCTGTAATAGTTTTCTGGTTTGCTGTTATACATTCGCTGCAATTCTGTACTTTGTAGTGTTTTAGAGTGTTTTTATTCTCGCTTCGCTGACTGCATATCTGAGTGGGCTCTGGACTGTTTTTAGGTGGCTGGACAGGCCAGATTAATGGAGACAGCACTAAAGCGGGACTTGCTGAGGGAGTCAGCAACATCACAGCTGATTTACCTCCTGTAAACAGCACTGAGTGCCAGGTACGTTCATTTCCACCCCATTTAACCCAGGCGCTTTCATTGGCTCTTTGTTTGTTGACAATTATGTGAACTGTGCGATCTCTTTAAAATTGGGTTTTTATTTGATTTGAGTCAAATTTCAGTGAAAGCTTTCTTATGAACGTTCTGTCACTTTCAGGTCAATTCACCAGACTGCTTCAAAGCAAACCAGGCTCTGTCTTCCACTGACATTCAGAACTGTATCACATCATCCTCCAGCTCTGTCTATCCCTGCACCAGCACAGTTAACCCCACCATAGTCCTGCTGCAACACAACAGAGGTGAGCACAGCAGTGTGTATGTTGGTAAACATAGTGTTACGGTGTATGTCTGTGTGTATTTTCTGTGTGTATGTCAGCTTCTTCTTAACGGAACTGTATTCTGTCTGTGATCCATTAGCCTTGTCCTGTCTTCTGTAACTCACCTTCACACATTGGTCTCATTACTTATTCACATAACACTGTGCTGTCCATGTCTGTCTCTCTCTCACAACAGAGCAGCAAAAGCATCTTTCTCATTTGGAAGGTATGCACTGAGCTCTTGCTAATGTCTAATAGATATTTGTAATGAGGGTGTGTTGTTATTCGCTGACCACTTCCACTACTTTTCATCTCTTACTTTTTTATATTTTTTAAAAGGAGCTGTGTTTTACAAAGTGTATTAATCCCACCTCCACCCTCTTCCTGGGAGACTATTGGTAGAACTTTGGGGAAGAAACGTTTTAGCAGGACCTAAGCGTTGTCTGGCATCTTGCTGAAAGTGATGTCTGGCTTACACATATTTGTTTGTTTACAGATCCAACCCCAGAAAGAGATAAAAGCCCTGATCCCGGCAGAGACTCGATCAGTCCAGTCCCTGATATGGATGGGAAGAGGCTGCGATTATCACTGCACTCCCCTGTCTTCAGTCCTCCCAACCATCCCGCTGTGCCTGTACGGGTGAGCGGCAAAAGTGGTCTTTGATATTAATAAATAAACTAGTATTTACTTAAAACCCTGTTTAATTTGTTTTATACATTTGTATTTTAGCAATAATCATTTCTTGCAGGAAATGTTTTGATAGATTATAATGCAGCCAATGTTGTTCATATATTGTTGATATTTAAAGATTAGTTATAAATTTCTTGATGAAACTATACACTGGAACATCACTACACTTGACTCTAGAATGAAGTTGAAATATTTGTTTTGCAATTAATTGATAAATGTCCATGTCTTAATTTCAGAACACTGAAAAGTCCAAGGACTGGTATAAGACAATGTTCAAACAGATACACAAAATACCTGGTAAGAGAGTTTGTAATCATTTCCACTCTGTGAATGTCTGATCAGTTAGTGTCCACAGCCTGTGTATGTTTCCACATGTGTTTGTGCATTATGTCACACTGTGATCTGTCTCTCCATCACTGTGCTCAGAGCCTATTGAGGAAAACCCTTACCGCCCCACCTACATTTTCCCTGAGAACTATGACATTCAGATGAAATCAAAAGGTATCCGATGGCAGTCGACTGCGCTCTCATTAGATTTACTAATATGCAGCTTTTTTTAAAAAGATCTGGGCTGTCTGTCATGTACTTTAGCTATGTTTAATCTGTCACAGTCTTCCTGTCATGGGCTTTAAACTAATCTTATTTTATAACCCGGAACTTTAACTGTAACAAAGTTGATCTTTAATATAACCTTTCCAGTTTTCCCGTTAACCGTCTAATATTACAAATGTCAGGATGTTGTTTTCTCGAATATTTTCTATTTTTGTAGATGCAAATTTATAGGAAAAAGCAGTCTGTAACCTAGTGTACCATGGGATGTAGTATACGGCTGTGACCACTAGATGTTGCTGCAGTCCTGCTTTGAGGTTGTGAATCGTCCTGGCTTCATAATAAGCTTCGCCAGTTAGTTTTTGGGTTTGAATTTCTAGCAGGTTATGGGGAATGATTTATGATGTATGGTTTATGGCTTATAGCTTATGATTGATGGTTTATGGTTTTGTATCTGCTCATTCCAGCAGAGGAAAGATTTGTTTGCAGAATGAGAGAAGACGCTGCCAGACCTCTTGCTTGGGTTTCTCAGTCCAAGTTCAACACAATGACTTCCATGTGTAGCTGTGACTGATATGACTCAGTAAAAGTTATACATCACAGGCTCTGATATATGGGTCAATGACAAATAAAGCTTCTAAATAGGTATTTTTAAAAAGTATTTTCAATATGGATGTAATGCATATTTTTGAGTTCAGAACAGTGTGTTTAAACAAATCTCATTTATTAAATATTTTTTCAGATCTTTTTAACTCATATTTTAACAGGATTTTTAACTTCACGACAAAAAAAAATGTAAGATGGCGCAACCAAATATTTATTAAAATATTTAGATATTCCTAATATTTATTTTAAGATAAATCTTTGGCAAGCATCCCATTAGGAAACACAATATTATTTCATGGTTGTATTTTGTTTATACAATAATTTAACATGTCCTAGTTAAACTAGTAAACATTTTAGAAATGTCATGGATAATCTTAGAGCTTTGAATACCAGTACATAGTGACATTCCTTGCAATTGTGCCACCTGATTGACTGGTTGCACAACCTGACTTTTGCAACTTATCTCAAATGAAAATGGCTTCTGTTTGGATGCTAGTATTAGTTCTACCCTAGTCATGAAGTTAAAACAGATCTATTTGAAAAAAATAAAATGTTTCTAGTTTTACATTGGTTGTACCGACTGACATGGAAAGTGAACCAGGCTTACATGAGTTGAAAATAGTTGTTTTTATCAATATTTGAGTGAGATCTAAAAACCATTTAAGCTTAGTTTCAAAGGTCACTTAAGGTCCTCTGGCTGTTGCAACATCAGTCTGCAACTATTGTCTCTTCACTTCAAAATAAAAGTACATTTTTTTTATGGTTGCACCACCCTGACATTTAGGACATGTAAATTGTTGGACAAAAGTTTTTCAGTTATCTCTTTATAGCTTTAAAACTATTGATATTATAAAAAATAGATTATCCAAAAGACTTGGAACATAAAATAATGCCGGAGTATTTTATTTTGAATTCATTACTATTAAAATAGCATTTTTCATAGTTTCGTTTTCTTAGTCTGCTCATTTGCTCGGACAGTTGCAACACCTGACATCTTAGGAGTTTGCGAAGCCCAAACATAAAAGAATATAATTATTTGAAAGTACTAAAAAATGTATAAAATTAAATAGGTTTTATAGAATAAAGTGATAAATGTTTTGAACAGATTAAATTATTTTAAAAGAAAATAATTGACTCAGACACAAAACTATGCATGTCATGTCATTGACCCATATAACTCTTACAGAGATCCCAGTGAATGTGGTTGCGTGCACAGTGTTCCTGCTTTACTGTGCATTATTCAGAGCCTCAGTGCTCATCGATGCTCAGATCCCTTTTTAGCTCAGTATTGCTTCCTGTAACACGCTTTGATTTGACACACTTTGATTTAATTTAATGTCTGGGCTAATGGAAGGTGTGAAGCCGGGAGCCAAAGAGGAAACGAAGGGTTTTGATGCCTTGTGAATAATTTAGTATTGTGTATACATGCATTTCTTTTTCAAGTGACGTTGATACTGAAAAAAAGTTTGGTTGTTTTGTGCCCCTCTTTCAGATGATGGTCCCAACCCCTTTGGTTATGTGGAAGAGGGTAAGATTCTGCCAGTTTTAGGCATAAAAAACTCAAAATTTGAAACCATATGGCATCAGTCAGTGGTATTTACACCAACGCTGGAAACCTTTCAGTCTCAGCTGATGCTGAAAATGATCTGATCAATATTCACCTGCCTGTTTTCAGTCAAAGCCGTCCCTCGCTCAAAAAGCGACGCCGAGGTCAGTTCAAGAGGGCGGTCGATGCCGGTGCCAACACGTTCCTCTTCCCTCAAGCCCTCTGCCAAAAGGTCAGTGTCCTAGGTCCATCCTATGTCAATTTGATATTTGACACAAACACTCTACATTTTGTGTTTGTCAGTTTGTCAGCAGTTCAAGCGATATACAGGGGATCCTCGAGTTACGTCGGTCGCGAATTACGTTGTTTTCGTGGTTACGACACATCTCCTGTGCACTTCCTTGTTTCGGCTTAAGCAGTTTGCCCCGTAAATACGTACAGACTTCACACGGGAACTAGTTGGCGAGCGCTCTCTCTGTCTCTCAGCACGCCTGCCGGCTCTCCAGCACCTCCACAGCACAGCTAGGCTACTCTGCCTTGTGTTTACTTATGTGAAATGGACGGCTGGCGGGGGGTGCAGCGGCAGCCGGTAAGGAGATGCACACGGACACAGATGGGTCCGGGATCGTGGCAATACCGTAGGTTTATTCACAACACAGGGTCTACACGGTTGATATCAGAAATCTAAAGGAAATGCTCATTACACTCGCAGTCTCTTGATAAATACTTTATATTCTTCTTTATTTGCTCTCCCTGCTGGTAGGCTTAACCAAACATAACCATGCACCACAGAGCAAAAAAAGATATTCCTGCTCTGTGACTCCACCTATTTGAGTATGATTACTCCTCTCACAAAGTGATAGAGGGATGAAGGCCAGCTGATGGACAGTTGATGGACAGCTGATGGAGTATTAACTGTTTTCCCACCAGCGCTGTAAATGGCATGTCGATGTCTGACCTTCTGCTTTCCTCACTGGTTCTGTATGTTCAGGTGGAATGCTGCTGCTTTGTGTGGTGAAATGGGTGCAGAGTTAGGTGTTTATCATCAAGGAGTCTTATTTCTTTTCTGGAAGGGTAATTTTAGCGTCAGTTGTCTATTAAGAAATTATCTCAGGAAATGATGAGGTGCTCTGGTTTTTGTCAGTGGCCCCAATCTAGTTTACCTGATCGAATTACTGATTTGGCTTCGCTGTGAATCGGATTTTCTGTCATATCATCATTAGAGGAAGCGAGGGAGGGGGAGAGAGAGAGAGAGAAAACAGAGAATGAGGACAGGCGTCACGTTTAAGTGAACAAAAAAAAGGAAAACATCCCAGCCTCCTCCGGTTGCCATGGACACTATTTGATAAGGATTGGCTCTCTCCCATCCCATTCCACACCCCACCCCTCCCTGACACCCTCCGCTCCACAGGAATGAGTGGGAGCCCCCCGATAAAAAGGTGGACACCAGGAAGTACCGCGCCGAGCCCAAGAGCATCTTTGAATACGAGCCTGGGAAATCATCGGTGCTGAAGCTGGAGAGAACGGTATGTTAGCCGCCTGCCTCTGTGCCTGTTCTTCTCTCTCTCTGTCTCTCTCTCTCTCTCTCTCTCTCTCTCTCTCTGTGTGCATGCCGTGTGAGCTGTACCCCACTCCACATACACCACCCACCCCACTCACCACCTCTGTATCTAAGCTCCCGGGTGGCAGCTTCACCAGCGATGTATGTGTAGCCTGATTCGCCATGTGCACCACATTCCTAAAGGGTGTCTTGTGGCGGCGACAGATGATCCTGCTTGTCAGCGGGGGGAGTATCACTTACAGGGATAGCCATTGTCTTCCTCACTTCAATTTAAGGTTATTGGGCTGAATCGGCTGGATGTGAGAGGATCCCAGCGCAAACACAATACATGGATCGTGTGCCTTTTTCTTACTTTCATTTCTGGACTCGACACTACGTTTGAATCACGTGCTGCACTATAATTCAGTGTCCTTGAGTGCGGGCCTTTTGAGGGTGCGGGATTGTTCACCTGGAGAATTGGCAGATCGCTGCACACACCAAAGAAAACACATTTATTTTACATTGACTCAGTAGTTTGTTGATTATGTAATTATTGTGTCTGGAATACTCAGCTACATTGAGCCAGTAGATGTGGGTAGTTATCTGGCCTGATCCCACTGACAACAACAAATACACTCATTAGAGTTCAGGCCAGTTCATCCTGGGACCACTGTAAAACAATGGACTGTTGTTTTTCAATTACATGCTCACTTATTATAGGCCAGCGTCATTGTTGCTGTCGCAGGTCTCTGCTGGGTCATTAGTTTGACTATGTTGTGCTAAAACCTGTTTGGTCTATTCAATTTTATTTATTTAAAAGTTGTATATTATACTGTACATATAGGGCAGCTCTGTCTAGAAGAGTTGATTAGATGTTTATATTTCTCAAGTGTATTTTCCAATACATGTACACGAAATGAGTTTCTGGTAGCTTTAATTGTCATCTCTGTTCATACTGGACACAAATGGAGCTCGCCATACCACTGCAAAGCAAGAGATGCAAATCTGTTTTCAAATGTTCAGCTGAATGTTCAGTAAAATCAACTATTTAGCTTCCAAAGTTAAAATCTTATTACTATAAAATCCTTTGTATTTCACTTGTAAGTTTTTTGTTTTTTTTTTTTGGCTGAGCTGCAGTGGAGGGATTGCAACAGTATGAATAGGAGAAACAATTACAGCAGCATTTCCATTTTTTACATACATGTATATACTCTAAGTGAGCCCAGTATGAAAAGGTATAGTTCAGCATGTTTGCATAAGGCGATAGGTGACAACATTGAATCCATTCCCATATTTATCCATTAAACACAGCATATAGCAAGAGGCAGCAACCATTTAGCATCGTTTAGCACCTGACTGTGAAGGGAGGGGAAACAGCATCCACCCGACAGTCCCTCTGAACATCTAGCTTCCAAAGTTAAAATCTTATTACTATAAAATCCTTTGTATTTCACTTGTAAGTTTTTTGTTTTTTTTTTTTGGCTGAGCTGCAGTGGAGGGATTGCAACAGTATGAATAGGAGAAACAATTACAGCAGCATTTCCATTTTTTACATACATGTATATACTCTAAGTGAGCCCAGTATGAAAAGGTATAGTTCAGCATGTTTGCATAAGGCGATAGGTGACAACATTGAATCCATTCCCATATTTATCCATTAAACACAGCATATAGCAAGAGGCAGCAACCATTTAGCATCGTTTAGCACCTGACTGTGAAGGGAGGGGAAACAGCATCCACCCGACAGTCCCTCTGAACATCAGCAACTGACACGATTAATTTGCTTTTGCAGACAACAACAACAACAAGGTGCGAAGCAACACTTTGAGTGACTGTAATGTAGGAGCAGGACTGAGAACAGGATGAGTGCAAGTGGTTTTTTATATTGATTAAACCAATGAGATGATAAATGATATGAAGCTTTACAGGTGCTTGCAGGTGGATTTTGTTTCTGTTGGACAGAGCGAGACTTGCTGCTTCCCCTCGTTTCCAGTTTTTGTGCTAAGCTAAACCACCCAGCTGCAGAGTGTAGCTTTATATTCATCATAGATACAACATCTGCCAGAAATCAAATTAATATATATTTTTTAATATCAAACCGGTCCTTAAAGAAGAGACCATATTCTTTTGTTTGTTTGTGATGAAGAAATCTGCAGGGGTCTGCTGCCAAGAGAGAACCCACAGTGTTCTCGCAGATCAATTGTGGTGTTGGATAGAGACAATGTCTGATAGGCTCATTGCCTTGAGTGTATTTTCTATGCTGTCTGAATTGACTTCTCTTTGTCTCTCTCCTCCTCCTCTTGTTGCCGTGCCCCCTAGACTCAGGATGTAAGTCCAGAAGATGTAGATTTAGAGAATGAGCCTTGGTATAAATTCTTTTCAGAGATGGAGTTTGACAAAGCGGTAAGTGGTCACAGTCTTTAAAGTGACACTATACTGTATTATTTTGCATGTGGTAACATCCATGTTCAAATAATGCCTAAACAAACTGTGTCTGTCTATAAGGACTACTCCAGCTTCTACTCCCCACTCTCACTTTTTAATTGACCCTTTCTATCAGACTTATGTGATAGCACCTATAGGAAGAAAATGTATTTCCTCTTGAACTTAACTTACTACTATGTGTCCTGTTCTAGCCTATATGGCTTAATGTGACCAGCTGTTGATTAGTATTTATATACTCTGTTTTTTCATCATTTTCCTTAGTAATTTTTTTTTTCAACAACGTTTTTCTCGACATATATCAGAGATCTCATCTCCAAACATTTTTTTCAAAGCACTTGATATATCTGCTGTCGTTTCTCATCATCACCTCATGCTGCACAGTTACAGTTACAGTTTTCCTTCTTTAAAAGAATCTCTGACCAGTTTATTTGTATCGGTCAGGCTGAGCACAGTCAGCTCAGCTGTTTGTAAATTATATCCATCTACAAGTCAGAAAATTTATATTTAATAGGACTGATTATTGATTATGGTTTATTATTATTTATATTACGAGAACTGTAGGTGTCTACGGTCACTGGGCTGTTTTTGTTGTTGTTGGGGTTTTTTTGTTTGTTTTATTTTTGACGGGTGGATCGTTATCTCTTACCAGCCTTGGCAGCATCGCTGTTCTTCCATGCCATTTACTCAACACCCAAGAGCAACACTTTGTTTTTTTGTTTTTTTAGATATACCCCTGCCAACTAGAATTCATAGCATAAGCCAGAGGTCTAGACAGAGTGATTCATCCAGAAGTCACTCTTCACTTGGAGCGTCTGAAGTCCACGCGTGTATCAAGCTCCAGGATAATCCCAGGCCCTTGAAATAATAATTGCTGCCTGTCTGCTAGCAAGTAGATTTACCGAAATATCCAAAGTGGTGCAGGCATGCTGACGCAGTATACAGTGACAAATCCATGCCTCAGGTCATAGATGGCACCAGACAACTGTGGCACTGGCTGCCCACAAACAGATGTTGGTTCTCCACACTGTCAGTCAGAGCCACACCGCCACACCCTGGATCATATGAGATGGCACCACTGACTACAACATGAGATCATGTCTTAGCAGCAGCCAGACGCGAAGGCAGAGTCTCCCCGTCCTGCTTAGCGTATATGTGGTTTAGCCGTGGAGGCGGCCCACTCTGTCTCATGGCAGCCTGGATGTTTGCCAGATGAGCTGGGCTTGATGACTGGCTCCTGTTTAATGTCAAAGTCACTTCTAAAGCTGCACCTGGTATGTGGAGTATTTGACCTTAAGGCTCTGCCAGACACACTGGCTCATTGGGGTTTGATGGACATATCAGTACTTACTGTGCATTACCAGAGGTGAGATGTGGCCGGAATTTTTTTTTTTAAATGACAGTGTTTGGGAGTGAAATGAGGAGCTTGGACTTTCTGGCTCTGGCCCAGTTCACCCTTGTTCTTATTTATAACCAGAGGAGTGCTGAGGACTACTGCTACTAATGAAGTGGTATTTTGATAATGGGAAACATCTTGACAGTATTGAAACTTCATCTTATATCTTTGAGCCACATTCATCTTGTGGTTTCCCACTGCTAATTATCCAGTCGTCCTCTAAAGAGGAGGCTGTCTGTGAGTAATCCATACGATAATTCTACAAGACAGCAGAGTGTTTAACTTCTTTATCATGTCCTGTCAAATCATCCTGACTCGTCCACAAGTAAGTCATCACAGACACCCAATATCCTCTGAGTTACGGCTGACACCTGTGTATAATCGCAGTAATGGTCCTCTCGATTAATATTAACAAGCTATGTTCAGGAGAATTCCCAGAAAACCTCCAGTGGCAGTTATGGCCTAACACGCGCTCATCGATTTACGTGGTCAGCTGGAGCTGGAATTCCACACATAGCTATGTTCAGGAAGAGCATTTTGGCCCCTACAACCGACAGTATGACTCCATCTGTCGAGCATATGCTGACGAGAGGGCCCCCGCCATACTGTCTCAGCACTGACGTTACACCGAGCCTCCCCCTGCCACCTGACATATTCTAAAGGAGGCAACTTTGTAAGCCGGCCAGCTCATTATGCTTTCACATTTAACCTGTTATACACTTAACCTTTACCTTTAAGCATTTAGTGGAGATGAGGTGAGGGGCGCACGGCTATAACAGGCCCTCCCCGCCGAGCTGGCTGTTTGTTTTCATGAGAACATATCAACACAAATAAGGTGCTGGAAAGAATGGGAATCGTGTTACCATGACCTACTCATGATCGCTATTTTGAATACGAAAGCGGCACACAGGAGCCGCAGCCCTGACCGGTCAGGGACACCTGTTAGGAAACACGCACATGAAATTCTGCAGAAACGCTGTCATCGGCGTTCAGATGACTCACCGAGACCATGTCCATATTCAGACATTTCACACCATTATAGCTTCTAGTGAGTGGTTCCCTAATCTTTCTGCATTAAGTGATGTCAGTGTTTTTTTTTAAAGTTCACACTAATTATGTAAACAACCAGATTCAAATTCAATTTCTTCGCAGATAAGCTTTCCATGCTTGTTTCCTGTTTACTTTCCGCTCATGCTGTACTGTATATATGCGTGTAAGCCCAGTTATCCCGGGATGTCAGAGGACATTATGTCCTCCCTCTGACGTCAGATTTGAGGGAGACACAAGACTGCGGGGACAAGGAAGAGCTGAAGATTATTAATTGACTCTGGCGTGTTGTCTAAGTCCACATGGAACATTTTGCTTTATAAATAGCTCAGACTATAGACTCGTTAGCCTGACGTTCTTATAAAGATAGGCATTTATTCTGAAAGGTTATTAATGATAGTCCTGCCCCAGCAACTGAGTGGAAAAGCACGTTGTGGCAAATGAACTGTTGAGAATGCTCCTTGTCTGGTCATTGGTGTGGGAAGCGGAGGCTTGGGGGAGTGGGGGAAGTGGATGTGGTATTAACTGCAGGGCCGGGCCGGCTCGGATGAGGATTGTGCAATCGTATTTGCAAACAACACTTGCGCTCTTATTCATAGTGCCCGTGTCACGTCTGATATTTTTACCTGCTGTGACGTCCGAAAGGAGGAAAGCAACAGAAACAGTGGGCTAAAATTAGTTAGGCTCCAAACCCTTTAAAATGCTAGTGGGTGCTACCACAGTGAATGACCGCCCCTGTGTTTAGAAGATAATCCCTGATACCTGAGGAACTAATAACTACCTTAACTCTTCCTTATGTCCTATCATCGTTTATTTACTCACTTTTTTTATTTATACCTTTTTGATTTTTATTTGTCTTAATAACATTGTTATAGTTATGATCCAACAAAAAGGTTTGGCTGTATTTGACTGTAAGGGCGTGAGATAGAGTGTCACGTGTGTGTGTGTGTGTGTGTGCGTGCGCGTGTGTGTGCGTGCGTGTGTAATTCGGCCTGCCTGCATCACCAGCTGGTTAATTGTCCCCTGGTCTGGTCCACTGGTAATGAGAGTGACTCAATACCAGACAAAAGAGACAGCTACACTGGAAGAGAGCCTCCCATTGGCTGAGTCTGTGACAGCCCCCTCCCCGCATGGGCGCCCCCCTGACTGATGCACGCCCACCCACCCTCTCCCCCCCACCTCCCCTCCACTCTCCTCACTGCCGCTTGTTTTCTCCAACTTGCATGCAGGCCAAAACACACGCTTACTCCTTCTCGCCAAGCCCGGTCCAGAGGAGCTAAGAACCCCAGGTGCTGGAGGCAGAAACCCAGAGCAGCGAGAGCAGGCACAGAGGAAACGAGAGGGGAATCTGGCTGTAGCTAATGATCCTGCGTCTGTTCTAGCTGGAGGAGACCTTCCTGTGGATCTATCAATGACTTCTTTGTTTGGTTTGTTGCAGAGTGCCCCCTCTTTCAGCCCCTTGGAAACAGCCTCCGACCTGCAGCAGTAGTAAGTCCCATGTCTCTTCCTCTGATTTGGCTTTGTGCTTTAACTCTTCCTTCCTTCTTTCAGAATATAGATGATTATTTAAGCCTTGTTATGAGACTAAACGTCAGCGAGCGATTTCCCGGGGCCGAGAAATCGCCCGCCAACCGCGGGGGACTCCTGCTTCCTGAGGAATTCCTGTTAATAAGGCAAAACGCTTCCAGAACAGTGTGTCCTCTGTGTGTGTTCCACAGTGTTTTGAGGGTGTCGCTGGTTGCAGTGTGGACACATGGCTGCTATGTGGTGATTTATTTTAAGACGTCAACCTGGATGTCACTGGGATAGAGGGAACTCGCCCCGCTGCTGCATAACTCGAAAACCGTTATCTGCTCCTGAATGGGTGTGTGCGTACAGATCTACGAGCAGCAGCTGGATTATGAAGGATCACGCTTAAGACGAGGACAAAGCTTACCAAGCCCTTGATCACTTTTATTTTTGTCTGCTGAGATTGACAGCTTCTACTTTTTTTTTTTCGCGTAGTAAAATTCGAGGCATTTAGGATTGCGCCAAAGCTGTCTGGCTCAACAGTCCAGGGAAAATAAACTTCTCCCTCCGTTTGTGAAAAGAACTTTCCATCTGCTACAGTCATCATCTCACCATGGCCAAGTACTGGAAAAGAAAAATCATCGTCACCCAGATCTTTAGTCAGATGAGTTGTTGTTATTTTTTATTAGAGGAGAGAGGCTCCTGGTGAAGAAGGGGTGGAAATTCACTGCCTTAGTCAGTCATAAACCGACTTCCCTTCGAGGCACATATGTGCACGGCAGGATGTTGTTTTTCTCCAGGGTCTGTGTGAAACTGGAGGCAGACAATGTTTGTAAAACGCAAAAACATGTGTGCCTGTGAGTGGTCATCACATGAATGGATGAACTGCTGAGTAGACGTTTTTTGAGCCTCAATTCGACACACACTGTCAGTATGTGAGAGTTATTCTCATTATAAAACTGAAAGAAAGGAGTTTATGTGTGAAGACTGACTGTCTCAGTCAGTCACTAGATAACCTGCAGTAACCTCTGTCACTGTCACTGGCTCCCTCACAGGCAGAATGCAGAAGTTCCCTTGTCCTAGATCTTTCATAGTTCCTGTACTGTTCACTCCCTGTTGCAGCATTTATGGGAATTCTTCTGAGCAACCCTGAACCAACACGATTTTAATGGTTCTCTGCAGTCAGGGTTGCAGGAACAGCAGTGAAAGAGCTTCTTGTTGAAGCAGAGAACAAGAGGAGTAAAGTATCCACGTATTTGTGCACACCACATTTTAGAAAGTAGTAAAATCTCTCTTCTAACGTTAGTGAAAATGGTTCCTTCTGCATTATATAGGAGCCACTAGTCAGTTAGAGCGGCAGCGTGAGTAATGCATGAGCGTAAACCTGAGAGTTGTACAGGTGCATGGCAAAGGGTTAAGGCGCCATGTGGCGCATGTCAGGGAATATTTGTAGAAATCTGTCCTATCCGTCTCTTTGCTTTGTCAAAACATCAATGTCTTCTCTCAATCCTCAGAATTCTGCAACCTCCATCTCAAATTTTCAGTCTCCCATTATTCTGTCTCCGACAAGTCTGCTCAGACAGGAATTACTTTGAGATTTGCTAAACCAGAACCATATGAGAGCTCATTAACCAATTTTCTCCGCCTCTGTTTATCATAAAAAACTTGCAATACAACATCCTCTCAACGAATCCAACTGTGTTTAATTAGCTGTCTGCGTTCCTCTCTCCGCCGCGTAGCTCCTCAAGCAAGTCTGGACACAGCGAGGTGGAGAAGGACACCGGATCATCCACAAGCGAGCCCGCGGCTCCAGAATGTGACCGCCATATTTACAAGAGTGTCCTGGAGGGCGGTGACATTCCCTTACAAGGTCTGCGGGCCCTAAACAAGCGCCATGGCAGCTCTTCCTCCTCTAAAGGTAGGATAATAGCTTCTTTACACATGTGGCCAGTAAAACAGAAGGTGTGTGTGTATGTCTGTGGATGTGGATGTGGGGCTGGACAGTACAGTGGGCCATTAAAGGCCTTTCCTGCTAAGACAGAACCAATGAGTTACAGACTGATGCTGGACCGTTCAACCCTGAGTCAGACAGGGATACATGTGTTTCCTTTTACATTTTTGTCTGAATCCATGCGTTTTCTTTGAACCCAGACATCACAGTATTGGCCAGTCACCTTGCAGCATTTTTTTTTCCCTCAGTAGCTTTTGATTTATTATTGATGGCATGGATGTTTTCATCAAACGTGTGCTGGCCATCTGCTTTGGAAAAGTCATGGAGGGAGGGAGTTTGTCTTTGCTAAGTCGATGGAAGCTAACCTTGGGGATTTTTCCTCTCTCTTGCTCCGGGTGGGAGCTGCCAGTCACTAGGCAGACGTAGGGCAAATCTCCAGAGCGCTCCAGCGCCAGGGAGCAGAGGGCCAGAAATGTGGAGGGATGAGGAGGGACAGGCGAGATAAACCGCGCTGTGCTCTTCACAACCCAGGCACACAAGGGTGAGATAAACAGGAGGGAGGCAGAGGGTGGGCTGGCATGAGGAAGTCAGCTGTCAGTGGGAGGTCAGGGGCTGAAATGCCTGCGCACATGGAGGAGGAGAGAAACAGTGGAGGAGACTGTGACCTAATACCTCTCGTCATTGCGTCGTTACATCTGGAAAGACACAGCAGATGTCACCTTAAAAATATTCTGCTCCAAGTTAGTTGGTTTCAAAAAGAAGTCAATTTGATAGATTTCCCATCACGACAAAGATGGTGACCAAATATGAATACTTAACAGAAAGAAATTGTTCTCATCAGCAGTCACAGTATCTCAAGATGAATGCTGTTTACATTTTTTCCCAGCTGCAGCTTAAAATGATGCAGTAAATGGATATGGCACTTGAGTCAGCTGACTAGCATGCTCTTGACTTATCCCCCTGCCAGAGGCGCCACCTTGACCATTCAAGTCGCTAACTGTTCGCAACCCACAAGACAAAGTGCCACGAGCCCCAAGAAATAACCGATTGCTAGAAGCCAAGCACTTCATCATGTGCTTTTATGTCTTGTGCTCATGAAATAAAAAATAAAAAAGTACTAGAACTAACTTCTTCTTGAGGCGTTTTTTAGTGGGCAGATAGATGAGTAACTCTTTACTTGCCACATGTCATGGATGATGTATCTGCTTTACTCCATCAGTGTGTGTTTTCCTGGCAGATCCCAGTTTGACAGATGGCTCATTCATGCTACGCCAGTGTTGCACAACATGCGAGAAAGTCTTGTGTCATTTCCTGGTACAAACTCTAGTGCCACCACATGCGTGCTATAGTCAGGGAGTGACTGTAGCCAGGGTCGGGCCTGACAGGAGTGAGGACATTTGACTTGTTAGGTTGAGTCACATTTTTTATTTACAGCTCTGTGGGGTGGCAGCGTATGGATTAACAACAGTGCTGCAGGCCATTTATCACCGCAGCCGCCTGTCTCCTGGCTAAAAGTAGAGGAAGGGAATACATGTAGGAGGTCAAAGCTGTACATTCTGCAGTTATGTGGGAGAAGTTTAGCCTGAACATAAACATGAAATAAGCAACTGATTTTTTTTTAGTTGTCTTTTTTGACTTCCTCCTTTTTCAACATTTACAATGCGACTGCAGCCATTGTTGAAATCCAACACGATGCCCAACATCACATAACATCCCATGGCATATTGCTGTTTATAACTTCATGTTTCACTTGTTATGTTGCTGTTTATAGTGATATTGACAACGCGGGCAGTCAATTTCTCCTTGTTCCATTTTTTTGCAAAGCATATTTCTTCATTGCAGTGTCATTCTGTTAGTATAACAGTCATCTATTACTTGATGCTCAGTGCATCAAGTCTGCTTCCTCTCAATGGAACCTGGTCTTTACTTTAGAAATGTGCCTGAGTCTGTTTTAGTGTGTATGTGTGTGAACATGTGACCATTGTAATCTAATATGTTGTTTATTCTGTTGTCCTGCATGCTTGCCAGTGGATTATAAAGGTGGGAATGGCTATATAATTTCACCCTGCTCCTCTGTAAATAGTCGATCGGTTCTTGCCAGTAATGCAATAGGTAACCAGTGTAAGAGTAAGAAGCCTCTTTCTGCTGCCAAAGCCTGCATACCTCAAATCCTGCCCTCTAAGTTCAAGCCCAAGCTGCTGCCGCCCAGTGGTGACAATCAGGAGAGCAGGACTACAACTGTCAGGCACCCAAAGGCCCACAGCTGTGAAGATCTGTACACAGGGCCATGTGACACTGACTTTGCGAGAGCAGAGGAAACGGAGAGTGGTCAGTATTCAGACTCTAAGCACAACTGTGGCAGCGAGTGTTTGGACGGCCTCGGGAATGTTTCTCCTGCAATCAGGAGGAGCGCATCTGACTTTTCCAGCCTGTACAGGACCATGCATCACATCCAGCGGCCCAGCTCAGCTGGCTGCAGCCCCCACGGCAGTGTCCGGAGCCTGGCCTCCCTTTTTGAGAAGTCAAAGGGCGAGGCGGGTGAAAGGTCGGATGATGGGGCTAACATTCCACGGGATGCAGTGTCGTCACGGGTCAGCGAGTTTGAACTGATCATCCAGCGGTCCAGCTCAGCGCCCAGCCGCTCGTCCTCCATGCCCACCCTACACTCCAGCCAGAGCCATAGCCCTGATCACCCCTCTGCCCACCTCTACATGGCGTCTGCCGTGTCAGCAGAGTCACTTTTGGTAGCCGATGCCATCCAAGCAGGCGGCAGCTCCCCAGCGGAGCCAGATGGCAAGAGGTCCGGGGAGGAGGCCCTGCCAGCGAACAGCGTGACAGTAGAGGAGGCAGCTCCCTCATCAGAGGACGGACATGACAGGACCGAGTCCCCCTCTAACACTGAGGCGGAGGTTGAGCAGATCTTTAGTCAAAGTTCCCCAGAACTAACCCACCAAATTATTAATGCATCAGAGAGTCCTGTAGCAGCATCCCCGCCACAGCACAACCACCTCCACCACCACCACCACCACCTCCTTCACCACCTGAACCATCAGCTCCTCCTCAAACCCAGCAAATGCAAAGGCTCCTGTCCAGCTTCCTACACACGGTTCACCACCATACTCAGGCATGAGCGGCAGCAGGCCACGACCCAACAGGACAGGCCTCCACCTCTGGAGAAGAAGACCATGCTGCCTGGAAACCTCTTCCTCATGGGCCCTGCTCCCTTCAGACCGCGGAAGAACCTGCAGACTCGGAGAACCCTGTTAGCCACCAAGGTGACAATGGTTCCCCAGAGGCCGTGCAGCCTCTCCCCTGAGCCCAGGCCTCAGATCCCTCAGCGTCTGTCCTCCCTGGAGGTCTTGGAGAGGCTGAGTAACGGAGACGGAGACAGCACTGACCACCTGAGTAATGGACAAGGCTTGGACGCCAATGGGAACCTACTGCAGCCGCTGGCAGCTCACCTCAGAGGTGGCTATTTCCATCCCCTCACCACTGTCACCCTTTTCCTCTCCTCCCTCACTGTGGTCACTCATTTATCTCGACTCTCTCTTCACCTCGTGTCCCTTTTCTCCACAAAGCGACGCCGCCGCCCCCCTTCATCTGTAGTCTGTGTGCTGTGTTTACAAAGTGACAGGGAAGCCTCCATCTCATTCTGAGTGTGCCGTTTGGTGCTCTTCCATTTCACTGTCAATGAGTATGATCCCACAAACACATCCAAACACCTCACTGTAGGAGGCTCAGGTAGCTTTTGGTAATGTACCTATCTCCCTGTGACATCATATTTGAGTTGTATGCAAGATGCTAGGGTCTGCATAAGCATTACACCGTTTTATTCCAGTTTTGGAGAAATGTGGGGGAAACATGACTTTTCTCTTTTCTATATTCATAATGAGGTGAAAGATGGGCAATGCAATTGCAAACCTTAGATAAAGTCCCAATCAAAGCAATCATCTGTAATGTTTAAGCAGAACATTGGAATATAACTTTGCATACCTTCTCTCAAATTGATGTCTCACCATGTCTGTATTTTATTTCATGTATACATATATTTTCTTTCTTCAGATTTTTTGAATCTCTCATCCGTCATCTTCGATTCTGTCACATTTTCAAAACCAGACAGGATGTTTTCTTTTACGATTTCTTTTTACATACAGTATTTGAAGCATCAGACTCTGAGCTGAAACAATGATAGTTGTTTCTTGTGGCCCCTATTGGGACACAGATAAACATCTATGGTTGTGTGAGAAACTAACTTAATAACAATCAATAACTGAAAAGTAATGGATGCTGGTTGGTTGATTTGTAAAACCATGATGTCATGTTTATTTTCCTATGGCAAAGATACAGTAGACTTCATGTTTTCCTTCCTGCTTTTTCTCCATGAACACACATTTGGTCATTCTGTGTTCATTCCTATGTGCATGCAGGATTACATTTGGCTTTTTTGACGTGTGTTTCTGTGTTTGTTTGGTGTTTTTTTTTTTTGAGTTAGTGTTGCAGAGATTACGGTGTTCATTTAAAGCATGCATGCTTGTAAAGTAGTTGTATATTTTTATGAATCTGTTCAGAGTTCAGTATAATATCATCATTTTACCAGCAAAAGCTTTTATTCTATAATCTAATCTGTACTGAAGGTTGATGAGTAAATTGCTTCACGGCGTAAATGTCCTTCTGTTTCTGTTCTAGACTCTTCTCCAGCTCATGGGGAGAGCCAGGATGAAGTGTTGCGAAGGCGTCATGGGGACAAAGAGGTGAACCGCCTTAACATTTAAGCCAAACCTTCATATATTGCATTTCTGTGACAGTGCTTTAGTAAAGACGGCTGTGTTGTGAAGAAGGAAATCTTATATTATTAACTACATAAATGTGGCACATGAATAAAAGAGTAGAGCCCACCCATATCTGGAGGGGACAGTTTCCTGACACTTTTCCCTCCGGCTTCCTGCCAGAAAATCTTGGAGGAGCAGCGGCGGCTGAAGCGGGAACAGGAAGAAGCCGACGCGGCGTCGAGGCGACACACGGGCATTATCCCAACGCACCACCAGTTCATCACCAACGAGCGCTTCGGAGACCTGCTCAACATCACAGATAACACAGAGAAAAGGAAATCAGGCGTCGAGGTACAGTGCAGGGCTCTGTCTTATCCTTCTGTAAGCAGGAACAAAGACAACAGATGCTGCGTCAGTTTGTGTGTGACTCAGGGAGTCGGGGAGGTGAAGGGCTTGTCAGCAGGATTCTTGCAGACACAGATGGTCGATGAGAGTGTGTTTTATTGCTGAATATTTTCCTGCACTATATGTGGCTGTATGCTCTCGTGGCAGATCGGTCTGACAGTAAACCATCCACAGAAGACAAGTAACTCAGTCGGTTCCAAGCACATCGTTCCTGTCATTGCTAGAATATTTATGTACAGAGGGGGCACTGAAAGACAAGCCAGACATTTTTCCAGTTCACACCAGAACACCGGACAATCTTTTTTTATTTACATAAATGACAAAGGCCACAGAGAATACATACATGTGTACATTTTCTTGTGGTGTTTTCTTGTTTGGAAAATATTATCAGTAAATAATGCTACGCACAATATTATTTGTAGTCATAAAATAGTATTTCTTTTTATATCCACAGAGAACTCCAGCCATGGCTCGCTTTGACTTCAGAGCAGAATCTCTTAAGTAAGTGGGAAAATCCAATTTATTTTCATTCTGTGTTAATGTGATTGTAGAAATGCCTTCGAATTTACTACAATCCACAGCAACAATGATCTTGTGTTTCTGCTTCCATGTTGTGTAGTTTTACTTTCAGTACCAGCAGAAAGGATGTTACTTGAATGATAACTGGCTTTGCATTTGACTGATGATGAAGCTGCGCCAAAAAAATCTAACAATTGCAGGAAATTACTGTTTAGTGTGAAAGAACAACAGTGAAAGATTTACAGCCTAATTGCCAATAGAAAGTGAGCAACACTAGTCCAAGTAGATAAGATGATGACGCACTACTGGACCGAGAGCTGCATGGAAATTTATGAGAATCATGTCTTTGAAACATTTCTAGGGAACTGCCATTTCAAAAGGGAGACATAGTGTACATCATTCGACAGGTGGATCAAAACTGGTATGAAGGAGAACATCATGGGAGAGTTGGTATTTTCCCCAGAAGTTATGTTGAGGTATGTAGATCCTTTCTTCCTTTTTTATTTATTTAAGCAATAAGTTATGCAATATGATTTGTAATGCTGTTGTTATTATCTGTCACTGCAGTTTGGCTTTTAATTAATATCTTTTTCCGTGATCAGTCAGTTCTGTTATTTGTCTTCTTGTGCAGCTCCTTCCTCCTACAGAGAAAGCCCAGCCAAAGAAAAGTGCCCCAGTGCAGGTCCTGGAATATGGAGAAGCTGTGGCACGCTTCAACTTTAACGGGGACACTGTGGTGGAAATGTCCTTCAGAAAGGTTTGACATGGGAATGAATCAACACAAACCCAAAAATACTTTGTTTTTAAATAATAGTGACAATTTTTTACTCCTTCTTTATTCATCCAAACATGTTTACTGTTGCTGTTCCGAACTCGTGCAGGGAGAGAGGATCACACTTATTCGTCGAGTTGATGAGAACTGGTATGAAGGCAAAATCGCAGGCACCAACCGCCAAGGCATCTTCCCTGTCACCTACGTAGAAGTGCACAAAAGACCCCGCGTCAAGAACGCGGTGGAGTACAGCGACCCTCCAGTCAGCCAGTCGCCGCAGCGCAGCACCAACGCTTCTCCTCAGGTGAGGACTCTGAGGCAAACACTGCTGCGTCAGTCGTCTGTGGCTGCAGTACGAGCTGAACTGGGTTTTATTTAATGCTGCATTTCTGAGTCCAGAGCAAACACCCACCTTTTTTTAAAGTTTTTTTTTTTACATGTGAACTTGTTTCATCTCTCACTTCCTTTTCTTTCTCTCATCCTCTCTTTTCTTCGCCCCCCCCCGGTCATCTTCATGCTGTTGCTCTAAAAAGCTGAGTCGTAATCACCTGACCACCTCCCCCCTCCCCCTACCTCGCTCCCCCCGCCGCTCCGTGTCCCCCGAGGTCCACGCTGTCTCCTCCGAGTGGATCTCCCTGACCGTGGGAGGAGGGAGCCCCCCTGCCGCCCCCACCCCTCCCCTGCCGCCGCTGCCCACCGTGTCCTACCGCTGCGGCGAGTACCTGCCCCCGCCATTCTCTGCCAGCCCCGTGCCTCCTGTAACCGGCAGTCCATACTACATCTCCCCCATGGTCTCGCCTTCTGCCTCACCACTGCCACCGCCTTACCCACCCAGACCCAACTCTGCCACTCCCTTCCTCACATTCACCCCCCCTCTCGGGGAGGACTTCCTGTTCTCTCCTCCATCCCCACATCTGTCACGCAGCTTGAGCCCATGTGGTGGGCCAGTGCTGGAAGGCTGGCTGAGGGGGGAGAAGGAGGTGACAGAGGGGGAAGGCACAGAGGGGCACGGGGGCCGCAAGGCCCTTGGCAGCAGGCAGAATAGCCCTGCAGAGGTATCTTCTGCATGGTGTGCGGTGTTGTATCTGAGGCTCACTCTGGAACAAGGGCTTCTGGCCACAGTGTGATTCCCTAAAACTCTGTTTGATGACTCACTTAGGTGACTAATTTCTAGAGGTAACCATATTTAGCCCATAGGAGGATACATCTCTTGGTTTAGTAAAAACAATAAATTAGACCTTGTCACTTTGCCTAAGGCTGCATGTTGCCATGTGTGCTCTACTAACACACAAACTATTTACTGTGTTCCCATGTTGTTGCAGTTCAGTTTCAGGTTTCATAACTGTAAATAAACTATTGCGCTTGCATTTCCAAGACTTATTTGAGCGTTGGAAGTTTACCACATGGTTGCATGTTGTTGCAGAGGTATAATCGCATGGATGCCACTTGACGTTTGGAACTTGGGACAGTGACATACAAAATTTATTAGTGTACACACACACACACACACACACACACATTTAGCTTTCACATGTCGTCTTCTGTTTCAAAAGGCTGCTGCAAGCTTGAAATTCCCTCCCACAGGGAAGTGAGACCTGGCCGTCCCTGTGGTATGACAGTATTTTACAGCAGTGGCACATGAGGCGCAGTGACCACCAAAAAAGCCGTAATTCTGAAATGACCGTGCTGATGTGTCCTTTCTGTGTTGCAGTTTGTAAAGAATGAGGCTGACCATCATGGACGCAGCTCCAGAAGCCCTGTGATGCTGTTTGACGTCCAGGATAACAACAATGTTAACTCATTTGCGGTAAGGGGAATTTACAAAAATAACTTGACGGATGTTAAGTGATACCATCAATAACACGCCACCTTCAATCATCCATTTGACTCACATCATCTTTAACTCATTATGTCTTATACATCTGTGCTACATGTCATATATTAGGACCTCATTAAAGGAATAGTTTGATATTTTGGGGAAATAACATTAAGTCATGTATATTTGCATATACAAGACAACATAGCTGAAATGTTTACATTCGTGCACATTATACTTTTTTTTTTAAAGCAGGGGTAATGTCCCTGTCAAACAACTCGTTCACATGATACAAGCTGATGATTAGTCAGCAGAACATGTTGCTGAGCCCCAACCACACTTATCGAGCACAGTCCAAAGTTCATCACCAACACAGGCGCACATTTACACAGAAATATTGCTCAATCTAGTTTCTCTAGTGAGCAGTAAGTTGGTAGTACTGGTCATTACCACCACACTGCCATTACTCATGTTAAGGTATGATAACCAGCTACTGTCTCCACCTTCAATTAAAATGAAATTATATAAGTGGAATTCATCTCATCAAACTGTAAACCATAAACAGAATAACAGAATTTCCCAAAATGTCAAAGGGTTTCTTTAAGCTGCACCTGTCAGCTTCATCTTTATACTGCATGTTCATACTGGGTTGAGCCTTGTCTGAGGTGAACTAATGTTTCATGTTTCCTGTCTACATGCCCTCACTGGTGTCTTGCCTTTTCATGGCTCTCCTCCTGGTCTCCACCAACATCTCCTCTGCTTTCTTTCCTGGCTTTTAACGGATCACTCCCTTTCTTCCTTGCCACTTACTGGACCTAATCTCCCTCTCTAACTCCTCACCTCCCTCCTCAACTTCACCTCGGCCTATTGTGGGACTTTCGGTGGGTCTGTCTTTCTCTGACGACTTCACCTACTGCTACTAGGAGGCAGTGTGTAATGAGATCTTGAATATAGCTGAGACCTCGGTGAGGTACTGCAGCACCCTGTCCCATCACGCTCATGACTCTATCCTCAGACTCCACCCCCACCCCAGTAAACAATCTTTCATCATTTCCCAGCAACCCCAGTCCCACAGCAGCAGTCCGGAGCCAAGTCGTCTTAACTGTGGAATGTGAGTAAGATGCATTTCAGTCTGACAGCCAATTATATTTCGCATCTTCTGAGCTTTGCAGGTTGACCAGTTTCACTTTTGAATCCCGCTCCAGTTTCCAGGCTTTGTACAGCTACGTGCCGCAGAACGAAGATGAGCTGGAGCTGCGGGAGGGAGATCTTGTCAGTGTCATGGAGAAGTGTGACGACGGCTGGTTTGTGGGTATGTGCCAGAGGACAGATTCTTCAGTCACGCAGTCACACTCACTGTGTCACATTAATCCACATAGGGTTTCTGCAGAGTGACACCAAAGCGTTGCACACGTGCACAATGTGCATGCACAGGGCTCCTGGAGAAGTTGTATCATTTACAGTGTCACGTATAGAGTTTCTGAAGAATGACAGTGATCAAGTGCAACGGACATGCTTGCGTCTTGTACTGGTTTTAGATATACTGAAGTGCAACTGTGCTATTTTGTAATAATATTAAGGTCATGTTAGCCTCTAATTTCAAAAATATTATTTCACTTCTTTTTTCCTAAATAGTGTTTCTGCTTCTCTTTGTCCACAGGTACCTCAAAGAGGACAAAACAGTTTGGGACTTTCCCTGGGAATTACGTGAAGGAGGTGCAACAGTAAAAATATCTAACCTGGCTGTAAACACATGTTGCCTGTCAAGCTTGGGAAGTCATTACTATCGCGCATGGCTGTTGGTTAGAATAGTCATTTAGCCAGCCGAATCCATTATGTCTGGGGAAAGTGATCGGTTGTGCACGAGGCGAAGACAGAGACAGCTCACTGCCCAAACCTCAGAATCTTCTACACCTTGATCACATGTCACACATAAGTCCGTCCTCACATGTGGCATTTCTCTGTGAGAACCCACCAAACAATAGCTTTTATTGCTTCCATTTGTCTTGTTAATCTTACAATACATAAGTGTTTACACAGCACCTCAGTCTGGAGGCTGGCAGCAGAGCAGAGTTTATGGATCAAAGAGAGGATCTTATTACCTGAACTGGACTTTGGAGAAGACAGAATGTATTAGTGTGTTGTGGGGTGGGAGCTGGTTTTCATTAGCTACCTTTCAGGACAGGTGTGGTTACCTGTCCATGATGTACAAAGTGCATCCCTTTATTTCACCTTCTAAAAGAAAACCTTCAGTGTTTGGATCAACCAACTGTATACGTGTGTGTGGAGTTTAATGTGGTGGTTTACTCTTGGACTCATTCCTGTTCAACAGACTAGATTTAAGAAAAACAAAATGAGTTCAGTGCCCCGTGGAGTGCTGTAAATACTCAAAGCCTTATGTACCAAACCATTAGAAACTGGTCAGAGATATTTGTCGGGTTTGCATTTTTCTGAATCACCAGTCAGTATTGATTATTTTCAACAGCATCACAACATTCGCAGCTCAGTGTAACCAAAAAGCTTTAGATACCGGTTCAGTATTGCCTTCATTTTTTCATCCGGATGTTGTTCCACAACAGTTGTTACAGTCATGTGCATGAATAGAAACGTTCAAATGTTGACGTGTGCTTCACTTTTTCTCTGTTTCCACATCCGACACAAATACAGAACCTGTGGACTGTGTCACGTGTCTCACAGACGTGAGGACAGACAGTGTACATGCACATCTCATATTTTCAGGAACTATTTATTTGTCGCCTCTGATGACATAGACATGAACTATGTTTGATGATGCCTGTAAGGTAGCTCGACCACAGGACAGGTGTGGTAGCACTTCACTTCCTGTTTGAACATTTAGGGAGATCCCAACTAACATAACAGAAGATGACACATAAAGCTATTTAATGTTTTAAATGTAACTTAGGCAGGTGTCTTAGGAAATAATAATCGCACTGATTTTTGCAGGCGTATTGAGATTTAAACCGTGCCCTTACTGACGAGACTGTATGTTTTAGCCATGTAAATGTGTACAGTGAACTTTAAGATGCCTTTCAGATATGGCAACATATTTTCATATATCATGACTGCAGCTTCAAACAGTGGAATGATTCAATTAAAAAGATCAGCATCTGGACAGCATACAGCGTTAAAAAAAAAAAAAATCAGTCAGACATTGACAAATCCAGTCAGGGCATGCATCAGCTAACCGCTCTGTATTTGCATTCAGCGCATAGAAACTGTTTGCTCTCTGTGCTGCAGTAGTTCACCGATCGAAGAGATTGTTTGAATTCTGCTACCTTCCTGCCCCCACGTTTTTATTCTGATCCTGTCACACTGTCAGAATAGGTCCTCTCTATGTATAGATACTATCTTTCTTTGCTTGTGTTTGCATCTAATTTCCTGTTGGCCGTGAATGTTGCGACGTGCTCATCCATCCTCAGCAGAGCTTTCTAATAGTACTTGCAAATAATTCTCAGTGCTTGTCGTGACCTGCTTGGAGCAGCAGATGGGTGTAGCTTGTAGAGCAACTGCTAAAAAAGCAACTGCTACATTAAGTATATTAAATTCAGTTTAGTTAATGCCTGTGTCAACAAGTAGCTGAAGACAGATCCTCTTCTTAGGCCACATGTTTTTAAATGGTCAAATGGTGCCAGACTATTAGCAGGCCTACTTTTTAGTATAATGAAGTATAAGGAAATAAAAGTGAAACGGTAGCTACATCTAAAAACATATGTTTTCTCTCTCTTTGCTTTCATGTGCAAACTGTGGTACAGTGATTATAGACAGTGGTCTGACTGGAACATAGCTTGTAGATGCATGTGCCTAAGTACATACGCTCGATGATACGTCACGATAAACACATTCATTCAGCTGAAATAGTCGTTTCATCCCTGTCATTTGTTGTTGAGACAAAAATCGTGTTTGTTCTTGTGCATATCACCACTGCCAGCATCAGCAAGGCAACATTGTCTCAGCAAGATAAAACACATGGCGCATTGTGGGTTTGCTTGTATAGCACTGATACACTGCTCAGAGATTTTGTTACACCTCAAAAGCATTTTTTTCCTCTATCGTGGGCTAAAGAGTTTGTTTTCCTGCGTAACCCCAGCTGCTCATGAATGTGCTGATTGGCCGGGACTGTGTTGACCTGTGGGCGTGTAAATAATTCCTCTTCCCTGACAGAACAAAAGGAGGAAGGCTTGCTCTGTCTCAAACACACCAGACTGTCCTCACTCACTCAGTCACAACAGATGTCTCTGTGATTCCGTGCCCCATAAATAAAATGACAGGGTGAATGAATGTATGATTATACGAATGTGGTGCTGCGTACACAGATTGTAAAAATAACAAAACGTGTGAGTTAGATGTTGAATGAACACAGGCTAGTGAGCAGCACAGCACAAGAAGGACTGTAAATATGTAAGATAACACAAACAGACTGCGAGGGATGGGAGAGAGACTGAGCTCTCCGTTACTTGCAGTGCTTTATTTACCTGAAGGATTTCTGGCAAAGCACAGAGTGGAGCATTACTGAGCACAGGCCGTTTGACTCATATGAACATTGCGCTGCCATTTGTGAGGATCATAATGCCTTACGTTAGAAGCAAATTTGTGCCTCGTTTTCATTGAATAGTTTTGTTTTGTTTTGTTTTGTTTTGTTTTGTTTTGTTTTCCCATTAGTCCTCGTGGGCCAGGGGAGGGCAGATTTAATAAGGACTTGTCAGCTACTGTGCAAGTACCAATGAGTGTGACACAATGCTTCGACCTAATGATTAGCAATCATGAGAATGGGCTAGTTTAATGAGACGCACAACCTGCAACAGGTTTGGTTTGTTTGCTTCAATTTGCCGTGCTGTTACATTGACAATATTAAAATAAAGATCCTATACACTGCTGTGACTTCGGTATTATGCAATATTTAATAAACCATTTAAACCATCTGGTGTTGTTTGTTTTTCTTTCTGGCAAAGGTGATTTGAATGCCAGGTTTGCTTAGAGTAACTTGTGATAAATGATAATGGCCTGTCCTATGGAGCACCATGTATATCGGCTGGTTCAAATCCCATCAGGTGATGGTGTTGACAGATCTGTTTTTACAGCCATAACAGTCAGGAGCATATGGAGGCTATTTTTCACTTGGGCAGCTCTCTTACATTTCAGAAGGGCTTCACTTTAAAACAAACATTTTCAAAGACTCCACTGGTATGCCTGAAGGCCTGCTGTGGATGCATGTAAACCGCACATGAGAGGACGTGTCTCAGTCTGTCTTCAGTCTGGCTGCCCGGAGCTTTTTCTCTCCACTCTCAGCACAGATCATCTGGCAGGAATTCAAGGTCTGGGAGCGGCACATTCCACATCCTGGGATTTAGCTCTACCATAAATGGTAAGCTCGCATATAACACGGTGACGTACCGGCAGGCCGACATCCCTACAACAAACACTGGAGCTCGTCGGAGAGGAGCAAAAACACGAAGAGGAATCACTCTGCTCCGCTTTCCAGTATTGTCATCATGGAAAGATTCAGCTGCACAGCAGACTTCAGCTGTGGTCTGGCAAAGAAAACCCATTAGTGGTTCCTACAGGAACAAACTCTGCATATTATATTCTCATATGTGTCATTCAGCCAAATGCCTCGATCTGCATGTAGCTTTATTATTATTGCATGTAACGTTATTATGATCAGATTGAAACCACAGCCAAAGTTATGATCCACACTGCAAACTCATAATACTGAGACTAATACGAATACTAATGACATTAATGTAAGACTGTTTCTCAGAACATACGTAAGTTAAAAACAGAACATCGGTCTAAGATAAACAAAAAAACCTGACTGACTAAACAGGTGTATTACCTGGGTGGGGCGGGGCTGTTGTCACACTGTGCTGCAGATGAACACACATTGTGTGAGCTATTGTGTGAGTAGCCACAACACTATTATTAACAAACTAGTGGCAACTGAGGTAACATGTGACATGTGTGTTCATCTATCCGCCTATTAACATGTTTTATTACTGGAGCTCAACAGCAGGACGAACACAGTGTTTTCCCTTGTCTTTTTATATGGTTTGTGAATATGAATAATTAAATCTTAAAATGTTACTAATGAATGAATGTGGGGACGTCTTGGTGGTCACGTGACCCCCACCCTGCACCTGAGCGGCTGAGCGACTTCTCTTCTCACACTCGCGCGGCGGAGTGATCCATCCTTTCGCTAGACGATCTCTGCTCTGTGTCTTATCAGCGCGAGGAAACTTTAAAACCTGCAGTCTGGCTGTAACCTGAGGGTCCTCCCTCCTCTGCAGCTGTAGTCCAGCCCGCTACTGTCGGACAGCGCACATGTCGCAAGTAGCTTGAAGCGAAGTGACGCGACTAGAGCACAAGTGAACAACACAGGACAACACACCGTTAGCGACATGCCTATGCGGGTGATGATGAAGGGTCCCGCGCCCTGGGGATTCAGGCTGGTCGGGGGAAAGGACTTCGAGCAGCCGCTGGCTATCTCCCGGGTAAGTTAGCTGCCCTGTTAGCTGCTGCATTGTGACCAGTTTTGACCACACCTGAGCTTGTCCACACTAAACTGTGACTGAGAGTTGACAAACAGCTGCTCGGTTAATGTTAGCTTCAGGTAAAATGACACCGTTAGAGCGCCCAAGCTAAACTGTTATGTATATGCTTTATTCAGCTAACGATAGCTTGTCGTTTCCGTGTCGCCGTGTAATTAACTGTTAACAGTGCTTTTATCCAGTACAATGTGCACAGAGACACGGTGTTAGGCGATGTCAGACGACGTTGTTATTTATGTGAAACAACAATAGTCTTTGTGTTATCACGTCTACGGTTTCATATTAACTTGTATCTCTCTGAGACGCAACTTCAAATTAAAATTGCATCTTGAAACTTTTTATTTTGACATTCCTCTGTATTGAGTGAGCCCGAACACCACTAATTAGTTTTACAACATAGTTTCACACATCACTGTAACGTTTTATTAGACAGGGTTAACAGAGTGATGCTGCTGTGGCTGTATGTAGATTATGACTTTCCACTGTGTAGTTTGTTTAAGTGAAGGCTTCTCTTCCTGTTTCAAATGTGGTGGCTGTTGTTGCTTCGCTCCACCCAGTGGGAAAGTGATCAGGAACTCCTGGACTTTACCAGAGTCTGCCTGGTTGAGCCTTAATCTTCCACAGCCCTGGAGGCAGTGATCAGTCTGAGACACTGAAAACTGAAAACAGCTCTGCCAGAGGCTTTGCCTGTGTTTACTGTAAACAAAGAGTCTCCAGTTAAATGTTGTTGTTTCAGTTGTAGTTTGACAAGAAAGTTTTAGGAGATGTTTGTGGAAATTGGAGAATGTGCTTATACTCATTTAAAATCAAATTCAGGTTTCACATCTTTTAAAGGTTTAAGATCTATTTAATGCTCATGGGTTGTTCAAATTTAACAAATCTCCCAGGACTAAATATTTGAAAAGGTTATAAGAGCACATATGTTTTGACTTTGCCTCCTCATGCGAATCAGAATTAGACTCCAGAAAGACAAGGGTGCATACAGCCCTAAAAGATGTTGCTTTTTAGTATTTATTTGTCCTGATTTGTAGGTCACTCCTGGGAGCAAAGCAGCTGAGGCCGACCTGTGTATAGGAGACCTGATCTTGGCTATCAACGGAGAGTCCACAGAAACCATGACTCACTTGGAGGCACAGAACAAGATCAAGGGTTGCATAGAGGAGATGGTGCTCTCTGTTGACAGGTAGGATGTAGCAACATGTACCAGTCTGATGTGCATCACCGCAGGCAAGAAAATCCCTGAGTAATATGAGACAGCTCAGCCACAAACAAGATTTACAGGTAGTGACGTTGTGTTTATTCATGCTCTTTAAAGGGCAAGTCTGTCTGTCTTTTTTTCCTCATGAAAAGGTGGGAGGTGCATGTATAAGTTTTGTTGTAATACTGTGTCTTCTGGTGGCAGATGTTGAAAACAAATTTAAAAAAAATCTGTTGATGTTAAGAGGTGAACTGTTAAGAAATGCAGGCAAAGTTACATGTTGAATTATGGGATTTTCCTTTTCCCCTTCCTCTGTTCTTCAGGTCAGAAATAAAACTGTGGTCTCCGCTTTCATCTGAGGAAGGGAAGACACATCCTTACAAGATGAATCTTGCATCCGAGCCACGGGTGCGTGTCAACATCAGTCCTAGAGCTTTTAATTTACTTCCTCACCTCCTGTTACTTACATTTTAAATTGGTAGCATTGCCATTTACATGTACCCATATAATTTATAGAAGCCTGGATATTCCTTTCCCACCACGTCCGCAATGGCTTCTGGTTTTTTTTTTCTTTATATTGCCAATGATGAAGTCATTGTTTACTTCCCAACAGGAGGTTTCCTAGGAGACGGTAGTTTATCAGCCAAGCGCTGACGCAAGCCTCAGTTCCTGCCTGCTGAGTGGAAAGTTGAGGCCAAAGTGTGAATTCATGTAGGAAACGGTGTGATGCCTCCCAGGCTCTGTGTGTTTCACAAGTCACAGATGTTCCATATTTTTCACACACACACAGTAACACATGTTTGGGGTGCTTGTCTGGCGTCTGTCACTTTGATGGCACTTTGTTTTTTATATCTTTATACCACAGTATCATTCTTTAAGTTATAGTTGCATTGGTCCATGCAAGTATTGTCTCTTTTTTTTATTTGTTTCATTTCCTGCGTGAACTCGCTTTCTGAGACTCTGGGGTGTTCTGTAATTAGATGCCAGATGCTTGAAGCATGAGCTATATTTGAAGGCTTTTTTCTGAGTTTCCACTGTGAAGCATGAGCTAGATTTGGTGGTATGTATGTGCCCACTGTGATGGCATGCCATTGTCAGGACGTGTTTGTCTTTAAAGACTATTAACTGGTTAGCTACAATTAAGGCAGAGTCTTTAGGTTTACATCATCCTGTTGAAACTAGGACTTTGAATCAAACTAAAAACAGAGTTTAAAGAAGAAAATTAAATTAATTCAGTTTAATTTTATTGATATAACTGAAAACAGTGATTGGCTGTTTACACACACCAAGCAGTATTCACTTTGCTCCAGCGTTTTCAAAAGTTGTGTTTGCAATTGCATCAAGTTCACATGACATGTGTTTTGCATGTTTCAGACAGTGAAAGTATGTGATCCCTGCATTCACGACCAGGGGCAGACTGGGACAAAAAATCAGCCCTGGCATTTTTGGATCTGGTTAGGAAACAATCTCTTGCGCTCACTTTTTATTTTATTTTTTTTTGCCAAATGCATTACGCAGGCAGGAGCAAAGCAAAAGGGGCTGGTGTTTAACAGTGTGATTGGGCCAGCCCAGTGTCAGTCGGGTCGCTTATCTACTGATTTTATGGGCCGGTCAGACCAATATATAAAATTTATACCATTAAACATAGATTGAGACTATCGGCCCAAATAGCACGTTGTCCTACCGGGAAAATGCCTGGTATGCCCGATGGCCAGTCCGCCCCTGTTCACGATACTCATGCTTGGTCACTCACAAAAATCTGTTAACAGAGCAATTTGTGCTTAATTTTATAGGAGGTGAAACACATAGGCACAACCCACAACAGGAGCGCCCTGCCGTTTACTGGTTTTGGTTCCAAAGTTGTGACCAACCAGTACAACAACCCGTCTGGGCTCTACTCCTCAGAGAACATCAAGGACTTCAACTCAGCTGTGGATGAGGTTAAGACCATGGCTACAGCCAGTGAGCCCAACAACAAGTAAGAATAATTTATGATGACAACTTTAGTCCAAGAAAGGACACGGTCGAGAAAAAACTCAAACCGTATTTGCTCGGGTGAAGAGCTTCCTAACTAAACGTAGACTGATTATATTTGTAGGCTGATGTTTCTGGGATTCTCCTGGTCAGTCATGTATGTATGTATACAGGGGGTCCTCGAGTTACGACGGAGATCCATTCCTGAGAATGTGTCGTAACCGAATTTCGACGCAAGTCGGAACATACATTCATATGTAAGGTAGATACTAAGTTGTGCCACTAGATGTCACACCACGCTAAAATAAGAGTTTATTTTGATCCTTCGATGTCGGCTCTTCCTATCATTGTGAAGCAGAATTCACCAAGCGTTGGATTGTTCACCCACTAATAGGGAACGTGAGCTGGGTTTAGACCGTCGTGAGACAGGTTAGTTTTACCCTACTGATGATGCGTCGTTGCAATAGTAATGTGGTGAATTGCCTTTTGTCCCTCTTGACACACCGTAGGGGTTGATATCGCGAGTGTAATGAGCATTTCCTTTTAGATGTCGGATATCAACCTTGTAGACCCTGTGTTGTGAATAAACCTACGGTATTGCCACGATTCCGAACCCATCTGTGTCCGTGTGCATCTCCTTACCGGCTGCCGCTGCACCCCACCGCCAGCCGTCATTTCACATAAGTAAACACAACGCAGAGTAACCTAGCTGTGGAGGTGTTGGAGAGCCGGCATCAACTAGTTCCCGTGCGAAGTCTGTACGTATTTACGGGCAAACCGCTTAAGCCGAAACAAGGAAGTTCATGGGAGATGTGTCGTTTCTGTAGAAACTTTAACACACTTCAAACAAAATGATCGATAGGCATTTTGTTTGAGATTTGCACAGGTTTTTTCTCTGGTCTCTATCTATCTCTATCTCTGGATCTTTTATACTTAATGTATCAGCATCAGGGTTTAGAAAAAGACAAAGCAATTGCTGTTTACCATGTTCTGACATGTTGCCTCCTCAGACTTACTGAGATTAGCACATTTGCTTTGTAGAGCTTCTTCAGAACCACCACAAACAAGCAGCAAGCGGCCACCTGTAGCAGCAGATTCAGAGGTCTATAAGATGCTGCAGGAGAACCAAGAGTCTGAGGAGCCTCCGAGACAGTCTGCCTCATTCAAGGTGCTTCAGGAGATTCTTGAGTCAGGTACGGTTTATTATTCACTGCTTCCATGATGCCTAATCAAGTATTTTGTTTTGGTCACTTAATGCTATAAAGTTTGCGTAAAAAAAAATCAGATAAGATTAGATTAAGATTTTGAGTCTGTGTGATGTTTATAGGTGACTCGGATAAACCATCAGGGTTCAGGAGTGTGAAAGCACCTGCAACAAAGATCGGATCATCAGTGGGGAATGCAGACAAGTTACCCATCTGTGACAAATGCGGATCCGGGATTGTGTAAGTATTTATGATTTTGTTGATTAAACTGTTGTTATAGGAAGACTTAGTCATTTATGGCTTCATAAAGATCAAGATCTCCATTTCATTTGTCCTGACCTCAATTCACCTCCACCATAAAGTGATTCAGTTATCCCTGATTATACTGTCTCTCTTGATATGTGTTAAGCAGTGGTGGAAAGTAACGGAGTACAAATACTTCGTCACTGTACTCATTTTTTTACGTATCTGTACATTACTTAAGTAAACAAGATAGAGCTTACTTTTGACTTTTACTCCATTACACTTTGAAGCTGTTATCTGTACTTTCTACTCCACCACATTTCTAAAAATGGACCTTGTTACATTTTAAGATCACTCGCCTAAATGTTCCCTTCACAAAAATATTGATTCACGTTGCTGCTGCGGATGTTTAAACCAATCATGTATTCCTGACCCGGCATCGTGACATTAAAGCACACCCTTAGAAGCACCATGGAAGTCGCATATGACCTAAACTATGGTGATCCAGACAGTGACTGAGACTCTGAACTGAACTTGGTCCTATTTGAAAGAGCTGTTCGAGTTCAGAAAAGAGCATAACGGTGCTTTCATTATTTAGCTAACTTGCATGGGAAATGTAAAAGCCCCACTATGTAGTTTTGCAACCTTCAAACTATATTTTCAAAATTATTTTGATGGTACAACAACTCACAATAGATACAACTACACCTTTGTCATCGCCTGAGAGCACCTGTATCGCCTGTACTGGCTACTTACTAAGTTACTACCTAACTTCATGGTTTGAGTAAAAAAAAATTGCTTTACAGCATACGTCACCTCCCCCTCCTCCCCGCGCCCACTTTCACTCACTTGTGTTCGCAGAAAGAGGTGGGGTGTATAGATACACCGATAGAGTATTAATGGACAAGTTTGCACTTGCACATTGTTTAGATAGTGCAGGTAAAAATAGCCTGGTCTTGTAGATAAGTGAAATTAGGCTATGGGAAATTGAGTAGTAGGTTAAAGTAATGCTTATGCCACTACATTTGGTGTTTATGCCATTATTAGTAATTTTAACAGCAAGAACCTCTGTTTATCATAAAGGTTAGCATACGTATTAGCTTCAGTACTTCCTCAACCATTGGTGTTAAGACATTTGGAAAATGTGACAAAATGTTGCGATTAACCTAGTCTTGTCTCTAACTTGTCTCGGGAGTTTGTCTCCCCAGTGTGGCTGAATATGGTAAACACCAGTAGAGTACACAGTTCTTAAACCATGTTGCTGTCTTGTCTTTTTTTTTTTAAATTTAATTAACTTGAATATTGACCATCATACATTTTCCTCAAAAATATCATCAATGCCTATATTTGAGGGAAAAATTAGATTTACTAGTTTTGATTCAGTACTGCTATTTTTGTTTTGGTTTTTGCTCAGATTCTGTATTTTGTGTTGAACTCCTGGTAAGTTAATTTCACCCCTAATATTAGGTACTGTGAGGCTGCCCGCAGTGAAATTGAATGTTAGAGATCAAAAGAAGCCCATTATAGATACTGAGCTGAGTCTCTGTAGCCAGGCTCAGCCATCTGGTCAGAAATGTCCCCAGAAGAGTGGATGAATCAGTAGATTCATGTCCATTTTTTAATGCTCAGCAGTCCCATGAGTGCTACAGCATGTTGGGGTGTCCAGCTAGATTATGTCAGTAATTCCAGGAGAGGAGAAATTGTGGATCTCAAGCCTAATATGATCTTCACATCTACATTTCAGGGGGGTTTTGGTGAAGCTGAGGGACAAGTTCCGTCACGCTGAGTGCTACACCTGCACAGACTGCAACATCAACCTAAAACAGAAGGGACATTTCTTTGTGGAGGACAAAATATATTGTGAGAAGCACGCACGGGAGCGAGCAGCTCCGCCTGAGGGCTACGACGTGGTCACAGTCTTTCCCAAGTAGAGCGCTGTCTGGGCCCATGCAGCCTCGGACTGGACGCCACTGTACAACACATGACATAATCCAAGACATTACAGTATTTAGCTTTAGCTACTCCCAACACTATTAAATGATCCTCTCTCTCATTCTGCTTTGTACAGGCACGGGCAGGCAGGAAAATAAAGAAACTGCATGTTGATTTGCACATTAATTCTGGCTTTTGCAAAAAAATATTATGAGATCATGATTCAGTTAGTCTAAAATATAGACTCTGGGTTTTAATAGTATTTGTCTTTGCACATGTCCATCATGTTCTTTTGAATCATACAGAAACCACTAGAGACCACATGTTTCTTACATTTTAATTAAATAAATAGACCAACCTTTTATACAACAAAACAGCACAGTAAAATTAGAATGTCATTGCCAAATAAATATTTTAGCTTAAACCACTTCTCTTGTCTCCTTAAATCATTGATGGTGCTTCATGGTGTTTTCGTGGCATTGTCTCAGATTGTAAGACAAAGAGCAATCTGAGTGCAATATGGCCATTAAAGCACTTTCCAACATGAAGAAACCACATCAGATGATGTTATGGCTCAGTTGTAAAGTACGTTATCTTTAACTGTATAAAAACAGTAACTCAGCCCTTTGAGGAACAACAGGGAATACTGGTCTGTGTGGGCTGATTTCTGACCAATTAGCGCTCAATTAGTGACGTGACTGCAGGTGATTTCCCTTGATTGCTGATGAAGTCACCTGCTGTGACGTCACTAATCAAGGTCAGCAGTTTTCCTCAGTGAAAATTAAGTTACTGATCCATATAAAAACACGGAGTCAAAAATCAATAGTGCCAGTGATTTTCGCCACATAGAGACGTGGAAAAGAAGGACTGGCCTCGTGCAACGACTTTACAGTTCAGCGCATTGACTGGTGAGTAAAAGCTCGTTGGGTCAAAGTCAGCTGAGGACGTGTAACCAGACTCTGGAGACAGGTCACTGGACGGGCTCCTCAGATCCGGCACCCCCTGCAGGTGGTCCGCCGTATCTCCATGTTGGTCAGCCATGCGCAGAGTCTCCGTCAGGGCCCAGATGTAGTTGTGCGCAAAGCGCAGAGTTTCGATCTTGGTGAGCTTTGCGTCGTCGGGCAGCGCCGGCAGGATGCGCCTCAGCGCGTCCAGAGCCGAGTTCAGGTTGTGCATCCGGTGACGCTCCCTGTCGTTAGCTTTCACTCTGCGGCGGCCGCGCTGCAATGGCCGCGCACATCTCTTGTCGCTCCTCGGGTGTTTTCCTGCTGACTGGCCCGTGACAGCAGGCTGTAGTCTGCTGCGGAGCAGAGGGTCCTCTGTGGCGTCACCAGCTCCAGCCCCGGCGCTGCAGGGGGTCGCTGCGTCTCTGGATGAGCGCACATCACCAGTGGCTGTAGGAGACATCCTGTGTAAACAACACACATTTATCAGGGATCATCAACACTGCTGTATCAAATATTAATTACACACCAACTACTAACCGAATCAAAATCATCAAAGTTTTGTGTCTGAATGAAACTTTTGCCTCAGTTTTCCGCAGTCCTCTTACACATTTCCGGCGCAAGTTTTATTTTTCTTTCTGATACTAAATGATTCAGTAAATGATGAAATGAGACAATACTACTGCGCCGCTATCCAGAAAGTCAACTTCAAGGGAAAAAAAACAGTCTTCAGCTGGATGGATAAACGGTGTTTACACTTACTTATGTACCTGTGACAGGTGAAGCTTGGATAAGGAGACAGCCAGTCGTCCTTGTTAATCCCGTGCTGTAGCTGGAGGCAGCAGACAGTGAGGGATGGATGCGCATCCCTGTCATTTATATGGCCTTTATCTTATCTCTTCGCCCGGTGGAAGCCTGAATCAACAGCGCCTGTCAAGTGGCCAATCAGCTTCAGGCAGCACGTCCTTCAGCCTCTCTCATTCTTCACACCACTGTATGTCTTTGTCTGCTCATACTCATTTTCATTTCAATACATGGGTAGTTAAGTACAATATGATGCCAGGTTAATACTATTGTGTTTTACAGCCTGAGTGAGCTGCAACTTATATTTCTGCAAGTAACATCAAATGAAGGAAAGTTATAAAGAACAAGGATACTCTTTAGTTGTTTAGAATTTTTTTTTTTCTAATGGGATGCAGAAGAAGTGACATAAAATAGTTCCTGTTACACACAGACATTTTTCATCCAAACTTATCACCGGAACATTTACCTGGTGCACACCACCGTAGCTGAGCCTCTGGGGTCTAGTTGCACTATATTCTAAGATATACGTTTAACTGATGCTAGTATTCGTATCTTTTTTGAGCAGAAGCTATGGAATATTACAGTAAAAGTCATTGTTTTGTATCTTACTTGAATGTTTTGGACTGGATTGTTTCAGGTACGAGGTTGGCGTTTGTTTTGGCATAACAGAACTCTTCCCCTCAGGGTTCATTATCATGCCACATTTTACGCACTCACAATATTGGCACCTGTCCTGCAGGGAACACGGTGGTTGTGATAACTGGGGGAACTGGTTTACAAGAACTACCGTTTAGTTCTCGTGAGTCTAGTTGTTCCCAAAAAAACATCAAAGATATTTTGTCTAATTTTATATTTGCGTTGCGTATTTGTGGTAGTGCGCTTGACGTGTGCTGGTAAGGCTGACACGATACAGACCTTTAAGCTCCTGCAAAATTGTGCTTACGTGAGAGCTGGAGACATTTACAGTATCGGCTCCTCTGTGTTGCCAAAGAAAAAGTTCATTTTCATACCCACATATGTTGGGACGAACCTTTGCCCACTGCGTTAGAGCGCGTTTATAGCGCGTTTTAAGAGCGGTATTTGGACAAAGACAATTACGCACGAGGCCAGTGTACAAAGGGGATTTCACAGGGTGAAAGCTGTAGTGCGAACTGATAGCACAAAGGGTCTTGTTGTGTGTGACAACAATAAAAGCTTGATTTGTTCTTTAAGGTGAGCCTATATCTGTGCGCCATGACATCTCCAAAAACATGCCCAATACCACTACAAGTCAGTTGCGCATTACGGTTGTAAAATATAACTGTACTTTGGTGGAGTTAAAGACCAGCAATCTATGTATGCAATATGCAGACACGTCTCAGATCGGGTGGGGGGAGAGGGGGAGTGTGACAAAGCTCAAACATGGTTTACAATTGCCAACAAAGGATCACGAAAAGCTCTCCTTAACTTTCTGTCTAAATATGTGTTTTGGGAACAGTCTGATAACCATATGCTTTCAATAAACTGGACAAATACACCAGCGAGATAGGAGATTGTGCCTTGCTGTCATAAAAAGGCACAAAAAGTCTAAGGTAAACTAAATATGACCACTTTACAAATAATCATCCATGCCAAATCCATATGCGGATATCGTGGACAGGTGTGGGTTTGAAGTTGTCGTCTCTCTCCTTGATTTTTTTATCAGTGTGCTGTAGTGTCTTGCTTGTTATGCAAAGTATGGGCAAACATAAGTTGCGGCCAGTGGCTGTGGAAATAGCAGATATCGGAGCAGAAAAGTGATTTAACAATATTTAACAATAAACTGAGTCAGCGCCAGAGCAGGTGATACCTGCCCGGCTCTCCTGATTAATGCTCCGTCTACTCCACTTTACAGTCTCTTTTGCGTATTTATTATACGAAATCTATTTATTATTATTTTAGCAAACAGGAGTACCAGGTGGGGCTTTATTTTCGTCTTCAGCTTTTGTTTGAAGGACGTTTTGAGGGGACAATCAAAGTCCAACAACTCGCTGACCAGATTGTTGTCATCCCCAAACTAGCAGCGAAGCCATTCAATGTGCCCCCCTCCTCTTGTTCTCTCTGGCAAAGAGCTGCTGCGAGAGGGAAAAAAGAAAAAGGAAACTTCTCCAAGAAAGGAAAACCATCTTAAAACATTTAATTGCAACCCGGATGCCATATGTACACCTCTTGTGAAACCCCTCAACAATGTGACTGCCTTTTAGAAAGTATGGAGTGCGCCTTTGGAGACGTGTGCGCTTTTGGAGAGGTGCGCGCGTCGTGACCAGAATGACCCCGAGCGCACTTACAACAAGAAGTAATTCACTTTTAATGTGCTTTGGAGTTTCCTTTCACAGGCATCGCATTGTACCTCTCACCTCAGCTTTTGAACACAGTATACACCAATTACAGTGGAATAGCTGTCCTTTGGAGACAGTTTGTCTTTTTGTAAAGACTTAAGATTTTCAGCACGAATAGGGCTGTGGCTGCAAGTCGCCCCCTTTCACCCCCCAGACTAAGGATGAATGTTTTTTCCCTTTCTCCTGATAGCGTGTTTACAATGTTGAACTTGGCCTTAATTAGCATCTCTTTGTGGATAACAAGAACAACTGTGCGTTTTCTACAACTGAGCGAAGTTCTTCAAACATTAAGCCCATGTAATACATTTATTGGTTAGTCGGTGAAGTTCAATAAATTAACTTTAATACAAAAATGTCATATAAGTGCAGGTTCTTCTTGTGGTGGTTTATATGTTAAGTTTAGTCTCCAGTGACATTCAGCAGAACAAACAGTGCTCAGCGTAAGTGAATCCGCCCGCTGTGGAAGGTTAGCGCTCAACGCATGTTCATTTTCCAGCTGTCTGCTGGTCACGTGTTTAATGAATAATTAGACACGTGTTAATTAGACTCACCTGTTGTCGAATTCTGGTTAATGAGAATTTCTTTAATCAAAATGTAGCGTTGCCTGTAAGACTTTCATTGGGGTTAGGATTTTCGTTAGGGTTTGTGCAACGTGGTCTTGAATGAATTATGAATTTGTCACTTAATTACTGTTGAGCAAATTCAATCAGACAAATGTGGGAGTATATATTTATATATATGTGTGTGTATGTATGTAGAATACTATCTCATCCTCATCTTTGGAGAAAATGGCTCCAGTTCATCAATCATCATCAGTTCATCAATCATCATCTTACAGACTCTTTGCAATTTTTCCTTTCGCTCTGGTAAATCAGAATAAATCTGGTGTTGGGGCAGCTAACTCGTTTTAACCGAAACGACAACTGTAATCAATTGTAATTGTAATGGAGAGTTTTGGAGAAAAAACAAAATAACTTAATCTTGTTATTTTTTGAAAACATGCATCTAGGGTGAAGCCATGATGTAAACAAACAGTGATGCACAAACAATACTGGGCTCATTGAAATAATAGAGATGTTTACCAGAACTGTAAACCTGTCACTATCAGGGATGAATATCAGCAACATGATACAGTTACAGTCGCTTTGAGCATCGCAGGCTGAGCTCACTGCTAACATCTTGAAATACTGACAAAAATTTGGTCCATCAATATTATACACAATTATATGAGTGCATCTCTTCATAGTTTGTCATATAGAGGATTTTTCTTTCTTGTTTGTGGTTAAACTGTTGCGCTGATATTAAAAATTAAAACATCTCTGTCATTAAACAGTAAATCTTTGTCAGGTAAAAACTAAGAGTCATCTCTGTCATAATATTGACATTTTTCCTATAGTGTTGATGGAGTTACAGCTGCAGTAACAAAGCTTGGCTGCTCGGAGGCGCTGTCATCACCCCTACAAAGAAAACAGGAGTACAAACAAACACCAACCTTCTTATTTCTTATATCGGAAACAAGTAAACTCTCCACAGAATGGCGCAATCAACCCAACATATTGCAAATCTTAAGTGTGTCACAGCATTTTCAAACAAACCGGAAATGGTATAAATAAACAATTTCTCAAAACAGTACGATCATGAGAGAAAATGTCATAGTAGCAAAAAATGAGATAGGGCTCTTTTTTATTCGTGGAAAATGTCAAATTAACCGTAACCGACACAATGAACGCAAATTATGTCATTTACTTATCTATCTAATTAACTTGAACGCAGCATCAGTTGTTTGCTAACTCATTCAGTTGTGAGCGTACGACAAAAGTGCGTCGCTCTACTTGCGTAAGTAGAAGATATACAAAACATGCGTCTCAGCACCCGCCGCGGGCTCTTCAGTCATTAACCCCCATCTGCAGCACTGTCAGATCTGCACATGCGCAGCAGGCGGCGCGCAGCTCCATCCGGCCGCTAGCTGCCACTTCCTGAATCAAGGTTAGCTTGCTGCTGTGCTTGATAGCAGCATGTAGATGAGAAGCTGAAGAGTCAAAGCAGCTGTACCGATAAGTAGAAACAAGAAGAGGGTTTTCGGAGGGAGTTCGCCTCGACAACATGGATTACTGGGTAGGTGCCGCTTCTCTTAACGTCTGTTCTCACACAGTAGTCGTGATGTAACAGACAGGACGATGGCAGTTGCTTCAGTTAGACGCTTGTAAAGGAGAAGACATGTTTATCATCTCACTTGTTTCTCTCTGAGGGATGTTCCGACAGTTAGCCTCTGTATCTGAGACATACGGTACAGGAGAAACAAATACTGCAGCCGTTGAAATGGTACACGACATGAGCCTCATTATGTTTCAAAATCCATAAAACATTAAAAGGGAGTGTCCTTACTGCCTTTGCACGACTTCGTGGTACTTCTACACTAAGGTAAACCCTGGGTTGTTCTGTTAAAGTGTCTGGCGGTAGACTGCCTCCACTGTGGGCTGTTTAAAGCCCCTTCCTATTGTTTATTGAAATGGCCACTGTGTAAAATTAGAAATCCTGCTCGACATAAACCAGCAGGAAGTTTCAGACAAAGCGTCGGTCTCAGTGCAGCGACCAGAGAGCTGGTTATTTTATGAAATTTTTCCTTTGAGCAGCACAATCAACTTGTAGCAGACCAGACATCAGCAACAGATAAAAGACAAAAGAGTCAGCACTAGAGGGCAGCTCCCCTGACACAGATCTGCAGTCAGTGCAAAATGAGCCCCTGCTCTGTCTCAGTTCTTTTACACCTATCAAGATCAGTTAGAGAGGAAAGAGGACAAGGTCAGAAATTGTGGTAACTCAGAGGTTCAGCAGGCAGCTTTTCCAGACACCACAGAGGTAATTATTTCCCCTGAAAGATCTCTCGATCTCTCTGGAACATGAAGCAGTGGTGATGATGCCCTTGGTGTCTGTTTGTACCTTAATGTATCCAGGAGCAGCCACCCCTCAGTCACACCCAGTACATTTCCATGAGAACATGACCTCCCTCTGGACAACAAAAGATCTCCTTACTGAATTGTCAAGTGTTGTATGTGGGCGAGCAAAGGAATGGGTGTCTAATGTTCAACAATGAGTTGGACACAAGTGGCACAAAAGTCTTTGTGTGGAGTCGGTTTAAGTTTTCCTGATGTAATGATAGTATTGAATGGTTTTGGAAAAGTGTGGATGGGCCCAAGAAAGGCCTGAAACTGAAGGGCCACTGGTCAGATAACCCCATTTCAACTTTTTTATGGCAGTAATGATAATGATCTCATGCAGGGATTTGCACCTGTACTATACTATGCTTATGTGTAAAAATTCCTCATCAAATGTCAAGTCGAACCTCCCAGTCCACGTGTGTTCATGGGTTGTTCCCTGCAGCTTTACGCTCATCTCTATGCAGCTGATCTCGCCAAACCTGTATGAGAACATGGTAAACAAACAGGCGGGTACTGACAGTTGTACCCTGGGCAAAGGGGTGGACTGCGGTGTCTCACACACAGGCTGCTCCACTAAAGCTAGAGAAAAACCTCATTACCTTGTGGATGATGACTGGATTGATTAGACTGAAAAGTATAGCTGATCTTTTCAGTTCGAAACAAAGATGAAAGTTGTAATACACACACTGTTTCCTTAACTGTGTATGGCCAACCTGCAGCATTGCACTCTCATAGTAATAATAATAATAAATATAAAAATAAGTCTTCTATCATTGATTTATGACAGCAGTGACACTGATTACTTAAGAAACTGACTTTTGAACCTGTTCTGTGTTTGGTGATGAGGTGGAGAATCTAGCGTCCTCTGTATCAAACTGCCTGTTATTGTGCTGTAAAAACACCACAGAGGTGATAGTGAAAAGATAACTCTTGCTGTAATTATGAAATAGGATTGTTTTGTCATTTACTGTGTTCTTTTCAGGCTCAGGTAGTCACCTAGTTCACTTTACAGACTGCCATAAAACATCTCAAAGATTATCTATGATCAGGTTTTGAAAGAGACGTGCATTTTCTATTTTAAGGCAAACCTCCTGTCTTGTCTGGTTGGTGATTGGTTGCAAAACATTCCCTCAGTCAGCTGGATGTGTTGTTGGTATGGGTACAGGGAGGAGCCTGGTGATAGTCGTCAAGTTTGCACAGAGGTGTTATATCATTGACAACTGTCTGTCCATCTGACAGTCTGAAAAACTGCACACAGTGGTAGTGTTAGGAGAAAACAGAGCTCTATAGGTCTGACAATGCCTTCCAATGTAAGTACTGACAGTTGTGATTGTAAGTGCTGCGATTGCTCATCAGTTGTGATAGTGATACATGTGTGCATCTCTGTGTTCAGAGTGCCTTGGAGGTGTACAAGGAGATGGTGCTGCTGTACCTGGAAGAGGGCCGGCGGCAGGTCAACTCGCACTGCGCCAACCTGGAACCATGGCAGATCATAGGAGTGACAGTCGTCACCACACTGGGAGCAGTCTGGGTCAAGGGCTTCCTCTTCCAGCAAGAAAGTAATGTGTCACACATGTTGCATGGGTACAAAGTGGGCCTGCAGTGCACTGAATCAGAGATGACAACTCATGAGGCAACAGTCTCCTTACACTGTAGAGATTATCACTAAGCTTTCTGACTCTTACTATGATTTACTTTCATATTCAATGAAGTGTTGACACAAGGTTTGACCTCTGGATAGCTCCTCGATCGTATCGCAAAGTCTGGTCAAAGTAAATAGCTTTTCCATGAAAACGTTTCATTCCTCATGCTCTGCTTTCATTACTTGCTACCCTAGTTTCTAGTTTCTCTAGTATGTATGACTGAGACATACCTACATTTAACAAGATTTTCTAGATTTGCTATCAATCAGTCGATCAATGGTGGAATTTCTCTTCAGTGAGGTCAACTCCATCCATTGTACTTCAGCTGTGTAGACAATAAGGAAGTGATACTTCTTGGAGGAAGCTAACTACTTGTGTCCAGTACCCTTAGTGTCAGAATAAAGGGCTTTTTCAGGATGGCACCACTTGTTCTGACTTGTGATCACACGTCACAGTGAGCTGTTTTAATAACTGTGTACCACCACTTCACCACAACTGTTGCTTTTTTGTTTCGTTTTTTTGGGGGGGGGTAATAGGTCTTGCGTCACGAATCAAGAAGCGGTGCTTTCGACTCATCAGAAAAATACCCTTCGTTGGCGTGACAGTAAGTATCAGTGGTGAATCTGTTCCTTCTTTTCCCAGCAGATGTGCACTAAGTCTGTCATCTTTGGTTCTTATGAGTCACCCTGGGATGAGTGTTTACAGCAGGCAGGGAGTGGGGGTGTAGTGTTAGACCTTTGGCACACTTAATATCATGCACTGGTGATAACATTCGGTTACTTCTGGTCAGTTACCAGCAGACTGCTCCAGCAGACATATTGCTAAGTTTAGTGGCAACACATGTACTTCCCCTTTATTCATTGTAATGAATAGTGTTCATTGCATCAGTGATTTTACTGTGTCCTGGAGATTGGGCCTCTGAAATAACTCTGTCCACCCTCCATGGCAGATCCAGAGCCAGCTGAACAAGGCCTTGGACGACATGTCTGCCAGTCTGTGCACCCTGAAGAACGGGATGAGCTACACTAAACAGCTGCCATCTAAAGGTCTCTCTCAGAACCAAGTGGTGGATAAAATCAGAGAGTATGAGACTCTGAGTAAGTCACGGTTCTTCCCTTAGTGTGGCATCATGGGTAATTAACGTGGTATTTTCTAATCTGTTCCCCCACAATTTGAGATTGTTTTAAATTTTGGTGTTAAGTGACACGACTGATGAGAAACATCATTTGAGCTTTCTTTGAGGAAACCGATGTTTTCTGAAACGATGGTGTGTTGTTGCAGATGAGGTGCCATGGGAGAAAGGTTGTGTTTCAGGCGCAGTGTATTGGGGCGATGAATCCCTGACCAAACTCCTGGTGAAGGTAGGAAACTTTGTATCCATCTCAAGACTTTGGCATTTCAAGGACGAACAGTCAGGGCCAAACCTGATAAACTGCCATTAGTTGCATTCAGCAGCACAAAGTTATTTCTTGTACTATTATCACCTCCTGTTCATATTTGTAAGTGAAAATATTGCCATTCTTGTTTGCTCCAGTGTAGTTTGTCTGTAAATATTTAGAGTTTACGTAAATCCTTTTGTTTTCTCTTTTGTTTCCAAGGTATATGGAGATTTTGCATGGAGCAACCCCCTTCACCCAGACATCTTTCCAGGTGTAAGAAAGATGGAGGCAGAGGTTGTTAGAATGAGTTGCACACTTTTCAATGGTGGACCTAATTCCTGTGGCACAGTAAGTCACTATACAGCACACAGATCCTCACAGAATGTCACTCACTTCAAAGGGACGAAATGTGGACGCCTTCTGCTTTTTTCCAGGTTACGTCAGGGGGAACAGAGAGCATACTGATGGCCTGCAAGGCATACAGAGACATGGCATATGAACGAGGTGTCAAATACCCTGAAATGTAAGATGAGCTATGTATAAGACACAGGCCTGTGTCAATGCCTGTTGTTGACTGTATTTTCCACAGACGTTTTCACATTAGTTTTCAGATTGTTTATCTGTTTTGTCGCATCCTCTGCAGTGTTGCTCCTGTGAGCGTTCATGCAGCCTTTAACAAAGCTGCACATTACTTTGGGATGAAACTCGTTCACGTTCCCCTTGACAAGAAAACTATGAAAGTAGATGTGAAGGTGAGAACAGAGAATACACAGGCAGCTTGGATTTCTCAGTCATCGCTTCCTAACATATTGTTCCCTCTCTTTCAAGGCTATGAGGAGAGCTATTGGCAAGAACACAGCCATGCTCGTGTGCTCAGCGCCACAATTTCCTCATGGCATAATGGATCCTATTGAGGAAGTAGCCAAGGTCAGAAGTAAATCATGTTCCCTTTTATTGAGCTTTGAATTGAAAACAGGGACGTGACATCACTCACGCTTTCCCTCTGTCTGCTCCAGCTGGCTGTGCGCTACAACATCCCACTGCATGTGGATGCATGTCTAGGAGGTTTTCTCATTGTCTTCATGGCGAAAGCTGGTTATCCACTCGCCCCATTCGACTTCAGGGTAAAGGGTGTTACCAGCATCTCTGCAGACACCCACAAGGTAAGGAGTGGTTGTTTATTTCCTCCAGATCAGAGCTTGTTTTGATCTTACTTTTTTTTTTTCTGGCATATTATGATGTCAAGTTATGAACCCTGACTGTACATGTTGTGCCTTGTGTAACCCAGTCGTGATGGATTTTCATGAGCAAATCTCACCTGGCATCAAGCCATAGTTATTTAAATTATGTATGTTAATGTGTGTGCATGTGACATTCCTCTCTAGTACGGCTACGCCCCCAAAGGTTCCTCAGTGATTCTGTACAGTGATACAAAGTACCGTCACTACCAGTACTTTGTAGCTCCAGACTGGCAGGGGGGAATCTACGCCTCACCCTCCATAGCAGGCTCTAGGCCAGGAGGCATCATCGCTGCCTGCTGGGCGACCATGATGCACATGGGACAGGACGGATACGTAAACACCACCAGGAAGATCATCAGCACAGCACGCAAAATCAAAACAGAGTAAGACAGGCTGACACAACATGTGACCAACACCAGAACTGACCCGTAGTTTTAAACCCTTAGTTACTTATCATCTTTTACCTTTGTCATCTTTTTTCTTTTTGACAGGCTCCACAAGATAGAAGGAGTGTTTGTGTTTGGGGATCCGGAGGTGTCAGTGGTGGCAATAGGCTCAGACGTTTTTGATATTTTCCGTCTGTCTAATGCACTAACATCAAAGGGCTGGAATCTGAACACACTTCAGTTCCCATCTAGGTACATGCAAAACAGGTTGCAGGATTCAGTGGTGCAGTAACTATTCATTAGTAACTACTTACAATTGTATGATCTGCTCTTCCACAGTATCCACATTTGTTGCACAGTTCTGCACACCCAGCCTGGGGTTGCAGATCAGTTTATATGTGATGTCAAAGAGCAGGTTGCCATCATTATGAAGAACCCCAAAGAGAAAACCACAGGAATGGTGAGACACTCTGCTCCCACACCTAAAAAATTTGCATCTCTATGTAAATGTATACAGAATACACCCAATAGCTATATTTGGACAGTCTAATGCAAAGTTTGTAATGTTTCGTTGCTGACATTGTTGGAAATGTGTTAAACCCGTAACATGAGGTTTTTAGTTTCTTTGTCTTTCAAAATGTCAACATCAGGACAACAAATTCACTAACTGTGACCTCAGTGCAGAGTGAAAATTAATGTTAAAGACATTGTAAAAGTAGACGTTATGGTCGGACATTGTATTGGACTGCATTTGACGGTACCAGACAGTAAACTCTACAGTACACAGCAGTTTATTCTCCCTCTGTGCAAACTCAACTCAAACCTAAACTAACAGACAAACACATGGTTTTTCGAGTCATTGTGAGATACACAATCTAAAGGTATTATTATCTCCAAAGTCCATCATGAATTATACATCCACAAACCCACCTAAATAGGCACAAGAATTGTCAACTTTTCACAATATAAGTTTCTGTCTGTTTGCTAAATACAAATAAATAAATAAATACATGCATACATATTTACGGCATGTGTAGCTGCTGCTCGATAAAACATTCACTTGATAAAATGTAAACAGGTACTGATTACAAAATAGATACTAAATTACTGGCTCACGGGCAATGTTGTATTGACTATATACTTTCGTTTACAATGTGCTCCTGTGATCTCACCCACATCATCTTGCTGTTCAGGGAGCTATCTATGGCATGGCCCAGTCCATCCCGGACAGATCCTTGGTGACAGAGATCTCCAGAGGCTTTCTCGACTGTCTCTACAACACTGAGGTGCCCAAGACAAACACAAGCCACATGAATGGCAACGGCAAAGCCCACTGAAACAGAACTGGCCCCTCGTAGCCCAATACCACTGCACGCTTGCCTCCCCCCAAGTTCTCAGAGTAAATCGCTCAGTGGTTGCCTTAACTTGCACATCTACAGCATGGGGAAACATCTGTAAAGATCTGTGAAGCACAAGCCATTGTCATTTTAATTACTCGGGATGGTGTGTGTGTTACAGTTGCTTGTAACACTGTGCCCAAATGGCACAGAGAAGTCTCTTCATTCATTTGATTAACTTAATGTTGTAGAAGTGTGTGTTGTTTTATGTTTTTAATGTTCATTTCAACTTTAGCTTGTGTTAAACTCAAACATCTGTCACAACTTTTTTACGGATTTCGTAGCAAAACCATTCAGTTTTTTAATTTAAACTCCAGAACATTTCATCCTGTAATCAGCAAAAACACAGGCCACTGAAAGCTCGTTAGAAACTCTGTGCTGCCCTCTAGCATGAAACCCAATGTACTGCTCTAGACTGGCTTTTCATGTGGAAACAATACAAACGGTTGTTAACATAACATGGTCATTTTCTAGAAAATAGCAATTATGTGAAAAAGCACTGCGATCCTCTGACAGAAGCATATCAGGTTAATCTGTAAGTCACTTGAAACTACAGTTCTCCAATGTTTAGGAAGCGGTCTGTCTGTAACTATGTCAGCACTTTGTTTTTGTTTTAGGTCGCCATTTGTGGTCCATTTATAGTGGTTGGATATGTAGACAGAGGGAGGATGACTTGGATAGCGAGAGCTTTTTGTGTCAGTAATATTCATTAAAATTGTAATAATGACTTTGTTTTAACGAGGGTCACTTTACCAGGAATGTGCATATTTTGAAAGTAGTCGGGACAATCCAAAGATTATCGGACAGTTTTATTGATTGCTTTGAGAATTGGAGATGGACACCCACACTGTAGTGGGCTTGTACGCAATGAATCTAATCATCTTGTACCAGACTGGACTGAAGGCTATTTCCATCCCTGGTCTAAAATCTACCACTACTATAACTGTGGTATATTATCATGTACCAGAGACTCTACAGAGTCTGCAGAGTCACCTGTGTACTGCCCTATTTTAATAATTTGTCTTCTAATTCAGTCTACCTCAGTTTCTACTCTGTGACCATCCACTCAAAAACACAAATGTTTTCCTTTCCTTTTCTAACAAACATGACAATGTGATTTAACAAACTTCAATAAAGTGTTCTTAGTCATACAGATAGTGAAATGAAACAGACCTATTGTGATGGAGGTTTTTAAATTGAGAAATCCATTCATCGGGATGTGATAAGCATTTACTAACAGGCTGATAACTTTACAAAGCATATCGTTTCACCAAAATGACCTAATGTTGCTTATTGAAATTGTGTATTTTCATGAATTAATTTCCATGTTTGTGCAATATGTAACTTTTTCTTTTATGAATGAGAAACAAAGGGGAGAATTCCACTATCAATGTTTAAGAGATATGTTATTAGAAGCATAGTACTGAATGATGTTTGTGTAACCATTTGGTTATAGTAGTCACTTAATGTGATCTTTCAGCAACTGTCTTTTAAATACGGAGCAGTTTAAGGAGATGAGATGTGAATGTATTAAGGTTATTGTACATGCGGGGATATTTTTCTTCCATCATTTAGTCAGTTGTCTGATTGAAAGTCTGATGACGGATGATGGAATGTAACACCCCCAGTAAAGCTTATACTGTCAGTGGTGTCTATCAATCAAATACTGCAGCCACTGACAGGATGTGGAAACCTGTGTCTGTGCAACAAGAGCTTTACTGATATTGACTTATCCTGTTTGCTTTGGAGACATCTTTAAACAGTGTGACGATAGAATGGCCAAAACATCTCTTTTCAATAAAAACTTTTAATGCTATTCCCTGTATAAGCAGTAACTGACAGCCACTGCTCTACATAACAGATTGTGTAACTGCTCTCAGACATACACAGGGCAGACAACAAAATTACACTTTCAATCTACTGAAGCTGCACATTACAAATGTAAACTAATGTTAGACTTTGAATTTTACAGGAACTGTCCCTGTCTAAAGGGTTGAATGAGTTAACAGGTTAGTACAGTAATTGTGTAAACTATTGTCAAATGTACCAGGTTTACAGGGTTTATTTTTGTCTCATTGTTTCAGTGTAAGCAGCTGCTGGTTTCCAGTAGCAAATGGTCCATAGCAAACACTCTTAACCCACTCAGAGCAGATGGTCCACAGAGTTTTATTTCCACTAAAAGGCATCCAGTCTGAGAAGATCATTATCTGCTCATTTTTCAGCTTCAACTATTTTTTTTACAGATGGTAAAAAAAACATTTGGCACATAAGACACTAGCTGTAATGGAGGCACATTGTGTAACATTGTGAAGTGTACCTGTACTTCTTGAGGAATTAATTGAATCCATTAGACTTTACTGTGTAAACATGATTTTACCATTTTCTTGGTCTGATAAGATCACACAAGCCATACGCAAAACTAACAACACCCTTTTCTCAATAACACATTGGACCCTTTTACAGATGGCTACATCATTCACAGTAAACTGAAAGTTACTGATTTGTATTCCTTGTGTTTTGCAGATCACATTTTGGAATGAAAATAAATGTCAATGAGCTTTCAGTTTTTACTAAGGAGATGACTGAATGTGTGTCGGTCACATCAGAGATGCTTGGTCAATGAAGGTGGCCAACGTGATGTCACGCTGGGACAAGCCTCCACAGTCATGTGTGCTGAGAGTGATCTGGACCTGAGGCAACAAAGACAAAGTGTGACTACGGGGTGAGTTAAAAGAGCCATATGACATGTATGTTTTTCCTGAGGAAATATAAGTTACTTTACAGTAAAAGTTGTTAACTTAATGATAATAATAATAATAATAATAATGATAATATGATAAGCCAGACTAATGTGAAAATCTGAAAACATCTAAAAATGTAAAAAGATTAAAAAACGAATCAAAAGATTTTCAATTCAAAATTAAGAATGATCATTGTCTCCCATAAGGTACTAGATATTTTACAATTGATAATAATAACCTTTGCAGCCTTAGCTTGGTGGAGGCGATGAAAATAAAGCTGTTACTACTTTATATTCTTCTGAGATGAAATCATTTGAGAAGTGAACAGACTCAAAGAGATCAGAAAAAATAGTTTTGTCTTCACCAACTCCAGAGGAAAATATTTGTCCCTTTAACTCCTGAATATCCTTTTCGGATACAAAAGGACCAATTACAGTGAAGCTGAAAGTCAAATCAAGTGGTTTATACCTTATTATAGACATTGAACCACTCGGGATGGTGGTCCATCTTCTCTGCTTGTAGAGCCACCCTGGACATGAAACCAAACGCCTGAAAGGAAAGAGCGTCACGACCTAAACAAATGCAGTCGTGTGTATGCACCATAACAAACAGTAGCTGTCTGCTGTGTGGCTTTATAGGCGGAGGTATGATTCGTGACAAACCTGATTGAAGTCTTTAAAAACAAACTCTTTGTAAATGGCGTCTCTCCCCACAACCTCCACCCACTGAGCGCTGCGTAGCAGGGGGAGTAGGTGGGTCCTCTCCTCCTCAGTCAGACTCTGGATCTTACCGGCCTGTTGGACAGAGCAGAGGTAACACAGTACAGCAGGTTTCAGAGGGGCAGCGTCACAAACACAAACTCTGATTGGTTGAGCAGGATCCCATCTGGAAACAATGAGTGTGTGCGTTCATGCTTTAAAAAAAATTCACTGGTTCAAAGGTATTTGGTGTTGGGAGGGGTTGGTGGGTGGTGGTTGGTGATCCCTTCTGGTCATCACCAGCCAGTAAGTTTTTAATCGTGACACATGACACAGGGTCACATGTTATTAAAACTCATTTGGCCCACTTCATTGCACAGGCAGCATTTCACAACATTCCTCCAACGGATGAGGCCTTATTGTCGCATCAAGTCAAGACTGTTGAAGCCACTGTTTGTGTTCATAGGCCAGATGATAAAACTGATGACCACAGCCTTAAACAGAGCAATGACATCAACCGGTCTCATAGCAACACTCTAATCTGCTTCATCTGTGGAGCAAATGGGAGGCACATGCACTCACACACTCACACACTCACACACACAACAGCCTATTTAAGAGGCACAATGTAAAAAGACTAAGGAAAATATTGTTACATTACATTCTTTTGAGGAAAAATATACACACAGGCACGTATACAACATGTTACATTTATCTCAGTCTGCAACAAAACATGCTGTCGAGGGTTTTTTTGTGAATATCAACAGGTTTAGGATTCAGGAAGCAGACCTGTGTAGCTGGTCTGACACACAGTGTAGAGATGATATGCACTCACCATGTTTGCAGAGTGTTTTCAGGCACAGAGGAGGTTCAGCTCCAGATCCCTGTTGAACAGAGGCAAATCTGCTGTGACAGCCAGTGAGAGCAACTGGAACGCATTCATTGGACACATGAGCTGTGGGTCCTGCTTAGCTGCCCGTGGAGAAGCCTGAACAGAAATCCTCACTGCTGATAGGATACACAGCCACTTGTCAACACAGGATTAATCATAAACTGTCATCTGACGCACAATGTACTGATGAGGTGTAGCACTGTTCAACACACAGGCCGCAGCAGCAATGTTTACTGTGCAATCAGAAGATGAAGATACCTCCAATTCCCTCTTTAATACCCTATTCGATCTTGTTTGTGCACACATGTTAAACATGAGCTCAGACTACACAATAATAGTGCAGTGTAATTAAACTGTTCTACAGGAGAGCAGATTTGAATGCAGGCTCTGCTCTTCAGCTGAGCCTGCTGAGTTCAGGTCAAAGGTTAATGAGGTGCTCCGTGAGACTGCCCCGGTGAACTCAACTGTCACATCGAGCGCTCAGGGAAATGAACTGCTTAATTAAATGTGAAGAGGAAGAGGATGTGACAAGAGATCGGCCTTTAACACTCGGCTGGTCGGGGAAATGAAAATGTTCCTTCAGTGTTTTGTTTTGAAAGACAGACAAACAGGGAAACAGATTGTGTGTGTGAAATTTTAGATGTCAGCTGACCTCTAAACGCACACATATGCACTCATAACCTTTTTTAAAGTGAATCATTTTCAGTGATAGCTGTTATATTTTTCCTCCCTTCTACAAACCGTAACAGGAACCACTCATGTTTATCTGCCCTTTGACCACATTTTATATTGTCCTGTGTGTGATAAAGATGAGCAGTGTTGGGCGCTGGCTGTTTACACACGGCAACATGGAGCTCAGGATACTGCTACAGACAAGTCTGACTGTGTTAATCCTTGCAGCCAGCAGCTGGGGACAGCATGTGAAATCAGGTGGGTTGGCTGTTGGTGTTGTTTACATTATGATTGTTTGCATATGAATTTACTGAATCATCCCTATGTGTCAGACAAAGGTATCTGTAGTTTCTTGTGTTTGGTCATCATCAAGGCTAAAATCGAATTGATATGTTACTTGTTGGAGACGAGACTTTGTGCGCCAGCTGTGACTCGTTACACCATTACAGGACCCAGTCTGAAAACGGACCAGGCTCTGATCACTTTTCATAACCTGCTGAGAGAAGAAGTGCAGGTTTCCTACACGTCAGACTATTGTTACAAGGTAAAAAAAAAAAAAAACAAAACCAAAATGTTACTGTGGCCGATTGTCTCTGCTCTTCTGTATCTGTCTGTCCTGTCTGCTTGGAAGGAATGAGTCAGTATAGCTTTTTGGATGTGTCAGTGTCAGGTGGCCCATCATGATCCCACATAGCCCAAAGAAAGACGTCAGCAGTGTGAGAAGCATTGCCAGGTTCAACGTTCAGGTTTCTCTTCTTACCGCAAAGTCTAAAGCGCTAATTGGTGGATCCCCCTAAAACATGAGACGAAACCAAGATATCCTGACTTATGTTCCCAGCATCATTCAAGCACATAAAGCACTATTTTCCATAATGCAATAGCATTTCCATTAGCTGTACCTCTTAATGGATTTTTAGGACGTACAAGCAGCAGGTAAATTTAACTGTGATCAGCATTTTTTGAAAGTTATTTTGAAAGTTACCTAATTTCCAATCTTTGCCATTACCACAACTTCAGGTCCAGTTGTGATCAGCTAGAGATTGTTTACTGGTCTAATTTTACACAGGAATGCAAACACTGTATGAAAGTATATATAACATATAGATCTGTGTCTCTGTCTCGACTTTTACTGACATAAACATAATCCTTTATGTTCTACATTGTCTGTTTGCATCTATCATACACACACCTCCTCTATTTAACATATATTTATTGTTTTTTTCCCCCCCAATAATTGGTCACACTAGACTTTCAGACTTATTTAGTATTGCTAGTGTTATACACTTAGTCACTGTGACTCTTACAGAATAATGCACTGCTGTTCTAGACAACAGGCTTTCTGATGGTTTTAATTTCAGTGCTTTGCCTCATTACCCTCTCAGTGTCTGTACCAGCATTTGGTCAGTGTGAAACCCAACAACAACAATGCATCTGCCGTGGTCAGCACTAAATTCACTCTGACTCTGCGAGTGGAGTCACAGTCCGGGAATAAAACACTCTGCAGGTAACAAGTTTAACTTTCTAACAAAGCATGAATAGCATCAAACCAGCTGTTAATTTACAGGCCAGAGAAATAAAACTGCTGATTTGTTTCCTGTTTACTCATAACGACTCTGCCTGTGGGAGTGTATTGCTCTTGTCTGCAGACATAATATAGTGTGGTGGTGGCATCCGATGATTGCATCAGCAGTCTGCGTGATTATTTACAGGACTGGGGGAGTAATCCTGACCTGCTTCCTAGACCTGAGTGATGCCCTCCCTTTAACCACCTCGCCGCTTATCGATCAGGAGCCTTTTTGGGGTTAATAAGACCTGACATTCCAATATTGATGAAAAGGGCTCTTTAGAGCATCAAAGCCGCACGTCTTGTGGAAACCACAGCAGGGATGTTAACTGGAGGAGACAGTTGCCATATTTATAAACAGAACTGACAAGATACCAGGGCAGAGTTTTCCATTTGGGGGTCACTGGTGCACGTGGTGCCAGGGATTCAGATGCAGCAGGACAGGCTTGTGGTGCTTTTTCTGGCCCTCTCAGAGGCCTGCTCTTCTTCGATCAATGCCGAGGTCTATAACCAGACTGTGCTGCTATTGATCCCCCTCTCCCTTTGAAATAACACTCCAAGTGATAGCTAGTATGTCATCCCAGCAGTGAATCAATATCAGCCTGTAATGCATGTTTTCGGGGCCTGAAACTGGAGACGGTGGGACACGATATGAGTCCGCAGACACTAGGTGGTGCTCTTGAGCTGTATAGTGTTTATTAAATCTTGGATAAGAAGAGTGTGTTTATCACAGGATTAATAATTACGTGTATTCTTGTAATGGAAACACAGTGCTATGTGTTTGTCACTGTTTTGGATGCAGGTGGAGTCAGACGTATGGTGAAGGGGGTCATTACTCCGTTTGGATCCAGATGTCAGAGGCCAGTATTCCCAGCTGCACGCACGCTGTGGATAAAAGCCCAAACAACGCAGACCTGCGTGAGTGAACAGCACTGATAAAGAACGAGAGAGGATGGATTTGAATAAGTGATTGAGGGTGAATGTGATTGTCTCATCCAGACACAATGACAGAGAGGGAACCTGTGTCCACACTCAGGCCAGAGCCTCTCTCTCTCTCTCTCTCTCTTTCTTTCTCTCTCTCTGTGCTTAATTGAGTCAGCAAAGAGGAGACTCGCTGGGCTTGTCCACATCCACTGAGCAGTAACTCTCATCCGTCTCTCGGGACATGATGTGTATTGATCAAATAAGACACGGTTTCTTGAAAAGGGATAAAAAGAAAAGCTTCTCTGTTTGTTTTGAAGGTCTGGCTCCACGAGTGGGGGATTGTGGGTAATACATTAGGGAGTGTGGAAGGATTATGGCGTAATGGGATTTTGAAAGCGTCTCCCTCCATAATGTACACTCTACTTAACAATATTGCAGATTATGTTGTAGATCAGACTTTTAAGGCCAAGTAGCCATTATCCCAGCTGATATATGGTCAGTGTGACTGCACCCTTCACAGTATGATGAGCTTCCATTAGCTTCACAGACCGGTGATTATACAAACTCCCCGTAGGACTTGCTCAGCTTAAGTAATGGTCTGGTCAGCAGCTAAAGGCAGGTTAGAGTTGCCCTGCTAGGGAATTTCAAAGTTTACTTCAGCGTTTCATTGATTGGCCACAGGAATTCATGAGGTCATTGGCAGGGTGCAGTGTTCCTCAAGGATGTATTATCAGATCCAGCCTTTAATCAGGTTAGCACTGTATTCTGCATTCTACCACAAACCACAGGTCACCTGCTGAGGCCTTAATTCTCACAGCGAAATCCAAAGATATTGACGAACATGAAGTGTTTGACTCGATCAAACGTATCAACGGCCTGAACTTAATTTAGCCGTTTCAAACGCCCCCATTCATTTCCTGACAATGAGCCAGGGAGCGAGCGGGGCTCTTGCAGAGATGGAGCGTCGTTTCACATCACGCGCTGAGAGCTTTATGGTGCTGTCAGGAGTGGACACCAGAGATGCCAGGACTTTTCCGTGGCGACTGATCAAGTGACCACTCTTTGTTCAGAGTGGAGTTCATGGTGTCACATCTCAGCTCTCAACTCGGCTTAAAATGGTTTTGTTTGTTTTTCCACTAAAAACAAACAGTGCCCATATTGCACCTTTTATTTCCTGTGCGTTGACGCAAGAAGCCCATAGCGATAGCTCCAGAGCCCATGTGTTATAGGTTCATAATCAGTAGCACAGCTGTCATGTCTGTGATAGTTCACTTCCACTGGAGCTGAGTGGTTTTGTTTGTAAGATAGAAGATATAAATGCTATGTAGCCAAATTTGCACTATAATCTCTTGTGTAGTTTTTCTGTCTATGTTATGTATATAGGGAAATTTTACTCTAATCCTGTTATATTGATCTCGGAAAATAATATTCTTCATTTCACAAACTTAATCCATTCAGTTTGTGTATGTGTGCCCTTATACGGTTTTCCATCCTGACTTTAGTGTACACTTACGTTTTCTTTGTAGAAGCCTGTGGGCTTATATTACCTTGACTGATTGGTCTTTGATAGATCGACCAGGAGTGTTCCATTAGGCCTTTGTTTGCCACTTGAGGGATCCTCTGTGACACTGGTTGATTCCCACAGGGTGGTCCTGAGGCGAGTGAAGCAGACAGTTTGGACTTGTTTGTCAGACCTTTTCTACACAGTCAGATTCTATTCTGATAGAGATTTACGGTATGACGGTGCAGTGCAATCACACAATGTCCATTTGTGAACATCAGCTTTTTTGCATTGTTCTGTCAGCTCTTCTGGTCTCAGCTCTCATACTGGCCATAATCGCTCTGTTGGTCGTTGTGGCACCGTACATCTACAGGTACCCATCTTTTTTTCACATCACTCACAATGATATGAAATTCCTTCTGCACTGATCACTCCCATCAGACACCAGCAGACCACACTTGTCCTTTTTTACAGGAGACACTGTACATCAAACTGTATTAAGACCTTTCGCTGCCATGGCCCTGATAATGTAAGTACAATACTGCAGCTGATGATCAGTGTCTTAATACCTGCAACGAGATGACACAACTGCATGATTTGATTGGTTAGATAACGCGTGTACAAAGATGATGCTAAATTGGTCTCAATGTTCCTCAATTTCATCTTTGACTAATGCAAAATTAGTCCACCATCTTTACTTCTTACTGTAGTCAAACATTAACATTGCCTTGATCCAACACTTACACAGAGTTATTTTCGTTGGCCAACTCTGCAGCCTGGGGTGCATACCAAAATTGCTCAGAGACTCCAGTCGTCAGGCCATTTGGGAGACACTAATGGAATGATTGATACAAATGTTAGCAAAGCCAATTGTACTGCAGACTTACATACAAGCGATAGAGCAGAGCGCTGTATCCATTCACTCATCTTGCTTGATGGCAAGAACTGCTGTGTGTTTTTTGGTGAGCATGAATGGCTCCTCTCATTCTTCCAAGCAAGATGTCTGGGGCTCCATATGCTGTCTGGATGGCAAGCAGATCCATCATAACGTATTAGTGCTGGTGTCTTCCTGCTCTGGCTGTTTAAGCTGCGGCACAGGGGCCAGCGAGTCAGGCCCCTCCGTCTGAGAGGGCAACAGGCCAGAGTCGTCTCAATGCTCCCTTCACAGACACAGTGAGAGAGAGGAGCTGCCAGCCTGCACAGAGAGTGACCCAGATCACTGAGACGCTCAACTGGATTTTGTGGGGTTATGACCAGTGTTTTGTTTTTGTCAGTGTTTTTACGTCTCAGAGCTAATCTTAATTATCAGGTAATCATAATGAATCCCTGCTACAGTGATGGTCATTTAAATTTGATGATAATTAACAGAACGTGTCAGTGATTAATGTAATATGTAATCAGGGCTTTGACATTTCAAAGCAACATGAGCCAAATGAGAGGGCAAATGAGAAAACAGAGCTGAAAGCTGCACAAATCAATACATTTGTATTATATTTCTATGGTATTTGATTGGAAAAATTATTTATCCTTAAAGGTGTTTAAAAGTGTTTATTTACTCGTTCATCTTTTTTACAATAGATTGAGAATCCCGTGGTGTGGACCATGAAGCCCAGACTAGAGGCAGGACATACTCTGGACAGGTTATGATATTATTTCACGAACCTACTAATTGTCTCTACAGGATGGAGCATGTGCTAGTGAAGCTGAACGTGATAACACCAAAGCGAAACCAACACGCCTGCGCTCGCTCGACACTTTCCGAGGGTATGTGCTCCATCACCGGTCCTCCCGTTTATCAGTCAGTCACCACATGCAGCTCATTCACATGCTGTTTCTTTATGGGGCAGTCCGAGGCCTGATGAGGATCTACAGGCCCTGCATAAAGAATAATTACAGAGGTCACAGTCTGGCCACATGCTCCCTCAAGCTTTTTATCAGGCGGTGTAGCTTTGGGCAGGATTTCTGATATCAGCGCGTCTCGAGTTGGGAACACTGTGTTTCTGTTGGACGAGAGCGATGCATGTGATTGAATCTGGGCTCCCTGCTCTTCTTAATTGTGGCCTGGGGGTAGACACAGAGCAAGCCTCACTGGAAACAGGATGCTGGTGTGGCTTTGACCTCCCCCTTGCCAAATAATTGATGCAATAATACCATCAACATATCAGCACACATCCACACAGTCATAGATCTCCTGCCAAAGTGGAGAGTGAGAGGAAATCCAGCAGCACAGAGGCAGCATCCAGCAGACAATTGGCATCTTCTCAATCTGTGGCTTTCTTCTGGATGAAATGCCACATAGTTTTATTTAGTTTGGACTAAAGGGGTTGGGAAGAATTTGCACGGGTGCAAGGAAAAGACGCATTTTTTCAATTTCATTTCCTTTCAGTTGCACTTGCTGCCTCGGTACCGTTCAGATCTCATTGGCTGAAATGTCACTTACTGATTCCAGGTACGTGTAGCATATTGATACCCTGATTGGTGATACTGGAAATTCTCGTATCTGACAACACACATAATCACATTGTGCGGCAGTGCTCAGGATTAACGCCGTGCGGGCCTCACAGCCCTGTGACTTATGAGCCATAGCCCTGATGAGTAACGACGTTCTGCAGGGAACAGACACATCCGTCATCTGCCATAAATGCTGAGACATTTCTGAAGGCAAAAGGCTTTTCTTGCGAGCTGAAAGGTTTTCCTGATCATTGCTCAGGCTCGGCTGATATAATATACAGAGCAGTGCGGGGTGCGGTGGCACGTTAATTTTTCTAAAAGGATTTGGATTTTAATCTTGCGCTGCCCAGCTAAAAGCCTGTTGCTGCTTTCCTTACTGTTGAAAATTGCACCGTCAGTAGTTAGCAGTGCCATACAACAGAGGGAACAACCATTACATCAAAACAATGGACTGCCAGCTGCATTCAGCACCAGGTGGCCAGATTCATCCTTCTTTTGACTTGGCTCCAAGTTTTTCTCTGATTCGGTTTCAGATATACTCAGATGTTTGGCCACAAAAAAAGGAACCTTGGCATTTGCACTCGTGTGGTAATTTATTATGACTAGATTGGGTGTCCATGTACTTGATATGGCCATCTCAGTAGGTAACTCAATACTCTCCAACGGGGAAATGTACCGAGCTAATACTCTAATTGGTACTGCATGTGCAGTGATTCAAATCGAAGGAGTCCATCAGTGTCTATCACTGAATCATAACCAGCTGTCAGTGCTGCGAGATTACAGACACGTCTGACTGTAATCAGTTAGCAATAAATCATACATCCGGATTTCCAGACATGAATTAAGTCTATTACTGAAATGACAAATGGTCAATGGACAGGAATATTAGAGGGATATTTACAACTTAAACCTGATTAGGAAGCAACAGTGACGCCTGTGGTGCTTCAGCCTGGACATTATCTGTTCTTATATTAACTTTGGGGCAAAGTAAACAACGTGGTCCCAGTCACAAGTCATATTAATTAAGCTTTTAAAGTTACTCTTCATGCTCCATGTGGTTGGCACTTGTATCGAATCTGAAGATGATGGCGCCCTGTTTCAAAATCAGCCACCCAGAGTGTGTTAATTACAAAGATCCACGCCAGTAATCCACGGTATAGCAGTGACGTTCACCGGGTCTCATCTGGCTAGTGATTGAACCTTTGTCTCAGTCACTATGGCAACTAATGGATATGTTCGTCAAAAATTAAACGATAGCCTGCCTGTGTGTGTGTGTGTGTGTGTGTGTGTGTGTGTGTGTGTGTTAGAGAGAGAGAGAGAGAAAAGGAGCACATGGACACATGCACCAGGGTTTAGCCCACTTTAATAGCCCCTTTTTGAGATGATAGTGGCTGATTAAAATCTTGTATCAGCAGGTTGGGGCTAAAAGAGCTGTAATGGCTTTGGTGCTCCTCTTAATTTAATTTGGGCAGAAAAACAAGAGGAGGCAGAGGCAGATACAATGCACCTTATCAGACCGTCGCGTTCTTAGAGGTTGCACTAATCTTGTTTTGCCTCTTAGAGAACCCTTATGAATTTTTTTTTGCCTTTGTAATTAAACGGCACATGAATCGAAAGCAATAAATATAAAGTACACAAGATGGTGAAAAGATGGAATCTGCCGTGGAGCAGACCATTGTAGCTGCTACCATTTAAATTCCCCTGCAAGTTTCCTTTGTATAACGGCACCCGGCCATTTTCTCACGTGCAGCACAAACACCTTTTCTTCCTCTGAAGCATTCATCACATGTGTGTGTGGTGTTTCAGCAGCTCGGCATAAAGTATAAAGTGTATCGTATATTAGCCCCAAAGTCTTTAGTCAGCACTTCTGCTTGAGGAGATCCAGAGGACAAGTGTTCATTTCCTGAGTGATTCATAATGCTTCGATTGCATTACCTTGCATTGGACCGTGCCGCTTTAACTTGAATTCAAGAGTTAAATCAAAATCAAAGTGTTGTTGCATTAGATTGTTAGAAGGCAGATAGAAATGATTAGAATTGAATGCATTTCATTCCACAAAGGTTAATCCTGATATGACTGTTTTATTTGAATAGTGTGCTTTGTGCTTACTCTGTCTTACTCTGTCTTTGTAGGTTCGCGCTGACTATAATGGTGTTTGTGAACTACGGTGGAGGAGGATACTGGTACTTTCAACATGCACCATGGAATGGTTAAGTAGTGTTATACAGTACTCTCAAATGTTCAAAATAAAACCACAGGTGCTGCCTGCATCTTCCTTTTTATTTGTTTCCCTTTATCTAAATGATATTCAATTATGAATTATTAATGGATCATAGTGGACAACGTGTTTTACAGACAGATCAGGTTCTTATGTGGCTGGGATGAAATGAGTAAATGAATTCAGGGGTGTTACTCAGTCTTTTCCTCATGGAGTCTGCAGCATCTTTTGAACCCGTTGTCAGTAATTATGATAAACGCCGGCCGAACCCAAACAGGATGCCATTCCTCATGCGAGCCAAATCAAAGCTCCGATCTATAGATGTTTATTGTTATTAACAAGCAGGGAGGGGAGGGGACGGGAAGGAGGAGATATGAGTGTTGAAATGACAGCGGGGAGAATAGAGGAGGGTGTGGTGACTGAGTAACACTCCCCTGCTGCAATGACCAGACGTGAGGTGCCCTTGAGCAAGACGCCTGTGATTGAAGGAGACATTGCAGGATTCCTTTTTTCCTCAATGTCATGGCAACTTTTACAAAATGTGTGTCATCCTTAAAGGGTGTTCCCCATTTTACATTTTATAATAGCCTCTTCAAGGGTGTATTGATTCAATGGGTGGTTTGATTGATGAATTCTCTTAGCTGCTGGGCTGCCACAGTCACAGGAGTAACGATATTATATTAATCACACTTTTTTTTAAAGATGGGTAGTTAATAACAGGAGCTACACTGTGAGGACATAGCATATTTCTTTATTCATGTTGTTGTCATTTTAGATTTTAGAGGATTAGAGAACTATGAACTCCACATAATGACATTAAATTCAGCTATCTGCAAGTCTATTGATATTAATGTGTGTCTCTGGAATTGTTGCAGGTTTAACTGTAGCAGACCTTGTCATGCCGTGGTAGGTGGTGCAGAGGGACAGTCGGATCCTTTCACTCCTCTTTTCAGTCGATATAAATACGCATCGTTTTGTATATATGTAACTGGAATTTAATAATGCAACACTCTTTGTGTTCATTTACTTCCAGGTTTGTGTTTATTATTGGGACCTCCGTGGTTTTGGCTTTCAGATCCATGCAGAAAAGAGGAGTGAGTCGCCTCCAGCTGCTGCGCAAAGTCACGTGGAGAACAGTCGTCCTCCTGATGCTCGGCTTCTGCTTCCTCAACTACTCTCCGAGGGATGGGCCCTGTATGTGCACACACCACACACGCGCAGCACATACTGTAACTGCTAATGGAACAAATACAGTTTGTTCTCTGAAGGCACAATTATAAAAACACAGAGTAGTGGTCCACAGTGCTTTAAATCATTATCAGCGGTGGAGAACAGAGAGCGACTGTTCTCGTTTTAACAGATCAGTACATCTGAAAATATAAACTAAAGGCTGTGATACTAAGTAACATCAAATAATTTCAACATCCGTGAGAAATGTATTTTTAAGTTTTTTTTTTAGATAATGTTAGAGACCTGAAACGAACAATGGACCAGTGAGTCAAAAAAAAATCTTGTAAAAAAACAAAAAAAAACAATGAAGTGATTCTTTATGCCATTATTGAAGCAAAAACATCCAGACATAGTTCGAGGTGCTTCCAGAAACTAAGATATCATAATCAGATTCTTTTTCCAGCCACAATATTAAATTAAACTGAATATGTTTGGAATTTAATGCTGTATGTTGGTCAGACAAAACAAGATGCACACTGACATTAGGTTGAGCTTAAGGAGAATGTCATTGGCATTTTGACTTCAGATCCCTATATAATAAATGAATAATCAAAGAAGTGAAAATGTATCAGATTAATTTATCATGCAACTAATATATCAAACGAGAGAATGAACATACCGTACATTACAGATCATATTGGCTCTGATCAGAGGACTACAAGGGCTGTGTTGGGCTGAAAAGAGCGAATCAGGCTGAAAAATGCCCATTTCATTGTTCACCTGGGGATGCACAGGGCGCCCCTCGTGCATTAGCCCTTCCCAGTGCTAATGGACTTTCATGGGTGGATGTCTGCATAACCGGGTTAACAAAAATATTGTTATTGTGTGTGCAGTCTCAAAATCCAGCACCAGGGGACATTTAACAGAGGGAGAGTGAGCAAAAACAAGCACTGTGGTAATGGACAATTACCACCAGATAGTGTTACACCCCCTCAGCCTCATGCAGCTGCTGTGGAGGCTGCTGCCAGAGCCGCTCACAACACCACTGTGACTTTTACCATAAACTGCTGCTTTGCCCTCCGTCTCCAAGGACGTCCTTGGCAGTTCAGTTGCAGGGTTTGATTAAATAAGAGAATGGAGACATATCAGCTCAATGTTAAACCATTTCAGTGTCAGATGAGACAGAAGAGGGTGTTAACGTTTAACATCAACCATGAGTCATTTCCAATAAATCCCGCATTGGTTATATCTCCAAATCATCATCAATGCAGTGTGAAGGTCATTGACATTCTGCTCTTTGTAAAGTTTGCAAACTTCTTATAAAGTAATTGATATTATTACACAGATTCTATTAGACAACCTCAGAATGCTAGAAATGATTCCACAGAGGTTTTCCGACATGTAACAAAAATAGTATTACTGCTAAAGGGTTTTTTGTCTGACAGTAACTGTTTGCTCTGTTTTCCTATGGCTTTACTCAGTCCTGCTCACTTCCAGAAGAATCGTTTTTAAATTCAATCTATCGCTGAAAGTGCTCAGCTGTCATGTTTTCACATTTGATGATATAGTAAAAAAATTTCTCAATTTACCACGAAAGCTGCAACGAGCAGAAAGTGAGTTCTGCAGTTCACTTTAAAACTATATTTTTCAATATGATTTTTCTTTAACTGACAGTTTTGTGGGCGAAGAGGTTCCGTAAATTATTCCGGAGGAGGATGTATCCAGCGTATTAAACAGATGTGTCAGGAGTAAGAGCTTCCTCTTTTCCTGTGAAAAGAAAGATTTCCGCCTTTTATTTGATTTGAACGGATCAATGATTGGGACTCCATTGTTATTGCAGCACGTTGTGTGGCAAAAAGGTTTCCAATTAACTAATGTGTAGATAACCATCAATCTCTCAACCCGAGGCCGAGCCTATCCGACCCAATTTGTCAAGACCGAGAGATAAATGGGAATCTTTGACTAATTCCCCACCTTCTTGACACAATTATATCCTGAAGGGTGAGTGTCATGGTGTCCATCATGTTGGTTCAGGAAGCAGTGGTCACACTTGTGGTGGAAGGACCATTGATGGGAATTGTTGGATGTTCTGATTGTATTGAGGTGCACGTTGCTGTTGTGAGTTCATGCTGTGCGTTGTTGACTGTGTTGTAGTGTCCTGGTCCTGGCTGCGGATCCCTGGAGTGCTGCAGCGTCTGGGCTTCACCTACTTTGTTTTGTCCCTCCTGCAGATTTTCTGCAGACAGAGAGAGATCCCACTGACGTCGGTGAGCAGCTCTGTCAAGTTCAATTTCATCAGTACACACAGGGGGGAAAAAACACATTTCACTGACTTTGAAACAACACATTAGAACTTGGGTGCACCAAGTGTTTCTCTGACTGATTTACCATCCAATAACTGACAATGTTATCATGTGATATAGGTGTAATGTCTATCGCCTTCTGTAATTCACAGTGTACAACTCAGGTGTTGCTTTAATCTTATAAAACTCAAAAAAAAAAGCTCAACTCTTGTCTTACTCTATAAGTGTTTATCAGATAAGAGAAGATTTTGACCTGCTGGTTTTATTAGATTCTGTACCGACTGTTCAAAAACTGACCAGCTGACGTTGTCATTTTTAAACCCATGTCGCTAGTTCACGTTAGAAAAATAATATATATAACAATAAAAATAAAAATATATCAGTTAATCCACCAGACTTTATCTGTGCAGGATTCTTCATACAGGCAAGTGCTTTGGACGATAAAACAATAAAACAATAAAACCTAACCCCTCCACCCCATCACCACACACACACGCACGCACACACACACACACACACACACACACACACACACACACACACACACACTGTGTTTAATGACTATCATGTGTTTAATGCAGTTTCATTGGTGGAACCCTGTCCAAGATATTGTCCTGTATTGGCCCCAGTGGCTGATTATCGTCCTGCTAGAGACTCTGTGGCTGTGCATCACCTTTCTCATGCCTGTGCCCAACTGCCCCACGTAGGTGCACGCACTGCTCCAGAGTTTGAGTCCAGTCTGCTCATCAGTGCACTAATGCTTTAAGTGTAAACGTAAACCACCTCTCCGTGCTGAGCTTAATCCAGAGGTGGTGCTGTTTGCGCTGCAGCACAGGTGTTAGTGTGCATCCTGTGTTAGTGGTGGTATGAGCCGCTGTGATTTATGGGCCTGTAGTGGATGCTTCAGAGGGCATAATTAGCCAATCTCAGTCTGTCATGTGCAATAAGAGGAGCGGAGGCAGAGGATCCATCTTCCTCGCTCTGTGTCTCCCGCTCAGTGCAGCTTTTTGTGCTTTTCCTATTTCTGTGATCCTGCATGGCATATTGTGGGCTTCAATCCCCCACAGCTTCTATGTCTGTGCCAACAACTGATTGTTTTTCCTTTTTTGATGGAATGTGAGAATATGTGGTGAAAATATATCTCATGCAAAGTATAAAGAGGTGACATTTGCAATCAAATAGAAAAACTGCTCGTGGAGCTTAGTGCTTCTTTAAGTTCCCAATGTGATATACAGTTATTCTAATAATCATGACTATTCCCTGTCATCAGAGGGTATTTGGGAGCCGGTGGAATCGGTGATAACGGTCTTTACCCAAACTGCACTGGAGGTGCAGCAGGATACATTGATAGAGTGATCTTTGGAGATAACATGTACAGAAACCCCACATGCAAAGTAAGATCTTTTCTCCTCACCATTCATTTCTGTGATGGAAAACCTTGCAGGGGGATACTGAGACCACATCGTTTGTCTTTTTCCAGGAAATGTATCACACCGCACAGCCCTTTGACCCAGAGGGGGTTCTCGGTACAATCAACTCCATTGTCATGGGATTCCTGGGTGTGCAGGTAGGACACATCATGAATTTCTCTCTAAAGTAATTATTCAGCGATCCTGTCAGTTTTCTAGAAGAGCTATCCTCCTGTCATTGTTTACTTTTGAATTCACTTTAGCTCAAAATGGAAAAAGTGTTTCTATTGCATGGTATATTGAAAATATATACCGTATTTTCCGGACTATAAGTCGCAGTTTTTTTCATAGTTTCGCCGGGGGTGCGACTTATACTCCAGTGTGACTTATGTGTGAAATTATTAACACATTATTATATCCTGTCACATGTTATTTTCACACTAAACCGCAAGAAGGCGCTCTAGGCCCGTGTTGATAAATGAATTGATAAAACACTGGCGACGTAGAAGAGGAAGCGCTGCATCTTCTACCTCCTGAGTTAGCGGAGTTGTTTGAAAGTGACACCGAGGATGACGATTTCATTGGATTTAGTGATTTGGAGTGACACGGATGGTTTGGTAAACTTGTTAGCATGTTATTTATGCTATAGTTATCTGAATAACTCTTAATATGTTATGTTAACATACCGTTCTAAGTTCGTCTTTTATGTGTCATGTAACGTTAGCATACCGTATAATTATTCAGCCTGTTGTTGCCTCTATTCTATTTTTATTTTAAATTGCCTTTCAAGATAACATGTCTGTTCTTGGTGTTGGATTTTATCAAATAAACGTCCCCCCAAAATGTGACTTATACTCCAGTGCGACTTATATATGTATTTTCCTTCTTTATTATGCATTTTATGGCGGGTGCGACTTGTACTCCGGAGCGACTTATAATCCGGAAAATACGGTAGGTTAGCATAGGTATTTACCACAAACAAGCCAACACATTTTCCATCTCTCTCCTACTGGTGGGCAAATAGTTTTGCCCTCCTTATATGTGAATGACTTAATTTGTGACCCACGAACTACTGTATTTTACCTCAAACCACACCTGTCACAATGGACTAACAGTTAAACCAAAACCAGTTCAAATGACAACTGTGAGAACTAGTAACCTACACAGGGTGTCTGGTAAGGTATGATTTGGGTGTGCTGCCCCTTTAAGTCTTCACAAATTTGGCACCTGATTGGCTGAAACGAGTTGATTTAAGGCATTTAAATGATTCAGTCAGCTGTTTATAACACTCAGAACCATGTTATTGTCATGTAAAAATATCTATTATTTTACTCATATTAGTGTATTAAACAAATGTATTCTCATAATAGAGCTTATTTATCAAGAGGATTGGCGATGTTATCCACTTCTATCAGTGCTTTAATGGGTTAATAAACACTCCTCACGGACTGTAAAAATCAAGGTTATGTGAAAGACTCCTTGCCGCCTAATTATAAGTGCACAGCTGCCGTCCTTTATTGACATAATGATGTCAGAAAGTGAGGCGAGTGCTTTTTGGTCTCTTAACCTGCGCCTGTGATGGCAACAGCGTCACTTTTAACCGTTTGTGTTGTGGGAAGTTGCCAGGCAAAAGCAGCCACATTGCTCATTTCCCAGTGGGCGGTTAGTCCTGAGCCCTTCAGTCAGCAGGTCTTAGACGACACGCCAGGTGTCCGCTGCCCTCCTCTGTGTTCACCCAGGCTAATGTCCTCAGCTGAAACGTATTCATCATCACCAAATTAATCAGAGGGTGTGGATGACTTAAGCCCAACATCTGTCTCGACTGGATGGGAGAAATGTGACCACCGCACCGGGGACACAATATTGACACCCACATCCCAGGCCTATTTGGTTACCGAAGGACAAATACACAGCCTCACCAGTTTGCGTGTTTGTGTTTACATGGTGCTTCTTATTGAATGTGTGACTGAATGAGTTGTGGTCTAAAGAGCTTATCTCCGCCTCCTCCTCTACAGGCTGGGAAAATTATCATTTTCTATAAGGAGAGAAACTTCCACGTCCTGTGTCGATTCCTCGTGTGGGCCATCATCATGGTATGTTACAATATGTGGACGTTTTAAATTATTATTTGCAACCAAGACAACAAAACACCTAAACAGCTGAGCACTTTTTTACTTCACTTTGCCTCGCAGGTAAACTCTGCAATGTGTTTTCCAGCCACTCGGGCATTAGTCATAGCCGCCAAAGCCATTCATTAGCAGGACTTAGAAAAGGACATGTGTGTGATCTCAGTACAATTAAACAACATCCATATGTGGCTGTGTTTCCGGGCAGACATGGCTATCCAGCACCTCAGGGGAATACACTCTGTATCCGATTGACTGTATTCCTCACATGTGGCTTCAGATCAGAGTTGAGCATATTACTTGCAGACTTCTGCAGACAGTTTATTAGACTCCGATAAAGATCAATTATATACCTGCAAGCAAACATTTATAGTTCCTACATACAACAGTTATGATTATGTGGTGAATCAAAGCCACACTAAAGTCATTTCAATTCAAAATAAAAGGATACATCTCATAATAAATACGCCTGGAGAGCATTTCAAGTCGTATTTGTTTGGGATTTGTGCACATTCTGGGTGGTCTCGGAACACAAAACGAAGCAAGCTGCCTTCTTTATTCAGTTCGAGGAGCAGCGTGTCCCACAGGGAGCAGCAAAGTGTTAGACGAGATGGCCCAGTTTGCATTTCTAAACCTGAGACAGGAGGATGTTGGTCTGCTCTAACGAGATTGACAGACATCTACCCAAAAAAAAGCCAGGCTTTGTTTAACTGTGCCTGGCCGCTGTTTTATTGTACACATGATGACAGTGATGCTGCAGAGATGCAGCTTGTTTGCAAAATGGGGTTAGCGGGAGCCTTCACGCTGTGGAAGCAGACATCCTGAACTGAGTCCTGTGACCTGGAGCGATGATGGAGCTGCCGGAGCTGGCTCCATCACTCAGCCTGGGATATCACACTGTGCAGCATGAAAAGAGGAGGGCAGAGGAAAACACGCACACAGACCAGTCCCATTAGTTTTAAGTTAAAGAGTTGATGTATTTAAACACCACTGTGCCTTCTTTGTAGTTGTAGATGAAGATTTCTGATATCTCCAATCTGGTACGTGAGAGTTATTTATGTGATTGAACGACAGTGACGTTTTGTAAATCAGAGCGCTACTTCTTTCATTAAGGTTGTGTCATCTGAATTTATTTATACAGTGGAGGCCAATCAGGTTATATATCTCTGTGGGATTTACAGGCCCGCAGTAGCAATGTGCCCTTGTCCAGGTCATTGTTCCTTTAGTTATATGATACATTCCACAGAAGATTAGCATGCAAACATTTTGGTGTTTGGTGGTTTTAGTTTAGTGCGTTTTCCTGCTAATGTAGAGGAGAAACAACATAGTAAAGATGAAGGCAGGCAACTGGGATGTACAAGAAGCTGTGCGGAACAAACTATACATTTTTAAAAATGTATAGAACTTAATGGAGTATGATATATATGGAATATATACAACAACAGTATATCAGTTTATATGTTCAAAATCCAGTATAATAAGTGCAAAAGCCCAAAAATGTGTCTCTTTGGTCTGTGGATCAGGAAAAAAAATCCTGCTTGGATAAATATGTGAGAATCATTTGAAATTCTGTTGTGCGAATTGAATGTCATTAGCCTCAGTTTTTAAGTGATGAATTCCCCCCATTATGTCTCCTAGTGTTGAATCTTGCTGACTATTATTGTGGAGTGTGAGGCTGGAGGGAGGTGAAATAAATTAGATCCATTTGGCTTCTCCCAGAGGCAAAGAATGATGAAGTAACACGGGCTAAATAAATAAACATCAGGCTTTTATGTTTTTCCACCGCATCTCATTGTTCACAAGTTAATGCTACATAAAGGATTCAGATGCTACCTGAGATTATGGGTTTATAACATATTCAGAATGATACAGAGTTTAGTGGTTGATAAATACAGGAACAGGAATACGGTTAATAAAAAAAAATCAGGGAACGTATTTTAACCAGTAGAACTGATTTGCTCATATTGCAACCGCAAACAGATCTGCAGCCTGTTCTTATTGAATTTGGGAGCAGATACAGTTCCTGTGTAAAGCATAAATGCGGCATGCAGGATAATCACCCCACGTGTACTGCTTGCTTTGGATCTTCTTTAATCTCACAGGCTGAATCTATTTTTATTCGAGCAAAGTGTTTTCACCAAAACAGAGAGCAAAATGAGTTTTAGTGATTGGCCTGTTCTTGATATTGACTTTCCTAATATGATTTTGGCTCAGAGGGAAGGCAGGAAGCACAACTGCCTCTTGCTTCAGACATGTGCTCTTGACATTAACAGGTCGACACAGCAGAGGAGGGAGCTCATTTCTCTACTCACCCAACCACAGGATTGGTATTATTCACAAGAGATTCACAAAGTAGCAGAAAGTGTTGCTGCAGTAGATGACAAACGCAGGTTCTACACCAGATTTCACTGATTCCTGTGTCGGATTGATATTCAAGGGCAGCCATGAATCTTCTTCCCAATAAACAACAGCTCCTGTTAATTAAAGTCCAATGATCAGGCTGCAGACGTGAGAGATTGAAATTGAGCGTTTGCCCCACATACCAGTCCTATCCCACATCCTGCTGCCTGGATGGCCTGGAGACTTAATCCAGCCCGGCTAGGCTATTTCCACGCCATTGATTCTGTCATCTATACACGTGATGGATATCCACCTAACAAGCATTAGGTGGCACAAGCACAACAAACCCCGGCTTTGTCTCCTGAGCACAAAATGATTAAAGCGGCTAAATCATATGTTAAAGCAAACAGATTAGAGATTAAAGTTTTGATTGATGTAGAGTTCATCAGATTGCTGCAGTTGATCTCCATATTGTGTTTAGTAAGCCTGTGGGGCCAACTGGGCCCCAAGTTCTATATTGTTTCTGGATCGCTTCAGTGATCATGATGCTGCATGTAGATGATAAAATTGGCCTGTTTACAGTCCTCTGTGTGCGTGCGTGTTTGTGTGTATACGCGTGTGTGTGTTTGGCTTCACGGCCTGTGCTCATCTGACTCTCTGATAATCGGTTAATCTGCCGCGCTCGCTTGATTCTGTTGCCTGGCGTTTTAGCAGCCAAGTACAGCTTGCTTTATCGCCATCCATCGATTTGAAATCTGTTTCATTTCAACCCTTAGGGAATCTGCGCAGCCATCCTTTCTAAGTGCACGCGAGACGGAGGATTTATACCTGTCAATAAAAACCTTTGGTAAGTGCTTCCTGAACCTCTAAATCCAGCCACTTTTCCTCACAAAAGAAAGAATGGGTTTCCAACAGGCACAAATCAAGGCTGCTAAAACACACGTTTACTTACCTCTTACAACAGCTTCGACTGTAAATAATCACCCGGGCTGTCAGGAGCGTGAGGTGGAGCGGTTACACATCCTAACCCTCTAAACATGATCACTCTTCCTTACAGCCAAAGAACTGTTTTATCCCCTCTGCCTCAGAAGCACTCACTACACATTTCACCAGCCCTGGGTGATGGGTTCTGCGAAAACCATCTATATAATGGTAGAGCTGTGTAACTGCACCCAAACTGTCATGCGGTTTTTCAGGAGAGAAAAACAAGGGATGGCATCCTGATAAATGTTTGTTAAGAGGTTTTTGCATGGAATTCGGTGAGATTACCACCTCAGACATGGTTTACTTTACAACCTGTACAGTGGTTCCACTCCCACTGTGACGTGAATCATTTTAATGTTTGAGCAGGAAGAACGCTACTACATCTGTGATGTGTAAGCAAATTCCTCATGATGTTCCATAGGGGCCCGGGCTAACACTGAGCATATCCCTCGCCATTACCTGACTGGCTTTTATAGGCAGTTCATCACGCACAGGTTATTGAGCTCTTGAGTACGAGGCCCTGCCTGGATGTCTAGAAGTAATTAACTTCCAGCCAAGAGTCCTTTTTGGCCCCACTTCAGCTGAGGAAAAAAAAAAGCCCAGTGAAAGGAGGCTCCGGGAGGCAGCCATTTTACATTAGATGATATTACATCAAACATTCTTGCACTTAGGAACAGACAGGGACATGGCTGGCTGGCACTGATCCATGAGGCACGTGCCAAGGATCCACTGCCGATGCTGCAGACGAGTCCAACAAACTGTCCCACGTTTTGCTGGATTGGCCCGAGACCCCTGGGTGTTGTTTATCTGCAGGAGAGGATTGATAGACTCCGTTGTCTTTACACCCTCGTTCACACCATGCAACTAACATTTTAGTGACGCCCAAATGTAAAATACGGTCGGTGTTGTTAAGGGTCATCGCTGCTCTGTTTCTCCAGGTCGTTGTCCTATGTGACGTGCATGGGCTGTTTCTCCTTCCTGCTGCTGGGGGGCATGTACTTTGTCATTGACACCAAAGGCTGGTGGGGTGGGCAGCCATTCATATACCCAGGTGATGTTTGCTACATTTTTTTAAATGGCCATAATTATTTGGATGTGATGGGAGCCTACAATATGCTGCTTCTTTGACTGATGATGAATATGACATAAGAAACTGAAAATGTCCTTTAAAGCAGGCGAGTCCTGTTAAATAACAACATGTGTTTTCTCTCTCTCGTCTCCTCTCCTCTTTAGGGATGAACTCAATCTTTGTGTATGTTGGCCACTCTCTCCTGGGTTTCTACTTCCCGTTCAGCTGGGAGATGCGTGTTCAGCAGAGCCACTGGGAGTGGCTCTTCCAGAGCCTGTGGGGAACCTCGCTGTGGGTGATCATCGCCTACCTCCTCTACCGGAAGAAGTTCTTCCTGAAAATATAAACAGGTTGATTAATTGGACCTGTCCTGCACTAAGGATGCTACTGTCATATTATTTTACTGTACTGTAAAATACAGTATTTCATAATGCAAAAATAACATTCATGGTAAAGTATGGATTATTATAACATTGATGGTCTTGTTTTTATCACATTTACTTTTCAGTGATGTCCCCATATATGTTTGAGTTGTAGTGATGCTAATATACGAGTCAGTTAATTAATCCAGCAACATACAATAGTATTTTTACACACAAGCTGTATATCTGTGGAAAAACTATGAAGATATCTGTTCATAAAAACCATGAAATCCTCAGCCAGGGTATAAAAAATGATCCACTGATCCACTGTCAGTGTGTGCAGCTGAGGTTTTATTTAATACCACTTGTTTTGTACACTGAATACACTGATTAAATCAAATATACTAAGGTGGCACTTAACAAATTAGGGTGAGTGATTCCACTACACATCAGGCCAACCATTATGCGTCGGTTGCCATGGCCACACCATCCTCTATCTGTGTGTTTTGTGTGTGTGTGTGTGAGTGAGCGGGATGTACCATCTGCTGTCCAAGTGACAGTACTTTAATAGGGGTCAAGATGCACAACTCACAAAAGAGTGTCATTAATGGGACTAAAACCTCCAGCACTCATTGTATTAGAGAATCAGAGAAATGACATGAATCCAATTCATCAGAGGAGGACCTCCCACAAAGACCCTGAGCCCTTTACATGTATGACATCTTTCACTTTTTTATTTAATACACAGAGCTGCTCAAACAGACTTTATTCTCAGACACAAAGTCTAATTCTACATGGCTGACAGTCTGCTTGAATGATTCCTACATATTTCTTTACAGTATTGAAAATACTCAGATGAGTGTGCCCTCAGCGTCAGGTCAGGTGGCGTCCACATCATGAAATGACCATCTAGCACTGTGTTTGTCTTCCACAGTGAAATCAAATCACACTCTCCTAAGAAGCTGTAAGAACATTGCACAACATGGAGTAGTGGTTTCAGTAACTGTCTCATGAACGGAAGTTGTTTTTGAAATTCCCACAAGGTGCATCCCTCCTTTCTGAATAAGGCTCGGATCCATTACCGCTTCCCTAAATTACTGTGCTTCGTGGAATGAAAATGAGATCGATACACACTCTCCATGAACTTCTGCGCATCTGTTTGCAATGATAAAGCTTTTTATATAAATACACACATTTAGCTGACTCATTTACAGTGATGTACAGTAACTGCATGATGAGCACAGAACAACTGAACATCCCAGGCAGCCATTAGCAAAGATCAAAAAGGTCAAATTAAGAACGTGTAGACTATGGAGCTGATGAATATTCTGATTATATTTCAGATTGAATTTCTGCTAATGTCTGCTAGTGTCATCCTAGCATTGTCCAAAAAAGCCTATAAGATACCACTGCGGTCCAACATACCACACTTCCATTCATTTATTGATTCTCGCTGAGCATGTGTCTCAGGATACCTATAGTCTGTCATATGGAAACTTTATACCAGATACAATGTTCTCCCGCAGACCACTCGGCTTCTTATATTCACATAATGATACCCACCTTCTCCCTTGGTACAGCAATCAGCATTACATTTACACTGCTATATGCAGAAAGTGAACATCTGAGTACAGTATCTCCTCATCAGATCATTTATTACAAACGTGTAACATCAGTTTCACAATTTAATACGCCATCATATCTTGAAACGTGTGACAAGGGTTGGACCTTTTCTTGGAAAAGAAATATGCATTGGGGTTGCTGAAAGTTAATTCTATTCTATTCTATTCTAATTATTTAATCATGAATGTAAGGGAACATATTTAAGCCCTATTGTTAAAAACATAACCATACTGATAAAGACGAATTATATCAAATATGTGTTGCAGTGTTGGCCATATGCTTTTGTAGGTAAAAGTTGGTGGAGCTCCTGAGTAGAGAAGCCCTGCTGTCCCCTGCTGCTGCCGAGTGAGCTCCATGTGTTTCTGCAGCCTGCAGGAGAGAGGTTTCTGTGTGACTGACTGGTGTCCTGTCCCAGGGATACAGCTGTGCGTCAGTCTGCACACTACACCTTGACACAGCCCTCTGCCTTGACCTGAGACAGTCTGAGAGCTGAGAAGGTAAAGGTCCCATACAGAATCACACAGCTGGTTTTACAGTGTAGACACTGCACATCTGTTTATTTCTATTTAACTCTTATTCAAATATGTAATGAGCTGTGATATGGACTGTTGTTATTATTATTACTATTGTTAAGCTAAAAAACCCTTGTCTCTTGCTAAGACACAGACACAATACTCTCACATGACTTTTTGTGGCTTTTTGTTTTTTTTTTTAATCCACCAAAGTAAATAAATCAATGTGACCGTCTGTAAAATTATATCAAACATTGAAATGATACATAAATGCTTACAAGCACAGCACAGCTGATGCCCTTTCTTTAAAACGCGCCATTACGCATTGGATGAAAACAGTTAATGTTAATGTTTTCACTCCCGCCCCCCCGCAGAGTGTTAATGAGCTGACTGACCTGCTGTTAAATTATGCTCTCACATTTCCTATACCGGGCGCAGTTGCAGCGGAAGCAGCGGGTCAGTGAGTGGTGCGATGAACCCCCTCCTCCTGGACGCACAGTGAGTCCAGCAGCAGCAGCAGACACCGGAGCCGCACACCGCCGCCTGGCTGCGGGACGCACAGGACTGACGCTGCGCACGGGACTGACGCGCTCTCTTCCATCTTCCATCTTCAACCCGAGATTATCTTCCTTCCTCTAATAAGGGAACTTCTTTTTCTTTTTTTCTTTGAACCGCGAATTCGTTCAGAAACTTTTACTTATGGTTCACGAAAATGGGTTTAAGTTGTGGTTCCTCGCGTGGAAACATCGCAGTGCTGCTGCTGCTTCTTCTTCTGGAAGGTAAGACTGACGCACATCACCTCGTCTACTGGAACTGAAACACACTGTCTGTGTGCACATTGCACAGCGGCCCACCCGAAACAAATAGAGCTGTTAATGCAAATAAATAGGTTTGCTTAATTGAATTAGATTTTTATTTCCCTCATCTCCTCTGTGTAGAGACTTTTATCTGTCCATCACTTTGAGCATCTTCTTCTTCTTCTCCTGCCTCTGGTATCCGGGCACAGCAGAACCTGTGACATGTTTTTGGTTTGGGATACACTTGAGATCTGAGACTTCAGATTTCTCAGCTCTCTGTTAAAGTGAGTGCAGTGGTGACGCATAAAGAGAAAGGAGCATAAAGAGAAAGGGAAAGTAAGAGGAAAGATCTGTGAGCTGCTGCGAACAGGGACACTGGACCTGAGGCGTAGACAGTGACTGATAATCCACCTGCTCATGTGCAAAGCTAAACTGCAACGTTTTGGAAGCTGACTGACTTTGAAGGGTTTTCTGGGAAGTGTCTGAAATGGCACGAACACAATGCCAGCACTGGTTCACGCTGCAGAGAGTGATACTCGCCTGATGCCACTGGCTGTTATGTGTGGTATGACACACTGAGACCTACAGTCAAATGAACACAGCCATATATCATAATATGATAATCCCATTCACAATCCCACAGTCCAACTGTACCAACACTGTCCTCCCATTGCAGTCTATATTTAAAGCATCTCTCATAGCTCAGGAGTGTGTTAATCTCAGTGTGCTGCGAGTCCGCCCAATGTGATGCTTGGACAAATATAGGCCATTGTGTAGAATTCCTGAATTTGTTTTTGGACTTAAACCTCGTCTTAATCGAGGTTTCTCTCATCAGTAATGTAGATTTTAAGATCGCGTTAACTGTCTTTTACTAGATGTAAAAAAATTTTTTTGAATTGTTAGTCTTCATGTGAATTTTCATGCCAGTGCAAATTTATGTCTGCAAAAAGTGGGCTTAGCAGTTCACTACAGGCCTTAACGTAAACGCCCAGACAGGGGAGCGGTCTGCTGCAGAGTTGTTAAAATGACTGATGCAATTTTTAAGGTGCCACATTTGCACGTGATTCTTTTTCATTGTGACAGACAGTGGCAGCACAAAGAGGCTGTGAGCTCCTATCACACGCCAAACACGTATTTACGTCTCAGCTTTTTTTCTCTACGTTCATATCTGCCGGGGCAGCAGCCATTTTTCCTGATATTTACAGGCGGCAAACACGAGTTGGTCCAGTCCAATTTCATATTTCAAGGGCAACAAGGTAATTAAAGGGAGCTGAAATCGACACCCTACATGGAACCCCTCACCTGCCTGTTTGTTGGAACAATGGACCTGTAGTCGCTCAGAGAGGTGGAGAAGTGAGCCGCGGGCAGGTGTGCAGCAGCTGCTCCTATCTCTGCGCAAACACTGCCTGTTTGTTTTCTTCAGGAAAATATCGCCTGTTATATAAGTGCACACAATGATCAGATTGCAGGGCGCACGTTAACTGCTCGCAAAATGACACATCAAATTGATTTTGTTGTTCTTGTTCAGCCTCACCTTTGGAGGATGTTCTGGCTGTTGACGTAATCTTTACGTAAAAGCACAACCTGACCCACAATCCCTAGAGGCGTTTCAGCCCCAAATTCATTCGAATGATTTCTGTGCTCCTATTCGAATGAATATAATTTATCCTTTTGATTCATGCTTTGTTTCACATATCACGTTTCGTCCCGTACTCCCCAGAATCCAAGTGAGGGTTATTTTTCATTTCACGTAAACTAAAGTGGAGTTTAATTCACATGAGCAGCGTTAGAGCTCACTGGCTATTGATGAGTTCAGTTTCTTTGCTGAGATAAACAAAGGAAACTTGCAATCAGTGATGACCATAAGAGTAATCGGAATTTTTTAATGTGGATTTGACGTCAGCCTGCACTTAGGAGCAGGGCAGCTTCAGACATGAAGCAGTTTCAGACATGAAGCAGTTTCAGACATGAAGCAGAGCGGACTGGAAGCTGGGAGTCCTGTTTGCTCATAGACTGTGTTGCACATTGATATAAAATGGTTTCTTTTAGCTGGTGCTGATTTTGGATTTGTTAAGTAAGTATCAGTATAGACTGTTGTGTCTTTGGTGGGGTGTGGTGCTAAAATGACCTTTGACTCATTATGCTTATTTAAATTCAGACCCACTTCAGACTTAATGCTTTGAGTCGTCATAAGAGCCACTGAATTGTAGCTATTGTGACTAAACCTGGTAAAAGCCTTTATTGAAATTAACCAAGTCATCTTGAAAGACACTTCAGCGTAATCCATCACTTCCTCAAGCTGAGGCGCAGATGTTTTCACATAAGAGCATTGATCGGTTTATCTTCCGCCGTGACCTTGCTACTGTATCTTTGACCCCGCCTTGCCCTTTGACCTCTGAAACCTTAACCAAGTGGTAATGCTCGGTGATGACCCCTCTGTCCCAGAGGAAGCCAGGCCTGCAGGCTCTTTAGCTGTCACTCCTTCTCTTTGCATTATAATGATGATTTTCATCAGTATCCTTTGCTTTTGAGAAAGACCAGACCAATAAATCTCATTTGATACATGCTGCTATTTGATTTAGCTCCTTATTACATTATATGATTTAGTAAAGCTTCTGTCTTGTGTTGCCTATAGCTGCATTGTAAATCTTGTCAAATTTCCACTCCTGTTGTCAGGACTTCTCTTTTAGTGTAATTGGAAAACATCATGATACAAGTTGTTGCTATAGAATGTTTTTATTTTGAACAGGTGGGATTTTCTTTGGGTCTTTGAAGAAAAAGTGAAATGATTTGTTAGTTTTGGTATCAGGATTATTTAATTAAAATTAAATGTGGCTCACGACACACGTATCACCATGTGATACACAACCAATCATTATTGCTCCGATCATTAAAGCGTAACCCTCCAGAGTAAGTGAAAAGGCGTTCAGCAATGAATGCTGAGAAATTCTGCAGAGATTGTTTTTAATGTAGTGAAAATAAACAAAAAGAATACAAATGCAGCCAGAACCTCTACGACAGTCAATAAAAACATCAGCATCATTCTGCCAAGTTTTATTTGAATCCGAGTGGTGATGCAGCAGTTTCAGCCTTTCAGAGTTTCACATTTTGACTTTCAGCTCATGCATTTTTAAATCACTAAAACATTTTCAGAAATTGAGCGTTGGAGCGTCCCATTATTGACCATTATTATTTTTGACCAAACTAAACTAGTGGATATGTGACATGTAATGTCTGATAGTGGGACATCGCCCAGTAAATGCTGCCTTTGCTGAGAGTCCCAGCCTCGAACCCGGGACTGTTACTGCTGCTGCTGCTGCTGGCATTGCCTGCGTGCTGATCCTACCTGTCAAATCTCTCTCCCTGATCCTCTAGTCAGTTCAGGGTCACACTTCCCTCTCATGCGCGGGTAGAATCTAATTTGCTGTGGTGAAAGGACAAGGAGACATTGATTGAAATTTTGCCCTCGGGGCGTTTGGTCCTCTCGTTTCACATGGGCCCTAACAAGTTCTTTTCCAGTTGCCTAGCGGTGCGCGCTGTGTTTGACCCGTGATTTACAACCGTCAGCAAAACAAAGGAGAAGCTCATTTGAATCCACATGGTCTGTGTGACAGTGCAGAGCTGAGTGTGTGTCTGGGAAGTATTTTACGCGTGCAAAGTAAACTATGCATTTTTTTTATTACTGTTGCACAAAATATAAACATTACGGAGGAAATTTTATTTTGCTTATTGTTAAATCTCCTTTTCCTTTAAACCCTGTTATTTCACTATCAAGAGAATGATGTTCCTGCTTCCCCTCCTCCTCCCGCCACACCCTGCCATCGCTCCGTGTCCATATGTTTGGACCTTCACATAACAGTGTGTAAATATGCAGCATATTATTTTTCCACCACATTTCCCCACCTCCCAGCAGGAAGAGCTCTGAAAGCTTTACTTCCATTACTGTACTGTGCTGGAAGACCATTGTTGTCCATTCTCCGAAATAAAGCATCGCTCCTCCCTCTGTTTTCATACTGTTATCCATCATCCACTGTGAAACCTTGTGTGGTGACACACTATGTCGCAAGCAGTTTAGAGGCTAGTAGTACAAATAGTCACCGGTCATCTCTGCTGTGTCAGTTTTAATATTATTTTTATTATTTTTTCACGATTGATGCTTTTAAAATGTTACGTTGAAAATAATGAACCCCCAATAATAAACACAGTTATTTTATATATCAGAAGTCAACAGACCTCTAATACAATCACAAGGACATTTAATATGCACTATGCACAACTTAAACCTAGTTCCTACTGGTGGCACAAACTCATTCTTGTCTCAAATATTCTTTCTACAATACAATTGTGTTGCAGTGTTACCTTAATCATTGGATGCATGTTAACAGTGCAGTCAGATTAGTTTTGTTTAGATTTTGCAGTTTCCATGAACATTAGCTGCAGCTGCATTCGTTTTTAATGGTGTTAAACAATGAAGAGCCAGTTTTTCTTGGTAATGATCATGTTGATATACTATATCAAGAAGTTAAAAAGGTCGGTCTTGTTGTATATGTATGGAAATATGTATGGAGACAATATATGACAGTGAGTTATTTATGCAGATATAAATTATTTTTATTTTATTTTTCCACAAATGGTCACAGTATTTGCCTTCTTTATGGACATCCACTGATGAGGATAGAGATGTTTTATCAATGTAGACTAATGACTGTTCCCTCAAACTCAGTCCTGAGCTCCATGACGTACCACATGTTCAATTTTTGATGCCACTGTCACCCCCATAGGAATTCTTAAACTGGATTTATACTTGTAACTAACCCCCAGGGAGATGTTCTATTAGATTTCTTGATGACTGATGAACATGGTTCATTGGATCTCAGCTCTTGTATTCTCTGAGGGCTAATTGGATTACATTATAGGGTAATTGATTATTATGTTACGGTATGCATCTCGGTAAACTGAGTAATTACCTGGAGCCTGCACCCTCCAAACTGAGATCAGATATCATATTACTCTGATGAAAAGTTTGATGACTGTGTCATCATTACAGGAAATGACTTTCTCTTCTCATTACGTCTCATTGTTTTGGGAATGAAAGCTTCACAATCAGGACTATATTAAATCCAGGTTCTGGATACAGCGTGATATGGCTGAAGCCTACTGGCACAGGAAACCAAGAGACGCGATTTCAAAACATTATGATCAGTAATAGCTTTCATAAGTGGAATTATAGCCCATGTGCAGCTTTTTAGTTAATTGAATCCTTGAAGGGAACCATTCCCATAACTGTTACATCTTTGGAAGCAGAGAAACCGCGATAGGTTGCAGAGTGATTATAATATTTATTGTACTTATATCACCATCATATAACTGGGTGATATGCTCCTTCATGCTGCTCACTACATCGACTGTGTAATTTTTGAGAATGTGGATATCGATGGAGCAAATTGTAGAGCTGGCCGTGAAATGAAACCCATACTGTCGGTGTAATCTGTCTACGGCCATGCAGCTAAACAAGTGACTCCATATTACGTGCAGCAGAGACGATTGCACACATGCAGCCATCAACCTTTCTCCTTGTCTGTCTCATCAGCGGAAAACAATCAGCATCACCGTTGATTAGTATAGTTATTGATTGGTCTGCTGCCAGATACACGGCCTTTCCGATGGGTCGTTACCAGGGACTGATGGAGCCCATGTTGACCTTGGGAATCGGAGGGCATGGGGCTGAGCTCTCACCGCAGGAGCTCCAGTCCACAGGCAGAATTAGTGAGGGGAATGAATCATACAACAGCTGGGAAGGGTCACTTTTCCTGATCTGACATGCCATTGATGAGGACATTCAACGAGGGCGTCTGGGTGAGAGATCCATGTTGTGTTACACCAAGGCTTCCACTGAGGTATATTAGTAAGCTTGGGGGTTACTCCTGCACATGAGCTCATAGCTGGTAAATCTATCAGCCGAAGCACGCATTGAGCTAATTGAGTTCCTGTCTTTGTCTGGGACGACGGCGAGGACGTTCCACCCTATCAACCCCGACCAGTCCCAGACACACAGAGGTCCGTGGCTGACTGAAGGTGCGGTTGCAGATTTTATGATGAGACGTTGTCCTTTTTGTCCTTCCACTGTTAAAATAAAAGACAAAAAAGGACACAGGCCGTTATAAACTCAGCGCAACTATAATAATCAAAGACAACCAGGTCAAGCATAGACATATAGTTGAGGGTTTTCCCTCTGTTGTTTTTCAGTCTATTCCCCAGTACACGGTATCTATTGTAAACATGGATTGCTACAAGAGTCCTCCTGTTCAAACAGAGCCTTTGTTTGCAAAATTACTTACTCCAAGCAATGACACAATATGTTGCAGCTGAGCATCAGTTTTATAGGTGTTTGAAGGCTGTAAAAGGTCAAAGATTATGATGGTAGTGTTTGCACACTTTGATTTATGGCACCAAGACTTTTCCAAAAATCAATGTATGTGACAGGACAGTATGTCACTTAATATACTGTATGTCGCAATCTGAGAAGAATGTTTTTATTCATGGTTCCCATGGCATAGCGTTGAAATGAAACCGATGTTAAATTATTTATTTATATGCATGGCGTTAAGAGGTGAACTGTCATTACTATCTGTGTTTCCATCATTCCTTGCATCGTTTGGGGAAGGTAATGAGTCATGCGTTGGAAGTTCGTCATCATGGCTTCACATACAAAAGATGCCATTTGCTAAGAGGGGTCTGCTTGATCCATTCAATTAATTAGTTTTCATATAAACTGCTTGCTTTCTGTTGGCTTCAGTCCTGGAAAGAAATTGAATTTTGAATGATATAAACGAATTGTGTTGCATGGGGTCCAACCAGCACGGCTTCGAGCCAAGGCCCGCATTCATTAATGTATGCAGCTCGCACCAGTTCACACGTCTATTTTTATTTGTAGCGCTGCTGTGTTTATTCATGACTGTTATCGCGTGTAAGATCTCAGTAGATTAATTGTTTTTATTCATCTAATAAAGGGCTGCAGAGAGAAAGGTGTATATTTTATAACTTGTTAAAACAACAAATGAACCCACAATCTTAGCATCCTGTCTAAATATTATACATCCAATTATATATTATGATGAGTATTAAGGGCAAGGTTTCTTCTCTGTTCGGTTTTTTAACCACGTGTCAGCATGATAATGGCTCCCTCTAATGGCCATTATTGGCCTATAATTAAAAATTCAAATAATTGATAATGGTTCACTTCCTGTACACATTCAGTGTTATTTTGCTTTCTGCCTCCCATGGGCTCACCTCACTGTGTTATGGTGTAGAATCTGAAGACACTGTATAATGTTTCACCCAAAGTACAGAGGGATCAAACAACCTAAGGTGTGCATCACTAAATAAATATTAATCTTAGTCCCTCCGTTAAGTGTAGCTATGATACCAGTACTCCAAGCCAGACTCAGCAGTACTGTAATAAAATGTCAGTAGACTTTATGTCTTGTTGTATTATTTGTGCCAAAATATTCTGGTTTAACATTCATGGCATGGCTAGAGGAGGCATGGTGGTAAAGCTGATAACTCTGCCACTTGCCCATTGTCACTTGGGAGTTGCCCCCCAAAGGATCAGTGGTATAGTGATTGCTGAATTAATGATATAATGTTGATGATCATTTGAATTAACTGCTGCAAATCATTTCTCTTCACATTTGTCCAAAAATCACCCTTCCTCAGATATGATCGTTAATAACATAAAATCACTCATTGTCCAAAAATTGTCCTACTTTTTGCTATATTTGTTTTTCTCACTCACATTAGCCCTAAAGGTATGGGAAAAATCAATACTTATCAATATTTTATCAAGATGCTGGAAAAGAATTTATTGATTGGCACAGATAAGAAAAGTGAAAATCAAAATAGAATGATTTCTTTCTGACAAGTGCACATAGCAAAACTGGTTGATGTGCATCTGGCTGATCCAAAACCTAAGGACTGACACTAAACTAACCCGAATAAGGCCTCAAAACACTAGACTTGGCTCCGACAGTAAAATGAAAGTCATGCCCAAAATGTTAGCAGTTGTGAAACTGAGTCCTGTCCTCCCGGCAGGATGAATAAACAAGTGACCTCCTGTTTGTTTTTGTCCCAGGAACACGTCTAATAAAATGGGCTGCAGCCTCCCTGAGCGTATCTCCATCTTTATCCTTCAGGAAGGACGGCCACATTTTATCCATCAGCCCAGCCTCCTGTCATCCAAGCCCCATGAAATTAAATCAATGTCTGAAACCAGAGCCAAAGACTAAACTGCACCAACAGAAATAGAAAATCTAGTTTTGCTGTCTGCTAATGACATTAGTGCGTTCCCTAAATGGTCGCCTACTGTCGTCAAAGAGGAACATAACAGGGGTATAATTACAGGAGGAACACTCACAACTCCGTTTTCCCGTAAAACACACAAACACCACCTGCTATGTGCCCCCACACACACACTCAAACATGCAAACGCACATACATACTGTATATACAAACCTCACAAAGACAGGTCATGATTCATTTATCCTGCATATCATGTTAAACCCATGTAATTAAACTTCTCAAGGTGAATGGAAGGAGAATCGGAAACCGCACGTTATTGACCGTATGAGAAATTCATTAAAAGCGCTGCATAAGTGTCATTTGAACCCTCCTTTCAATTTCCGCCAGGGGGGAGATGAAAAGCGTGTTAGAGAAGAAAAAGAAATAACCTGTCTAGGTGTCGATTTCCATTCCGTGCCCAGACGGATTTATCAGTGTGTATTGTAATCAAAATTACATATGCATAAGGAGATGTCTGATAACTGCTGCTATCCTGTGCTCTAAGACACTGATGTTATCATAATGTTTTCTTTGGAGGGAAAAATCTGACCCGGGATTCACAACATCTGGTTGATTCTTATCGTCCTTCTCCAGGAGTGTCAGGGCTGTACTTCCCTCAGAATGAGTACATTGAGACAGTGTATGTTGGCCAGCCGGCAGGCTCGCCAATCCTCCAGGTCCACGCCATGCTGGACAGCGACTCTGAGCGGCCACACTTCTACCTGTGCTGGAGCGCTCTCAGACGTCCACCTTACGGCTCCTGGTTCCACTTGGACGTCAACACTGGAATACTGTCGTTGAATAAAACCCTGGAGGAGAGCGACTTCGCCATCCCAAGTGAGTTGCTTTCAAACAGTTTTGAGGATGTACGTATACGGTAAGTTCTGAATGTCTGGAATGATAAAGTGCTCTCTGTATTTTCTTTTTGGTGCCGGGTGTTCTGTACACACACGAGTAAACTAGTTTCTTGTTGTTTATGCTCTTTGCATACTAATAATGCCTTGGCACTGTGTTCCGGTTGTAATGTAATTGCATACAGGCAAAAAAGAGTGCAGTCGACAAAAAGAGCAGTGTCTGAGATTAAATGCCTCTTGTTTTTGTTTTGGCTGTGCATCTTATCAGGTCAGCATTCATGGTCTGTGAAGAAGTTGGTCCTGCACGCCATGGTTCTACCTAACCTCTCCAAGAAGTCCCATTGCATCAGCAAAAACACCCCTCGGATCACCCTGGACTTTGTCAACGCCTCGTTGCCACAGTGTGCCCACACAGACATGAAGGAGCTATGCTTCCCCCACAGAGACACCTCCAACCCACACATAATGGAAAACAGGTTCCCAGGGGCCATAAGGCAACTCCGACGTCTGACCAGAATCAACGTCTGCCCCAACTACACCGTCACTTACAACGTGGAGTCAGGTCAGAAATGTTAAAGGGACATTCTTTGTTTATGTCTGTTCACAAAAGAAACATTGGATTCATTAGTCATTAAAAGCACCATAGCTCAGTTTAATATATTCACTGGTTTTACTGCGACAGTCTGACACAAGCAGAGACTTGTGGTAGCTGTTGTTACTTTGTGTGAACATAACATCAGATGTATAACACACACTAACTGAATGACTCTTCCATCCTCAGTCATAGACAAACAAGGTCGTTGCTCTTCCCTCTCTGTCCACAGATACCCCAGCACCATTCGCTGTGAACGAGAACACCACAGAGCTGGTGGTGACCGCACCGCTGGACCGCGAGGAGAGCGAATGCTACAGACTCCTGCTGGTCTGCACAGTCCGAACCGAAGCGGTCATCACCAAGGTGGAGACGTCCCTGGACGTGTTCGTCATGGACGAGGACGATAACGCCCCCTATGTGAACGGAACGGACACAACAGACATCATCATCAGCTTCAATCGCACGAAGGTGAGTGAGGGAAGACGAATACAACAGCGATCTGATCAGTTTGGGTTTGCAGACACAGTGTTGGACACTCTCTCACTTCCTTGTGTTTTTCCCCAGGGCGGCTCTTTTGGAACATTGTTTGTCTTTGACAGGGATTTAACCCCTATCTATCACATTGACAAGAGTCACAGTAAGTACGTGGGGACCTTGCTCAATGGCGACTCGTGGATAAACAAAACGTTCGACATTAAGGGAACCTTCAGCGAAAAGAAAGCTGCTCATGGAGGCATTCGAGAGACCGTCCATGACTACCGTACGTAAACTCAAATCCACCTGTTCTTTTCAGCACTCTACTTTTTCTTATGATCTTTATGATTATGCATCTTTTTTTTCCACTTAAATTTAGAGCTTGTCTTGAAGAGGAACCTGTATGTAAATGAGAATCGCACCGTGCAGCTGGACTACCTGGTCAATGACACCACCTACCCGGGTCAAGAGGGAACGGTGATGCTGCACTTCAACATCACCATTTTACCAGTCCACATCCGCTTTGCGAACGTCACGCACATGTTCGCACTGACGCGCAGGGCTTCTGTTTACGCACAGGTACGTTTGCCATGAAAATGACTTGACAACTTTGACAACAATATTGAATAAATAAATAATTTAATAAACAATGAATTGATTTTTTCAACACAGTTTTAGGTGATTTTGTTAAATGCAGTAACCGGATTACAAGGAAGCAAAGTGAACAAAGGATTAAAGTCGTGTGTAATTGCAGTTTAGCACCTGCCCTGCTGTCACTAATGGGGAGAATCACACTATTCCTCATTGTTTTGTTGCTGCAATAGCTGTAAAAGAATTTCATGTTATCATGATTTAAAAATGTGGAGAGTTAATTTGGGTCTATTCGAAAGTAAAGCCTTGTAAACAACTTAACCCTGAGTGCTGACTCACTAAATACTGAGACTGCCACCTGCTGGAAGCCCTTCCCTCCAAGTGACCCAGGCACGATAAGGTTGAGGTTTGGTCTGCTTGTTTCCTCTCCTCTCAGGTTGGCAGAGTGTGTGTGGAAAACTGCCAGCAGTTTGATGGCTTCAGCGTCACATACCGGCTCGAGGTGCCAGATAAGAACGTGTCTGCTGACTTGCAGTCCTGCTATGCAGCCATCAGTATCACTCAGGCCCCTGGCGAGATGTGGGGGCTGCTCTATGTGAACGACTCTGAGGCTTTGCGCAGGCCTGAGTGTCAGGACCTGCAGTATGTGGTTGTAGCCCAGGAGGAGCACACACAGCAGGAGGCCAGCACACAGATCCACATCCTTCTAGATGGCGAAGGTGAGACTGCAACAGCCAGTGTCCGATCACACATTGGCTTTGCTAAACTGCACCACAATGTTTATATTCTAAAGCTGCGATTGTTATGTGAGTTATTTCTCGTCTCCTAACTAATTCAGCACCATTGTGGGGACTCATACAGATTGTTTTTAACTGAGTTCCCTTCTCCCAAATGCCTGTTAAATCTTTCCAAAGCAAACAAGGCAAACCAGGAGAGCCAACAGTTCCTGTCCTGTGCCGAGAACAGACGGCGAGGGGACTGTGAGTCTGTCCGAGGCCTGGGGGCAACAACAGGAAGATGTCAATGGAGGCAAGGCACAGAGAAAGGTACATTTTATTAAATTTACACCTACCCACAACAAAGGATGTTTTTGTATAAGGGATCATGTAGAATTTAATATCATTGAACGCTGTCCAAGATTAATTTGAGACCTTGATTCAGTTTGACCAGAACCAAACAAGACTATGACTAAAAACATATTCCCCCTCGGTGCTGGCAATGGAACAAATGAAATCCCGGATCCAGCATGTGCATCCCTTTCAGTTACATCCTTTTTGCAACAGGATGCAAGAGCCACGGAAAATGTGGTCTTAATTTTGATAAATACAAGCACTAACAACACCAACCCCCCACAGCTAAATCCTTTATCTGAGACCAACATCAAAACAAGCTCAAAACCCTTGGAATTAGTGTCTTTGACGCTGATATGTATTTAATGTGGTTGTTAGACACGTGCGTGTTGTTTGTGATCTGTTTTTCAGGAATATCGGAAAATTACTCAACCTGCTCCCCGGACCTGCGGACATGCCCGGATAGCTTCTGTGATGCAGTGGAAAGCAAAGATTCATCAATATGCCCTCAAGACTGTACAAGTATGAAACGTGTCTTCTCCTGCAAAAGCTGCAAGATAATAGTGCGTATTTTTATTTGATGCAAATGTATGAATAAAACCATTTTGACCATTCTGTCTGCGAAGAGGAAACTGTTATCGGAGGTCATGAGCGAGGTGTGGGGAACGGGATCAAGGCTGGATACGGGACCTGCTACTGCTACTCTGAAAGATGCTTCTGTGAGAAGGAAGATATTGAAGGTGAGTCACTGTCATAAATCACACAAAACAGTTGGTAATAAAGTGTCAGCACAGCATCCTTTGTCATGTCACATCCCGAGATTGAACCAGAAACTGACGGCTGCCTTCTAGATAAATGACACTTGTGTGCGACTTCCTCTCCTCCAGAGGTGATATGTGACGACATGTGTAAGACCATCATCGCCACGTCCCTGCTGCTCTCCTTCGTCGTCTCCATCCTCTTGTCCTCGTACTTCATTCACCGGTATCACAAGAACTCACCCAAGCCTCCGATCGCCTCTGCAGAAATGACTTTCCGTCGGCCGGCTCAGGCCTATCCCATCAGCTTCCCGGCCAATAACGTTCGCCGGGGCTCGCAGGAATCGATTGAGACCGACACCTTTAAAATACCTGTAAGCTGCTTCTTTCTACAGACGTTTTTCTCCTTTGCGAAGTGTTGTTACATTGGAGAAATCTGAAATGTCAAGTTGTTTCCACAGGAGGATCCAAAGTGGGAGTTTCCTCGTAAAAACCTTGTCCTTGGCAAGACTTTAGGAGAAGGAGAGTTTGGCAAAGTTGTCAAAGCGACAGCTTTCAGGCTGAAAGGAAAAGCAGGTTACACCACTGTGGCTGTAAAAATGCTTAAAGGTAAGACAAGCCAGGCAAAGAGCAGACGAGACTGGAAGTAATGGTGATATATGAGGAATGAATGTCTGGAGAGATGGATGGTTTCATCATTACAGTCCCTGCTTTTCCTCTGTAACAGAAAACGCCTCGCACAGTGAGCTGCGCGACCTGCTGTCAGAATTCACTTTACTGAAGCAGGTCAACCATCCACACGTCATAAAGATGTATGGAGCATGCAGCCAGGAAGGTAAGACCTCAGTCCTCATCTGCTATCCTCTTTCAGGGCATGTGGGTTGCACATGTCTGAGTCTGAGAGTTGCACGTCTCTGAATAGGTCCATTGTATCTGATTGTGGAGTATGCCAAGTACGGGTCACTCCGCAACTTCCTGCGCGAGAGTCGGAAAGTTGGCCCAAGCTACATGGGCAGGGACGCAAACCGCAACTCCAGCTACCTGGAGAACCCTGACGACAGGGCACTTACCATGGGCGACCTGATCTCCTTCGCATGGCAGATCTCCAGAGGCATGCAGTACCTGGCTGAGATGAAGGTACATGACAAACATTTGAAATAAGAAAATTTGGAAATGTGTTTAAAATACAAATACCAGAGAGGCTGAAATAGCAGTTACAATGGAGGAAGTTTGTTTCAGTTCAAGCGAATACAGCTTTAATATCAGTTTAAACAAAATGACTGAGAGGCTTTGAGGATTCAGTTGAAGTTGAACATGTGAAAGGAGTTGCATGGTCAGTTGATGGCAGAGAAAGATGAAAGCAGTGGGAATGAGCATCTTGGTCCAACAGCTCGTTCACAGGGACCTCGCAGCACGAAACGTCCTCGTAGCTGAGGGACGGAAGATGAAGATCTCCGATTTTGGCCTTTCCAGAGATGTGTATGAAGAGGACTCGTATGTGAAGAGGAGCAAGGTAAAGGAAGGAGACAAGACAGTACAAACTTTCGTTTTATTTACAACATACTTTTTCAGAGAAAAAAACAAACAAGTTTTCTCTTTGTGTTCCAGGGCCGTATTCCTGTTAAGTGGATGGCAATAGAATCACTGTTTGATCACATATACACAACGCAAAGTGATGTGTGAGTGTAATCATCATTTTAAAATATTGTTTTGATGCTTATAGATAGATAGATGGTAAGATCGATACCAGTATCATATGCAAACAGTATGTATAAAGCTGATTAGCCTACTTTGTCTCCAATAAATTATTATTATTATTATTATTATTTTTATTATTATTATTATTATTATTATTATTATTATTACACATATGAGGAAACACCTGCATCTGGTTATAGGTAATTGTAATTATTCTTGCCAAGCTAAGTGGCTCCTGGCTTATATAACAGATGTGTAACAGACAGAGAGTGTGTACAAGAGTAAACAAGAGTATCAGTGTTTCAACTTTAAATGTTGTTTTTATTGTTATTTTTTTCCAAGCTGGTCCTTTGGTGTTCTGCTGTGGGAGATAGTGACACTGGGAGGAAATCCATACCCAGGCATCGCTCCTGAACGCCTCTTCAACCTCCTCAAGACTGGCTACAGGATGGAGAGACCGGAGAACTGCTCAGAGGAAATGTGAGTTCGCCTCTGTGACTCGGCAGCATCTTTTCATTTATGCCAAGTGCCAAAACAGCTCTCCACAGCACACGCAGATGGGGAAAATGACTCAGCTGGGAGAATTGAATTACACTTACTTCAGCCACGATGAATCGTTTTTTTCCCTGCGCAGGTACAACCTCATGCTCCGATGCTGGAAACAAGAACCAGACAAGAGGCCGACGTTCTCAGACATCAGCAAAGAGCTCGAGAAGATGATGGTGAAAAGTCGGGTATGGTGACGCTGTTTAATGCATTATAATAAGTTAGTCATCGTCTTTCACAGGAAAGAATAGAGGGGAGGATATTAATCAGACTCTTTCCGTGCATCACATACTCAGTCAGGCACGGTCACTGACTTTACAGTCAAACTTAAGTGTTTCCACTTTACCACTCTTTTCCAATGAGCCCAGAACAAGCAGTATGTCATTTCTGCTGTACAACATTTACCGACGGCTTGTTGTTTTGAGTCCCACACACACATGCACATGCTGTGCCCGCCTCCCTGAATGATCTGTCACTCTTCCAAAATGCTTTAGATACCATAATTAGTGTTTGAGGAGCAATCCTAAAATGCTGGGTAAACACAGAGTGTTCCAGTTGGACTGCTGCAGAGGGCTCGAAGGATAAATATAGAGCATTTAAGGACATGGGAATGCAGACACCCCAGAATACAGCAGGCAGGCACTTACTTCACTGTTATCAAAAAGAGGCAGCAGGCTTTGCACAGATGTCTGCAGGGCTTTGCAGCCAGTGCACGCGTTTCTGACCTTTAACATGAGTACATTCGGCCTTAGCGTGCTGTGACCCCGCCAATCAGCCTAATCACACCCTCATCTGCTCTTGTCAGGATTACCTGGACCTTGCTGCATCCACGCCAGCCGACGCGCTGCTTTACGACGACGCCCTCTCTGAAGAGGACACACCACTAGTGGACTGTAATAACGCCCCTCTCCCTCGAACCCTCCCCTCCACATGGATTGAAAACAAGCTCTATGGTAGAATCTCCCATGCATTTACTAGATTTTAGAAACAGGACACACAACACAATCTCTCGTTTTTTGGCAAACTGTGATTGGCTTTTCCATAGTCAAGTGTGTGTGTGACTGTGATCTAGGCATGCCTTTTATGCTGATTAATGCTGACATAGCTCCCATTTCATCGTAAATGAGAGGCTCAGTAGAAAAACAAACAGATCTTGTGTCTTGACGTCTTTTTTTGTTTTAATAGGACCTGCTTCTAATGTACATGAATGCTGACCAAAAATGCTACATGTGTAAATATTAAATAGGCCCTTCATGCTAATTTATACGTCACAGCTCATACTCATACGCTTCATCTGCATTTTGGTTGTACATAGTTCAGTTTTTCATTCCATCCCATTCCATCGTCCCCATTTTGTCATTTGTTTGCACTGGGAGAAACAGTGTGTGTAACATTTGAAACAGGTCCTTGCTGAATCAATCAGTCACTGTGGTTTGAATTCCACATTGTCTTAAATTTCCTGACTTTCCGATGTGCAGTAGCCATTAATCTATAGTGACTGACACAATGCTGAATAGAGAAACAGTAAGGCTTTTGAACGCAACTCTTAAGTGACTAACAGTATAGAATACATTCAGCTCATTACCTGCTGTATATCGGCATCTCAACAGAGACAGGAGGACCACGGGTCACATCTGCAACATCACAGCCATAAATAATAAAATATCTTTTTCATTATATGTAACATACGCAAAGCCATAACTTTACATCTCTTTGAGTTCAATCAGGACTCAGAGACTTCGAGATAGGCACTGCAGAGTTTGATTTGAGAGCCTTACTGTCTGCACGCTGTTTATCTTTCACTGAGTGCAGAAAAATGATATGTTCTCGTTTTTAGGCATGTCATACCCGAACTGGCCTGAGAAGAGCCCGGTACCACTCAACAGACATGATGCCACTAACCCAGTCTTTACAAGATATGCCAATGATAGTGTTTATGCAAACTGGATGGCTTTGCCTTCACCCGCAAAAGCTGTGGACAAGCTTGATAGCTAAAGACAAACCAACACTGTAGAAAAGATGACTAATTGGTAGATGTATATATTTCTATAAGACTGTGTATATATACGATCTGATGCTAAAGTTGGTTCCCTTTTATTTCTGTTGCATGGGATGCATTCGCGGTTTAGAACTGAGGTCTTTTTTCTGCAAAACTGGCTGGATAAACATGGACCATGCTTCATTATGCTCTTCAGTATGTTAACAATTACCTCATGGGTCATGTTGGCCAAGCTGTATCACTGCATGACTAGTGTACCAGATTGTCTTGTCAATGTCTTTTAAGTGCCTGTGCCGCTTCTACAATAGCCTCCAATTGTTAATGTGCGACTGTGAAGATCTTGTTCCAGCCCAGGAATGAAAGGGGACGTCTTTACCATCATCTGTTGTAGACAGCTGGGATTGAGTGGACAAAAAATGGCAAAATGCTAAACTTGTCCTGAAAAATGTAAAGTTTTTACTGTAGGAGCCTCGTGCTCATGGAGATGTCAAAGACCCATTGTTGTGTTTGTTGTGTTTGCCACAAGATGTTTCGGAGCTGTTGTTGCCAAAGAAAAGTAACACAGACATGTTCAGTGAACGATTTTCTTGCTTTTTTATTTTATTTTATTTTTTTACATGAAGAATATCAACTAGTGAGTGCTTCTCCTGTGTAAGGACATGAGACTTAATGTAGATTGTAACCATGTCCCATGTCTGACTACAGTTCACGTTTTTGGATTCATTGTAACTGCAATCATCGTGGAAAAGCTATGATTATGTAAACTAAGGAGTGTTATCATTGTTATGTTGTTATTATTTTAATATGTTACAATTAATAATAAACAATAAAAATGTGCAGTATATCTATTCACCTATTATCTCTGTAAATGGATCGTAAGATTCTGTATGTCAACATCTTTTTCACGTGTGTTTGGTGGCTCACCTGATTTATTAATTTAATAGCATTAAAATATAGTGTTTAGCCTCTGCTTACCTGAGGACATGAATTGTTCATAACATTCCAGAGTTGGCAGAAATGTTTTTTTTTTTAAAAAAAAAACATTATTAAATATTTGCAGTAATGACGTGGTAAGTATTTATCTACAGATGTGTGAATAATGCAACGTTTGGTCTTTATTCTCTTCCATAAAACTCAGTTCCACAGTGGCTGAAAGAACAGATGTTTCTTCATTTATTTTTCAGATTTGAGAGGTAGTTTAAGGAAACTTTCAGAGTAGATCATGCCTAAAATTCAACTTTTCCTTAATTGTATGACATAAAACATCTATTTCAATGTTGATCTTATTAGTTCCAGGACTGCAGGATTTCTGTAGTATTAAAATACACACAAGAAATATCTCCGTGCTTTCCACACAATGCATGTTACTGGGAGGGTCTCCAGACTCCTCAAATTCACAAAAGAATGACTAAAATAGAGTCTCATGAGAACATTTCCTGGTTTACTCAATGCTCCACAGTGACAATAGATACAGTGTTTGCACATGAAACAAGTGATCTGTCTCCAGTTACAGTCCACTTCAGTGATAATTCAACTCAGAGCTGCCAGCTCATGTTTCATCAAAGAGGAGTTTGTTTGCTTTTTTCAGTTGGAAAAATACAGATGAAAGTAAAATAGAAACCTATGTATTTCATTTACTAATGCTAATCATGCCATTATCGTCCAAACGAATATTTACTGTGTTTGATGACGACATTCCTTTCCATACTCCTATTGGCTACTCACTGACCGGAAGTAGACTACGACCCACTCTTTTCTCTTTGCTCCGTGGCATTTTGCTCCAGCAGCTGTTCGCCGCTAGTTCCGTTATGACAAACATATATCTGTAAGCACAGACAGGGATGGACAAAGACGGGAGTAGGTGAGTAACTATTTTTGACCACTATTAGTCATTAGCAGACTGTCAAACAGCCTTACAATAACATGAAAGCTTAGCGGAGCTTTGAAGAGCGCTAAGCTAGCTGCAGAATGGGGTCAATGTCCGGTATAGACTCGTCAAAATAAGCGTAGAGGAAACGTGTGAAGTCACGTTAAGCTAACTGGAGGGTATGAGTTTTTTTCTGCATTCAGCTCTGCATTTAAGTTCGTTTGGCTTGATGGTTAGAAAATGGCAAAGCTCAACTATATTTATCACAGAGCCTGTCAAATTCTTAATGAAAAAATGCCTTTAAGCTATTTAAACATAAATAATGTTGTAAACTGAGTAAACAGACGGGTTAAAGTTTGGTAACTGGTTAAACCTTGGTGAATATATTTATGTTGTGGACATATATACAATCTATATATAATAATACAATATATAATCTCAAAAATGTTGTGTTATATATGTATATATATTGTATGCGCGCGCGCACACACACATGTATATACAGTATACACACACACACACACATATACAGTATATATATATGTACACACACACACACACACACACACACACATACATATATATACCTGCTTTCTTTTTTACTGTCAAACTACAAAGAATCTTTGTACCATCTTTGGCACTTTGGACTCAGAGCCCTGCTGCTTTTCATTACAGCTGTCTGCAGACAGATTTATACCTGTGAGCCCAGGATGGAAAAACATTACTTAGTGTGCAGAGGTTTGTGTGACCTTCAGAAAACAATTGTGCCTGGTATGTGGTGGATAAGATGAAGTGCAAATCTCCATAACACACTGTAGAAACCATTCAGAAATTATACATAAATAACAGAATTATCAGGAAAACAAACTTGAGTACTGTAGTTATGGTTGAATATTCCGTTGTAATGGCACTTTCTTTTAACAGTTCATTGTACTATTTGCTCTTTGGCATCTGGGGCGTTATTGTGCAGGTTTTTCTGAGAGTGACTCACCCTTATTTTGAAGAGGTGACTGTTTAACCGGAAGTCAGTGTTCAGTCGCTTGCTGTGTGCTGAGCTCGCCCCCAGTTTTCCTCTGTACTGTTGTTTAGCTGAGAGCTAATCGCTGTTTGCTAACAGGGACAGTGCAGGTGAAGGTATATCCTCATGTCCCATTTTCTTCAGTTTTAAATTTAATCTTCAAAACATAAAATTCTTATAGACGTTGATCCCACTGAACATAGACTGAAGAAATTGTCAATGGGACGTTGGTTAATTACAGAGGTTGACTGAATGAAAGTACAGTGTTGCATTCATAAGTGTCATTGTCTAAATTTGATATTTATCCCATTGCTTTAGCCTGAACCAAACCATTTTATGTAATACTTAATGCATACCCTCAGTCCACTAAAAGAGCTTGGTCATATTTTCACAAATCTGTCATTTGTTCCAGGTGATCACCACATGGACCAATGAATGAAGACACAGATTCACTGGAGCCCAGAGCCAAGACCTGCACAGTAAAATGACATAAATGATGTTGTTCAAGATGATGTCCACGAGCACATTGTAGCTAATGTGATCTGAGGGGAAAGGGAATGCAGACTTATCAGCTATAGCTTGTATGTAAGCGTGATGCCCAGACGGGGGTTGCTGCTCCAGGGCCGCGTTCGCTGGCTCTTTCTGGGGCTCTTCCTGCTGCTGGTGCTGCTGCTGTTTGCATACCTGCTAGAGTGCACCCCTCCAGCAGACGTTAGCCTGGTCCTGCCTGGCCTAGCAGGAGAGACCTATGGGAAGGAGTATTACCAGGCTCTGCTGCAGGAGCAGGAGGAGCGCCACCTGAATCGTGCTGCCAGCCTCAAGAGGCAAATCACTCAGCTCAAGCAGGAGTTGCAGGAAATGAGCGAGAAGCTAAAACTCCTGCAGGACAAGAAAGAGCTCCCAGGGGTGCAGGGCCTGGCCGAGACTAAAGACCAAGAGCCAGGAGACCTGCTGGAGTACCTGCACTCTCAGATTGACAAGGCTGAGGTCAACATAGGGGCACGTCTACCCAGTGAGTATGCTCTCGTCCCCTTTGAAAGTTTCACCTCATCCAAAGTGTATCAGCTGGAGATGGGGCTGACCCGACACCCAGAGGAGAAACCTGTACGTAAGGATCGCAGAGATGAGCTGGTGGAGGTCATCGAGGCAGCACTGGACATTATTAACAACCCTGATGAGGAGGACGGTGTGGAGGATGACATGCCATTGCAGAGACAAACTTACACAGACGGTCACTTTACTGAGGGTAAGACCTATACTGTATGCCAGTTAATTTTAATAGTGATGAAGCGGATTTGTTTTTTCAGCGTTTTTTTTGTCTGCTCTCATTTGGCAGGACTGTACAGGACAGAGCGAGACAAAGGGACACTTTACGAGCTCTTTTTTGCCAAAGAGGATTCCAGCAGTTTCCGTCACGTCACACTCTTCAGGCCTTTTGGTCCCTTAATGAAAGTCAGGAGCACATCTGTGGAAACATCAGGAATGATCATTAACATCATTGTGCCACTGGCGGGCAGAGTAGATACGTTCTCACAGTTCTTACACAACTTCAGGTAAGGATGAATCAGACATGCTTGACATGACCCAGCATGTTAGTCTGAATTTGCATTCATACATGCTGATCCCATTTTTACTATTCTTGTGAAATAAGGTAAAACCTGTTAGACAGTGTTTTACTATTACTAATATAAAAAATGGATGATCTGTGTTTTCAGGGAGGTGTGCATACAACAGGACAGGCAAGTGCACCTCACAGTGGTTTATTTTGGCCAGGAAGGCCTGCAGGAAGCAAAGTCATCTTTGGAAAAAATGTCAAGGTTTGTCCTCTCACTGACGAAGCATCTATGATGCATTTGAGCTACTTTTATGCATCTGTTAATGGGAATATAAATTTGCCAGGGAGGAGAGTTTCACCAATTACACTCTGGTCCCGGTGGATGAAGAGTTTTCACGAGGTCGGGGTCTGGATATCGGAGCCCATGCCTGGAAGAAAGGTGACGTCTTAATGTTTTTTTGTGACGTTGACATCCATTTTACACTGGAGTTTCTTAACGCCTGCCGTCTCCACACTGCTCCAAGTAAGTTTCGTTATGTTGTTTCTCAGATTTATTACCATTATCTATGCATTTTTGTTTGAGTGTAACTAAATGCTCTGCTTTTTGTTTTCTCCCCCATGTAACAGATAAGAAAGTCTTCTATCCTGTGGTGTTCAGTCTGTACAATCCTGCCATTGTCTATGGAAATTTGGAGCAGGCTCCACCTACTGAACTCCAACTGGTAAGGCAATTAAAGTTTACATTTGGCTCTGATTTGTAATTATATTTAAACTTAATCTTCTTGTTTGGTATAATCATCTGTTTTCAAATAGATTCACAAAAAAGATGCTGGATTCTGGAGAGATTTTGGGTTTGGAATGACTTGTCAATATCGCTCAGATTTTCTAAACATTGGTAAGCAGTGATCATTTATTTAAAAAATGCTTGATAGTAGTATCAGCAGTATCTGTAGTAACTTTAGTCATATTAAATCAGTCATTTAATATCTTGCATATGGATCTTATTTGTCCAGGGGGGTTTGATCTTGAAGTCAAAGGCTGGGGTGTGGAGGACGTCCACTTGTACAGGAAATATCTTCGGAGCGAGCTGATTGTGGTCCGGACACCGGTGTCTGGTCTTTTCCATCTTTGGCACGAGAAACAGTGTGCGGATGAGCTAACGCCTGAGCAGTACCGCATGTGCATCCAGTCCAAAGCCATGAACGAGGCCTCTCACTCTCACCTGGGCATGCTGGTTTTCCACGAGGAGATCGAGGCTCACCTACGCAAACAAGCCTTCAAGACTCAGAGCAAAACAGAGGATTGAACAAGCCTCTATGCATCCAACGTCATTCCAGTATTTGGACTGTGAGGTACTGATGGTATGAACACATCACATAAAAGACATGTTCACATACATGGATCCTTCTGCATTTCACCGCACAGCTGTAGACAAATGAATGTACAGAAACAAGCATTGATTCATGTTAAACTTCAGAGCATGGTACAACCCTTATTGACAGTAGTATCAAAACTACATGATCTAATCAGTAATATGTCACCAGCTATTGGAAAATCCATAAACACATGAAACAGGTTAATTTATCTTAGATTTACGATGGTATTGTATTTTACTTATTGCAGTCATTTCAGTGAGCATGCAGTTGACATGAAGCAATCACCTGCGTCACACTGGTCACATGACCTGCAGCCAGACGCTTCACCATGTTCACCTGTTGTGCTGCTGATCTAACATTTACTGCTATGTGATGTCATGTCAGCAGGAGAATTCCAACTCTTTCCGGTGATTTGTATTTTGTCAAACACCACCAGCTATTGCTGGTTTGAGTGGAAAACCGTTTCACAATAGTAATGTCTTAATTTAAAATAAAAACAAAATACTTGACATAAAGTTAAGAAGTTGCACTTTCTCAAAATGAAAGTTAAAAAATGTTATGCTGACCCAACCAGATCCTGCAGATTTGTCATTGGATAAAAGCAATCTTTCAGTTAACACAGTATAGTATTAGCTGTTTTTTATGTTGCCATATGGTTCTGTTTTACTATTTATACAGACACACAGTGTATACAGGTTGTTTCATACTGGGAACATGGTAAAAAAGGGACTTTTTGTTTTTTGTTTAATGTGACAGTCCGTTACTATATTCCTTTATGCTGATGACTGCTGCGTCAGTGTTACAAAGATGCATGTTGATAAAGTTGATAAGTTGAAGATCCAGGAGCAAGGTTCAGCTTGTAGCATGCACCGCTATATCAGGGTTCAGTTGACCAGTATTAGTTAATTGCCCAGTGAGAGTCTCTTGCAGCACTATGATTCCCAATATTGGACTGAGATTAAATGTAAATACTTGTAAATACTTTTCTAGGCCAATATTGCTTTGTTTCATACATGACAAGAATACTTTTGTCATACGTGCCTGTATGCTGTAAGTGGAGTGGAAATGTGGAAGAGTTTGTGATGAAATTGTGTTGATGGCTGTAGAGTTGTTAATTTTATTCCATTTCAAGATGAGTGAAGATGTTTACAGCAGAGTTTTGAGTAAGGCTGACAAAATGTGTACAAGAAGTAAGAAGTGCTTTACTTTTCTCTCAAAGAAAGCAGGCACTCACATCTCATCCTCTACTGGAATTTTTTACAAAATCCATGTTTTTGCAAATATTGCGGCTTTTTGTATATACCTAGTCTCAGTCTCCTCCTGCAGGAGAAATGTTAAGTCTTCCTTTAAGCAGTACAACAATTCAAACAGCAAGATTCTGCACAAAGTCGAGTTTTTTTTTTTTTTACATTTGTCCAGAAAATAAAACGTACAGACGTCTGCAATCAACTGCTACAGTCATTTCTGTAATTGGCATTTGATTTTGTGATACATATTTTCAGTAAACTTGACCCTTTCTATAATTTATTCTACAAAATTGGACTATCAAACTTGTCAAGTGTCTTTAAATTAAGCTGCTCAATTGTATGTTTCTTAATTTAAGACAAATGGCATGATAAAGTCTTCATCTTCTATTTCTCATCTGTATACAATAAACTGCATGAATAGAAAATAAAGAAAAAATAGAAATGCATAATCCTAATCTAAGAGATGACAAGAGATAAACCTAAAGGGAAATAATAAGCTAATTTTTCACTTCGGGCACCTTACTCTGTTAATGTGCTAAGTGATCTGGATGCATCCCCATGCTGTTGTAGATCTCTTTGAGAATAAGCAGAGCAGTGTCTTCAGATTGCCTAGAAAATAACAAAGGTGTTAATAAAAGATCTTGACCTTCATCTATTAACAGGTCAAGAGGTTGAATGGCAGGTGTAAAACATGCCTCTGTTTGTAGTCAAACTGTGACTAACTGCAACTTGAAGAAGACGTTATAATTTTTATAGCTGGTTCATAATTTGACAGACAAATAGCTGTGAATATTGCCTGACGTAACATCTTCAAATGTCTTGTTCTCCTAGCCTAACAGCTCGAAACCCAAAGATAACACAAGAGAGAGCATGTTTTTGCTCTGAAAAATATTTTTAGGATTAATACTTTCTCAAAAAAAAGTACTACACTGTTAATCAACAAATGGCGTCAGTTCTGATTCCATTGGCCAAGATGACATAAAGAGCACTGTACCAGTAGCAGAGATGACTCTGGAGGGCAAACAGGTACTCGTTGAAACTCTCAATGGGCTTTTCTTGCAAGACGTAGTCGATGCGGTTCCCTCTGTTTAGCATCCCAATCTTCACATGAGGCTCCTCCTCCTTTTGTGGCTCAGGGATCTCAGAGATCTTTTGCTCTGTGAATCGAATCAGATCAAAGTTGGTTAACTAAACAATACAGAAATATCTTACTCAAGGGTTAGGGTTAGAGTCAAAGCTTAGAAAAACACACCCTCCTCCTCTTGCTTCTCCTGTTCTTCAATCTGATTGGCGACAATGGCCAGCTGGGCCTGAAGCTGGGCAGATGAGGTGTGAGCACGAGCAAACTCATTGAGTGTCTGCCAGGCGCTCTTCAGGGAGCTGATAAAGCCCTGCTTCAGGTCTGAGCCCATTCTGGACAGACTGTCCTTCAGCTCTGAAACACAGATCGATCAATTTATTTGCATTAGCTTTGCTAAAATATGTATAAGAGAACAAAATCAATGGAGAAACATTATTTTGACCTTTAGCTTCTATTTTTCATAAGGGACAGTAAAGGAGGATACAACTTCTCAATAACTCAAACAACTACAGTTCAGCTTTTTCAGACAACAGTTGGCTGTGCCAACGTTTAATATTAGCTTGTTACACATCACTTAGACTCACTTGTTGCTTATAAAATAATATAAAAAAAACGTAGGATAACACAAATAGGAATCTAAATGAGGAAGTGATGTACCAAGATGAAGCCTCTTCCTTCCTTTGTGATGAGGGATCAAAACAGGCTTTAAGTCCAAGTCTGGTATTATCATGGGCTCAATCCTGTATGCCACTGGATCCAACTAAAACAAGAGGAATATGATTCAAGTAGGTGAACCATGTTGTTATGTTTTTTTTTTATATGTGGTTTAACTGGGAGTCATTTGTTGAGGCTGGAGAAGCAGCATACCGGATGGTAGATATTGAAGAATCCCTTGCACGTTGGCAGGTGGTACGTCTCCTCAATCTTCTCCAGTCCTCGCACTGTCAAGAACATGCCGATAGGAGAACCCAGTGCAAAGAAATTCACTGGCTTGAAGTCCAGAGAGTGGTAAACCACTGTTATCTGCAGAACAAACCATCAGTAAAGTTATTATTTAATGTCCACACAAATTCTGAATCTATTAACATAAACATGATCCCTTTTTGTATTTTGAAGCCACATTCACCTGTCCAGTGCCAACTTCGAAGTAACTGTAGTTGACGTGGATGGAGGAGATGGCATTGCCCACAGGAAGCTTTTGTACAGCAGCCTCAGGGAGAGCTTCAGCTGCTGGAGGAGGTTCCTCAACCGGACTGACCTCTTTGACCGCTGCTTTCTTCTCCCTGGCTGCCTGACGTGCAGCCTGTGTACAAGAAACCACGCCATGGACTAAAATGTAAGTAATCACTAGTGGCCTGTGAGCTGCACATAATCAAGAGATAAACATACCTGCTTATTCAGTCTCTCTTTGACAAATTTTGCAATCTTTTTCCTGGGACCCAGTGGGATTCCCATCTCCTTCAGGTCTTCAATTGTACACATGAGCTAAAAAAAAAGAAAGGGGCAAAATTAAACAGCCACCCTACTCCATTAATAATGAAGAGAAGTACAACCAGCTGCTATCAATTACTTTCAAGAGTAATAAATATTATCAGCTTTTAATCTCTTTCGAGTCCTCAAAAACCAATGTTTTTATAATATTGAAAATACATCTCATTGACTTGTTTGTGTTCATTAAAAACTTAAGGGGGGAATTATTTCATGTATAACAAAGCACATGTGTTTTTTATTCTTACAAAAGATTCACTGTCAATCTTTTCCTCATCAAAAGTACTCTTATACTCGGACAAGCCCAGGTTTTCCAGCATGGCAGAAAGATCCTCAAACTCCTCTCCATCTTCTTTGACCTCCTCTTCTACAGCTGGAGTAGTGACATTATTACTCTCCTGTGTAACAGGTGCTGCCACCTGGAATGAGTAGAGAATAACTTTTGAATCATTTTTGATATGATCAGTTTTTGTACATCAGGATACCAAAGACCTGAAAATGTTTATAATCAATTATTACATCATCACATTTAGAGACAGTTAATCACTATTTCTTATTAGCATGATAATACATGATATGAAACTGATTATTTATTAAATTAACTCGTGTCTGACCTGTTTGGTGTCTCCATTAGAAGTTTGCATGACTGGAGTGGCCACTGTGTGGGAACCGTCCTTCTGATTTGAAAGTAGGTCAAACAGAATTAGAGAACCTGCAAATCCAAATGAGAGACAACACACTGTAAGTAGAAAAGCAGTCATACAACAACAACAACCAAGTGGTGCTGAACCTACTGAAATGTATTGTACCTAAACTGTGTCCAGCCACTGATACTGTTCCTCTGTAGTCTGGGTTCCTCTTCAAGAACAGAGCATACAGTCTGTTAATCTCTTGAGCAACCGTGTCCATGATTGTCTGGCAGTATGTGGGACTGTTGTAGAAAAGCACATCCAACAAAGTCTCATTTGTAAAGTGACGTAACCGTCCAGTACTGGGCAGGGTGATCTTCTTTATCCTCCTGTAAAGAGAAATAAGTAATTGAGTCAATTCACAAATAACAATTTTCATCCTTTGAGTCAGCACTGAATATAATCAAAACATACCACAGTCCATGAACACCTTCTCTCCTCACCTGTCCACACCAGTGGCGTCTCCATGTAGAGCCGTATGCCACTGGACAGGTAGGAACTCCACCCTGCTGATGGCATGTTCATCCACTGATTTCTTAAAGTGACTGTGCAGCAGCTTCAGCGACACATTACGAAAGTCATCCACTAAAACCACAAGGATTTATGTAGTTTACGTTACAAATAATACAGCATTGTAGGGTTAATTAGTACCGACAGTGGGCGTGACTATATGTTACTCACCACACTCGACCATGCTCCTAAACCTCAGGTCACACACAGGACCAATTCCATGAACCATGAACACCAGATGGTCCACCTTCGGGAGCTCGCCTGGGAAAGATGCACATGATGGAAATGTTGAATTTTAATGTCATTTAATGTTATCATTGGTCAACACAGTCAGATGAGACCGATTATTTATGAAATTATTGATCTGGGATTATTTATCTCAATTTATTATGTTTTAATCTGTTTTTTGTCTGGAAATATTTGAGGTTTTTGGTTGAGTCTTTAATTTAAGGGGTCTACAATATCATTGTCTTATATTTTTGTCTACACTTAGATTATATTAACAAGAGGAGCTTAACTACCATCAGGCACTTCATCGTGGTCGTCATCTAAACCTCTCTTCACCACACGGGGCCTGGTCTGTCCGTCCTGAGTAGTGCCCCACTCATCTGGTATGGAGGAAGGCTGGAACTGCACAATCACCTAGAGATGCAAAGAGAACAAAGGTCACCACTCATTAAATAAAACTAAAAGGATTAATCATCAATAGATTACCACTTAGCACTTATCAGAAAAAGGCTTACCTTTGGATTGTGCATAACGATGGTTTCTCCTGATGGGAACTCCAGTCGACGGTGCCACTGGTTGGTAGATACAGCTTTCTTATATTCTGCCTGTGTATAAAAACACAAGTATACAATGATAATTTAAAATACAAAACAGTGCATCAGAGTTACTGGAAGAACTGGAAGAAAAATACAAAATTTGACAGCAATTAATGTAAAAAAAAAAAGAAGCTGTCCAAACACAACTTGTCTAATGTGCAAGCGAAACAAACCTCCAGCTTGTCACTGAAGTCTTCAGAATAAGGGGTAAAACGACTATCTGTGTCCCCTTTGTAAAACCAGGTGCAGCGCCGAATCTCTGTAGGCTCCTCCTCCCAGAACACTGCAGTCCGCATGCGATCATAGAGCTGCACGTCATAGCGGCCTCCATCCGTTCGCACAATCACATTTTCTGGGTCTGGTTGAACTGAAAGAACAAAAAGGCAACAACAATGTAAGAAAAGATAGAAAACCTGCTTGGAATCGAATATAAAAAGGCAGAAATGCACATTTGTGAACCAGAGGTCTGGTCTGGTCTGGTAAAGGGAATGTATCATCATACCTGAGTTGTACGTCTCCTCTAGCTGAAGGGAGTCGATGATACTGAATGGAAGCCAGACACTTTTTGACTCTACTTGCTTACAGTAGAACCAATGAGGATGAACAGGTTCATAGACATTATAGTTGTATGGCATCATGGGACCTGCTGGGACTACTGCTCCAGTAGTGGTGGCAACAGGTGGCGGTGCTTGAATCTGTGATGGAGGAGGCTACAGGTGGAAGAATATAAAATCCTGATTACAGACAATTGACTACGGCTCCATGGTTATATAACTGTTGATTTTAATTGTCAATTTTTTAATTTAACAATCTAGAGTCTGACAACACACTATCAACAGGTCACAGATTATCTTGTACCTTTGTGAATGTGGGTCCTGAGAGGGGGAATGTCTGTGGTGGAGAGCTGAGGGCATAGGGATTCTGCTGAGATGTGTGTGATGGGGGCAGGATCTCTGGAGCTGGAATATACGGACTGGCTCTACTGCTGGTGGGGGTGTGTCGGTATGGGTTATGACTCTGTGGCTGCATCTGGGGAGGTGGGGGGGTCATTGTAGGGGGAGGAGGAGTATGATGCCCCATAGGGCTCTGGTGAACTGCACTGGCAAAGGCTGGAAGAGCAGGATTCATCTGTTGGGCTGCAGATGGTGGTGGAGCAATGCTGACATTGCTGGAGACAGAACCCAGGCCTGTTGTCGTCGGGGCTGCTGATAAGGCTGAAGGTGGGTATGGTGACTGCCCGATGGATGCGAATGGATCACTGCTGGTTACAGGGTTGGAGAAGTAGTTAAACGTAGAGGGCGCTGGTCCATTATCGGACGTTTGACCCAAGAAGCTGTCTTCTTCTCCCACATCAGTGGAATCATCTACTTGAAACCAAAACAGAGAAAAAAAATTTAGTACTTAGTACTTCTGTAGTAGTAGTAGTAGTAGTCCTGTGGCTCTGTCATTATCATACAACACTTAAAACACAGCAGGGCAGACACATTTATAGAAAAATATAAGAGCAATGCAAGAGCTACCAATTATTAAATATTATAATGTTTAAAATAAAAATTAGATAAACATGAACATCATGCTGTCCCAGAGGCCAAGCTGACTCCTTCCTAAGTAAGACTTTAGATTATTAGTTAACTCAGAGAGAGGGTATAGCAGAGTTTAGGACTTGCTTGTTTTGGGGTTTTTTTTATTATGTAATATTATGTAACTGTGCATCCTCTTCAGACTGTATCACATCAGACAGCGGACACACAACTGTCAGTTAAACTAACCAACAGCACAAGATAACAGCTGACAACAACACAAGAAACCCGGCTAGCTAGCTTAGCATGCTAAAGACACCGCTAATATTTGGATTTTTTCCCGTCTGAATTTTATCTCACCTCCTGACAGCACTGCCGGACCACTGGCCTGGCTCACCGGCATGAAGGGCAGATTGAAGTTAAACTCTGGAGCGCCGCTGAACAGTAAGTTAGCCCCGGTGTTAGCAACATTATTTTTTCTATCTGCCATTTTCCCCTGGAATTACACGTAGCCACAGCCAGAGTAGGCAGACGGTGGCCGACTGGGGTTACAAACAGTTTACAGTATGACTGTGATCTATAAATCATCAAAGGTTGCAGCAGTGGTCTGTGGTACGCTCCAGAGCGGCGTCACATTGTTTACAGATCTACTTAAGCCACGCAGGCGGAATGACTGGCGTTCGTTGGTTGTAGAGCTGGTCGGTTCCTGAATCACCCGGTCGATGATTCGACTATCTGCTGCTCTGACTGGCTTCCGATGGTCTGTGTTGTGATTGTTGGGCGCAGTCGGACAGACATGACAAACATCGTTATTACATGTTCACTCATTGTTTTCTAACCCTAATCCCAACTATTGAGGCAGGTAAGTCAACAGAACAGCTCATGCGATGCTCGTTTTACTATCCTGTGTTAAGGTTTAATTCTCATTGCTATTCTGATGTACCTACAGATCCTTCAACGTCTGCACCCACCGCCATGGAAAGTGTTGGAACAAAGTTTTCGGACACCCTATGCATTTGTGAAATATTGCATTAAGAATCACTCCTAGGTCTTCAACTGGTCTTCTTTTAGTACACACACAGCCAAAATACTTAACAAATCCTTAAAAAACAATCAATTTTATAAACTTAAAATTGATTGGTTCCATACAAATACATATGAAATTTTGGTTATTGGGTCATTTTGGTACCATTGCTCTACTATTGTTTTTGTTGCCGTGCTTTGTGTCAATATAAAGCCAGCACTTTGGAAAGTTCTTCAGAGACAAAAATGGCTAAAACAAGGAACCTAATGCTGAAGATACATATTCTCAGCCAGGAAGGGTTCAGTTGCCGCCAGATAGCCAGGAAGTGCAGATGCAGTCCCTCAGCAGTTGGATACTCTGCAGAAATATAGACAAACCAACAGCTTGGAAGACAAACCAAGATCTGGGTGTCCACTTGGCTGCAGGAGCACAGTATTCAGGTCTTAGAGTGGCCAGCTCAACCCCCAGATATGATCCCCATTGTTGGTGGATTATCAAAAGGTCAAAGCGCAAACCAAAGAATTTAGAAGAATTAAAAGCAGTAATTCAAGAAGAATGGGACAAGATTACCACTCAACAGCGTGAAAGGCTCTTGGGGAACATGCCAGCCAGGATTAGAGCTCTACTGCGTGCTAATGACAGGGCTACTAAATACTTATTTGATATTGTGATGGTTGATTTATTTATTATTTTATTATTTAAGCTTTGAACACATTCTCTGTGATTTGTTGACTTTGGTACAGACAATGTTGAGAACTGACATGAAACTTGTCAAGAAACAATAAACAAAAAAATCATTTTTAGAAAAAGAAGAAGAAACACCTTTATTGTCCACACAGACGGGGAAATTAATTTTTCTGCATTCCACATTTTTACATATTTGTTAGGACAGTAAGTACAAAGTACAGAGCACAACGTGCACACATGCAGAGCAGAAGGCTACACCACGAGGAGCGCCCAGGGAGCAAGTTCAGGGAGTTAAGGGCCTTGCTCAAGGGCCCAAGGTGGTGGACGGCAGTGGCGCCTCTCCCAATTTCCGGCCAATCCGGGTTGCAAACCGGCAACCTCACGTACCCAAGCCTGCTAGACCTGGTCTGGGATGGTGGCACATCACCCAAATTTTCGGCCATTTTCTATTTGTTCGTACCTGTCTAATGCTGCCACACTGTTTGAAACAAGATTTTTCATAAATAGTTCATGATAATATTTGAGATTGTGTAAAATTTTAAGGGTGTCTTAAAACTTTTTTTCTACTCCTCAACAAGTGCCAGCTAGCAAGTCAGATCAGCAGCAGTTCCACTTGATCCAGCACAATGGTCACTTCCTCTATCTGACTCAGAGAGGACTGACTATAGTGAGCTGAGGGCCACTGCCAAAATACGGATGGACAAAGTTTTCATTTCCTCTATGTGAACAGAAAATAAGTCAGTGGTGAAAAAATTAAGAGAAGCTGGCTCACTTCTTCAAAGACAAACTACGCTGTCTGCTGCTTCTGCTGTAAATTATTTTCTCCATTAAACTGGACTACTGGTTTATCAAATGCAATGTCTGGTGCTGTATTTTGTTACTTTTCTTAAACAAGTTTACTAGGTTTATGTCACCCTAGTGCTTTGAGTATAAAATGTATAACAAAAGAAGTATGTTTAATTATATGGGAGATATTTATTTATTTATTTAGTATTCTCTGTAGGTATTTAAATTTCTACAACTTACAGAAACACACAACATAGAGAAAAGTCGCCATAACTGCCTGGTTGATGTGCTGTGCAGTGGATCTAAACCTGGACTAAAATACCAACGATTCGGGTTCGACTTCCGCAGTAATGGCTTTTTTCACACAGTACGGGCACAGGAGAACTAAGTAAAGTCGCGCGCCTATATTTGTAGGAAAAACATAATGTTTCACTACTGCCACTCACTGGTCCCACATGTTACTGTCACTCTGACGTTTTGCAATTAAAATTCGTTGAAATAAGGGCATTTTACTCATTTTACTTCATTCAATATGTAGCAACGTCTTCAAGTAACACTAAGTATATACCACTTATCTAAAACCAAATCACCCAGCCCATTTACAGAACGGTATCTCAGCCGGCGTGATGTCTCCGCCCTCCGGCCGGTCTTTGTACACAAAACAAACGAGATATGTTCTTTTTCCGGTGACGCAAATTTCCCGCCGTCGCTTCTGTAATCCTGTGCATGAGGAGAAAGTGAGCAAAGTGACTTCTCTCAGATCAGACTGTAATATATTAAGTGTTTTTCGACGCTGCTGGCTCACGATGCCGTCCACGCAGGACTGGATCAACAACCCTCTGGATGTTGTTGAGGGGATGTTTGGTAAGACAAAACACACACCGGAACTTCTCTTAGTGACAGCTAACGTTAACTTAGCTTGCTAGCTACATGGCTACGTACTGTGCTAACTACCATGCTCCAGTTATGCGGCTCTGCTTTTCCTGTCCCTGAAAGAGTTTTTAGTAGTTAATAAAGTCCCCATGTGTATGTTTTGTCGCTACCTGCTCGCACACATTTATTGTAAACACACGAGAAAATGTGTGTTTGCATTATATACTTTTACATAAATGCACACAAATATATGTTTTAGCTTTTGTGTTTGCGAAACACGCATGGATGCTTTTAGTCCAGTTCCTGTCATCCACCAGTATAGAAAAGGAGCTGATACCGGGCATTTGTCATTATACAAAAACACATTGCTGCACCTTTAAACCAGCGGTCTTCACCGGTATAAAGTTTACTGTCACTGTTTAAAAAAGTAACTGATGTTTGTACAAACGTAATTCTATTTATTTTTGCATTATAGTTTAGTTCCATTGTTGATGTGAAACTGTGTCTCATCTAATTCCATACTTTGTGATTTGTTATTTTCTTATCTTATGTACGCTGGCTAAATAAAATAGTCTTGTTTAGTTAATATTGAAAGTGAAGGTTTTATGACCACCTTGTTATTCTTTTTTAAAAACATAACAATCTGCTCTTGTTAATGTTTCAGCTGCTTCTCAGAACAGTCCAAACTCTGGGTGGGAAGCGAAAGCAGTTGAATTCTTCAAAGAGCAGCTGAAAGAGAAGGACGCTCATACCTGGGTAAAGAAGCTGTGGGAGCCTTTCAGATAAGATATTCCTTTATTTGTCCCACAGTGGGGAAATTTTAAATTAGGTAAACACACCTCCTGATGAATGAGGCATTGACTGACAGAGTGACTAAAGTGAAGCATTGTCTTAAAGGCATGGATGGGGATCGAACCCATGATCTTTGGTTTACGAGACCAACGCCTTACCACTTGGCCACCACGCCTGACCATTGTTAACATGTTTCAACATGTTAATTACTTTTAGATGTAAAAGACACCGAAATCAGTACTCTCACTCGTGTCCCTCACTTTGTTACAGGTCCCATCTATGAACGACGTCCCTCTGCACTACCTGAAGCCCAACAGGTGGGATCCTTTCAGATAAGATATTCCTTTATTTGTCCTACAGTGGGGAAATTTCAAATTAGGTAAACACGCCCCCTGATGAATGAGGCATTGACTGACAGAGTGACTAAAGTGAAGCATTGTCTTAAAGGCATGGATGGGGATCGAACCCATGATCTTTGGTTTACGAGACCAACGCCTTACCACTTGGCCACCACGCCTGACCATTGTTAACATGTTTCAACATGTTAATTACTCTGAGATGTAAAAGACACCGAAATCAGTACTCTCACTCGTGTCCCTCACTTTGTTACAGGTCCCATCTATGAACGACGTCCCTCTGCACTACCTGAAGCCCAACAGCCTGGTGAAGTTTCGTTGTTTAATCCAAGACATGTTTGATCCAGAGTTCTACATGGGAGTGTACGAGACCGTTGATTCATTGACCAAGGCCAAAGTAAGTGCTTTCCTTTGCTGGCCAGTGCAGCTATTTGCTGTCAATGTTGTCATCATCTCTTGTTGTCTGTCTATTTGCAGGTAGTGCGATGTGGGAAGTACAAAGATGTGACCGAATGTGAGGTATGTGCACTTCTATTCAGGACATACATTAACGCCTCAGTTTAATATCTGATTTTACCATTAACAACAGAAACTCTACATTTAATTTCATTTACTTCCAGGTTGATTTTAACTCCAGTAACACCGTGACTGCAGAGAGACAGACTTTCTACTGTGTGCCGATTCCTGGAGAAAATCTCTGGGTGAAAGACATATCCTCATCATGTGAATGGACTTATTCCTCGAACAGTTAATTACACAGTTACACCCCCCCACCCCAAGTTTTCCCTAATTTAGTCACACAGCTATGCTAGCTCCAGCCAAGCAAGAGTGGTTCCTTCCACCTCGTATGTGCCAAGCAGACAGAAACGAAGCTACGAGGAGGACGATGATGGGGATGACATGGACACACAGCCGCAGAAACAGAGGGATGCACATGCTGGTGAGTGTACAACCTAATGTATCGGTGGAAAACGTATTTTGTGTTGTGTCCATGAAGATGTGTCACTACAAGGTCTGTTTAGTAACTACTCTCTTGTTGCAGGTCCTCACAGTCCCACAGAACCCCAGGGCAATGGTGACTGTAAACGGCTGGAGACAGAGGCTCCATCCAGCCAGACAGCTTCTGCCTCTCATCTCGACCTCAACTTCCCTCTGCCGGGAGAGAAAGGTCCCTCCTGTTTAGTAAAGGTGTGTTGGATTTGTCTCATCTCAAGTCAGACATTTGTTTGAAGGGTGATTTCAGAGATGATGTACTGTTGTCAACTTACTCTCCGTGTACAACAGAGAGTGTAAAAGCTGTGTGTTGCTGGCAGGTATATGAGGACTGGGACAGCTTCAAACTGAATGACACACTTGAGGTCTATGGGATCCTCTCAGTCAGTCCTGCCCTCAGCGCTTTGGCCGACGAGAAGTAAGTACAAGATGTAATTTTGTTTCATTTCCCTTTTGATGATGATCAACCTACTCATTTTTGGCTTGTCCACACAGAGACGCCTCATCTCTTCTGGACCCCATAGAGGGCATGGAGACAGCAGAGGAACAGAGAGTGCACAGTCCGCCAGCCTCGCTCGTCCCGCGCCTCCACATGCTCTATGCCAAGCTACTGCAACACAACAACCCCCTGCTCCCCTCCATCACTGTGCAGGACAACAGTGCCTGTAAGGACGAGAAGCAGAGTATGAATGCCGCTAGACAATTAAATGTTTTTTTTAATTGCACATGTGTACATGTGTGCGTACCAGTGATTCTTAAATAGAATCCTAATGATATTTGCATTAGGATTCCACATTCAAATCCTAAGTGATCCTATCTAAACATATTGTCTTACATGAGTCCACTACAGTTACAGTTACCAGAGCTAATCAGGTGTTATTGGCGCTGGTCATTAGTGGCTTACTAGGGATTGTTGAAAGAAAATTACACAAATTATATGTAGCAGCCTTAATATTTGTCTTTTAGACCTGTCGTCTCTAGGAACTTCATTCATGCTCACGTCAGTGTCCATTATGTTGATGTTAATCTTCTAAATAAAAAAATGAAGTGAATGTTTTCCAGCCTGTAAAGAACACTGCCAGTTGTTGCAATAGATGCACTTATTTTAACTCTCTCTTGTTCTTCCTCAGTTTTATCTTCGACCCTGAGTGAGATGGCATCTGTTCGGGAAGAGCTACTCACATACTTGACTCATGTTCTTCTGGGAGATGCCCTGGCCGCGGAGTACCTCATTCTGCATCTTATTTCTAATGTGTGAGTGTCAAATCCAGTCTGTTTTAAATTCAGCACTCCTCCTCCTGTTTTTTTTTCTGCGAGTGGAGTGTTTTTATTCTGCAGTGTTTGATTTTGGTATAGGTACACTAGACGTGATATTCTGCCACTGGGTAAATTCACCCTGAACCTGAGTGCCTGTCCTACAGTCGCCTCGTACACTGAGCGTCTCTACCAGATTATCCAGCAGCTTGTTCCCTCTGTGAGTGATTTTTTTTTCGCTCTAAGCAACTGCTAGTGATGCTACAAGTGTTTTAAATTTAATCTCTGGTTAAAATCAACAGCACTGAAAGTTATTTCTTCCCTGTATGCAGTCATACTATCTGGGCATGAGCCTCCAGAACATGAACCAGATGCGACTGGTGCCTAAGAAGGACTACACAGCAAACCGGCTAGTGAGTGGAGCCTTACAGCTGGCCAGAAACACTTCCCTCTTCCTGGATGAGACCAAGCTGGAACAGGGACAGCTGGACACAACAGGTGAGGCCCCTCAAAGACCACAAGGGAACAACACGGAGAGGGCCAGCTCTACAGATAATGGTCTCACTGCAGCCTGACTACAGTGTCAGCAAGCATGTGTGTGTTTGTGTGTTGTAGGTGTGCGTAACGTCACAGCCCTGGGGAACCTGATCTCATGGCAGAAGGTTGATTATGACTTTAACTACCACCAGATGGAATTCCCCTGCAATATTAACGTGCTCATCGCATCAGAGGGCCGCTCGCTGCTGCCGGTGAGGACAGAGGGATGAGACATGCAACCACAGCGTGAACACTCATCACTACACAGAGTTGCCCCCACTCAAAAAAAAAAACCCTGACTACCCCGCCCTCTCCCGTATGGCTGGAGGGTGGGGTAGGAAGAGCTTCGATTTCCTCCAGCCTCTCATGAGACCAGGCCGTGTCAAAAGCTGGAAGTTGTTTCCAGCCAGTGTCACACTGTCAACTTGGCTGCCATTGGCCAGCCACAGTTACCGCTTCAGCCGGCGCCTTTATCACGGGTCTCACTCTGTTGTGAACAGCCCGAGGAATGTGCAGTGTGCTATTCCTGTGTGTTGGGCTCACGGGTTGCCATGGAGGCAGCTGTGTGCCACAGCAGCAATCCTGGGACAGGCGTCAGGCCCGGCCATTTAATAGTCGAGCAGTGAAGGGCAGCACGCAGTAAACAGCTCCCAGGGTTGATTAGAAGTCACATTGAACTATTGGCTGATGAGCAGCTGGGCGGTCATTCGAATCAGATTGGTCATGGTGAGCTCAGCCTGGCATGCTGTGAAGTGAGAATATGCCAAATTACATGTGCACACATCAGGCAGGCTTTTCCTTTTACATAGCAACAGCCATGAAAAAATATCTTCAAGAACACCATATCAACATCTCTGTTTCTCTGAAACTCCATAGTCAGATTGTCAGGTGCATATCCAGTCCCAGGTCACCCCACCCCACATGGAGGAGTATCTCAGCAGCATCCACATCCATCCACAGGCTTCATCACTGCTGAACAAGCTCAGAATCTACCTGAGTGTAACTCGGCTGCTGGATTATAGTATCTCTGATGAAGTGACGAAGGTGAGACATGCTGCACACACCAGTCTTCTCATTTTACATCTGCTCCTCGTTATGTATTCCCCTCAGCTGCGTACTTGTATACTCAGCAGACCTGTTTGACTCTGTTTAAGGAGTAGTGTTTTAGTGCTTGTCCTCTAACTGCTTGTCTTTTTCTGATGACCTCAGTCAGTTGAGGATGACTTTGTGGATATGAGGAAGGATGACCCCCAGAGCATATCTGCTGAGGACCTCCACAGGATGCTTGTTGTGGCAAGGTGGGATGTGATTAATGTTCAAGTCATTGGGGTATTGATGAATGAAACCAAAATAAAAATATTAACTTCCCAAATACTCATCCAGGAACCTGCGATGTATGCTGTGTCCGAAATCACTCACTCGTTCCCTACTCCCTACTCCCTACTCCCTATATAGGGAAATAAATGTAGTGCACTATATAGTGAGCTCAACAGAAAAATCTTTCGGACACTTTCGGACACTACTCTCGGCGCCGGTAATTACGTCATCGCTGTCGCACAATTAAAACGTACCACATTATTGTTGTCTCACAAAATACTTGTTTGTTTACCACTGCATTTTTATTAAATTAGAGGCTTTTGATTACTTTCCTGTACTTTTTATTGTCGTATTTTGTTATATTTTATAATATTTATGTATATTTCCCTCCCGTAGGAACCTGCGATGTAGTCCCAGTATTTGGCGTGTCTAGTTTTTATTCAGGTGGATATGTGATGGTGGCATGTGGTTGACAGCGATTTTGTCCACAGGTTATTGTCTCTGAGTCTAGGACAGACCTCTCTGTCTAGAGAAACCTGGCTGAGGGCCAAACACATGGAGGTGCTCCGCAGGGGGCGAATGGAGCAGCACAAGTGCATCAATGGCAATGAGCCATGATCACAAATGAGATGACAATTTTTTTTTATTTTGTTTTTGATTTAAAAAAAAAAACTACAGTTGATAATAAAGACTTTTTTCATATGCCACATTTGTGTTCAAGTTTTTTTCTATGTCAGGTTGGAGATGACATTCTCAGTGTAGATTAATGACAGAAATAAACTGTAAGTTGTATGTAGATTAACAGATCCGTGTGTATTATTGATCCCATTTTGCCTTGAATTCACAATGTGGATAGATGCCACAGGCTTATATCAGTTTTGCAATAGATGTTTTATATGTATATTTTCAAATGCAAAAATAAAATGACATCTGGAGGAACCCATATTCTCTTAAGTGATTTCAGTAACAAGTAAAAGTGGACTATGTACTCTTATACTATGTTTTTTGGTCATTTTTGACATACCATACTGTGACGTGTTTTCATTTTGATGACATGTTTTTTCAGGAATTTTAATTGCATACTATACTATTTTCCATTGTTTTTCACAACATACTATACCAAGATGGGTTTTTTTTGTAATTTTTGACAACATATACTATGAAGTTTTTTCAGTATTTTTGATGACATACTGTGACATTTTTTTCTGCATTTTTGACATCTTATTATCTGTGATAGTTTTGAAGTCTTGCTATACAAGATGGGACACTGTGGCACTATGACCCTTTGGCTTTTTTCCAACTGTTTTTGTATCATTTTCTCTGTCTTTGTAATTATTTTTTAAAATCCACATGGAACCTATCTTGAGGAGACAAGCTGATAAACCGGAGGGGTGGAGCTCATCTTCCCATGGTTCTGCACTCTCTCTACAGAAACCCTGTTCGCTGTGATGCAGTGAAGGTGTGAGGCAATGAAAGCATCAGTGAATACACTTGCTGAAGACCACAGTCCAGCTCCCGGACATGAATGCTGCGTTGTCAAAACAGTAGTGAGTAAATTTTCATGCTTTCAGCAAATACACAACAGGGTTACGCTGTTCAGGTTTGTAATCCAGCCCCCGGGGGGGAGGGGGATGGGGCTTGAGCCTATCCCGGCTGACATTGGGCAAGAGGCAGGATACATGGTACAGGTTTATATTGTTTATTTATTTATCAGCCTCGTGCGAGGCTCCATTAGTAAGGATTTTTTTCCTTTTGCTTTTTATTTGAAAATACAAAAACCAGGGTGGTGGACCTGGGTGTGTTTTCTGAATGCTTATAAGTACATTGAGTTGTTCTGTGTGTATCTTGATGTTTTTTTTTTCTCAGTTTGTTATTTATGTATTTATGCACTATGTTTCCTTATACCAGTATGTGACACAGTTTTATATTTATATTTTATAGTATGAATGTAAAATTGCTGTTGCACATAATGGGCCCCAGAATGTGAAAGCACAAAGTAATAGTCCCAAGGATGAGTTTGATATTTTTTTGTATCAAGCCTGAAGTTGTTGATGTACCACCTAATGCTTCAATAATTTTGTTTTTTGATGTTCTTATATTAATATTAGTTGTAATAGGACTAGCTGTAGTATCATTATTCTTTTTATTGTTTTAAATAAAATATGTTTGGAAATGTCTTTATTTTGCTCTGTTCTTTGTCTTGATGAAGATGATAAGTTGAGAAAAGTTTACATAACAGCATGCACATGTAGAGCAGTGGGCTGCCCCCACAAGAAGAGCAGAGGGAGCAAATTCTCAGATTTTTCAGATAATCCAGGGCATAAACCGGCAACTTCACATTCCCACGCGTGATGGTAGTCCAGGTCTGGGAGGGTGGCGCATCACCCAAGTCTTCCGCCAAGCTGAGATTCGAACGGGCAACCTCCGGGTCCAAAGCCTCTTGAGGAGTTAAGGTCCTTAATTGCTACCACACATCTGGACGTTATCTTAGTTGTTGTCACCACAACGCTATACAATGATGTTTATTCGTAATTTTTGACGACATACTATATTATATTTTTTATAACAAACTATACTATGACCCTTTTTCGTCATTTTTGAGGACATAGTATACTAGGATGTTTTTTGGTCATTTTTGACAACATACTATACTATGACGTTTTTTTCATAATCTTTTACAACATACTATGCTGTGAAGTTTTTTTCATAATTTTTTACGACATACTAATCATTGACCTTTTTTAGTCATTTCTGACAACATACGATATTATGATGTTTTCGATATTTTTGATGACATACTACTACACTATGGCATTTTTTCATAATTTTTGGCGACATACTATACTATGATGTTTTGCAAGATTTTTGATGACATACAACTATACTATGGCATTTTTTCATAATTTTTGTCAACATAGTATACTATGACATTTTTTCATCCTTTTTGATGACATACTATACTATGACAATATACTATACTATACTATATACTATACTTTGACTTTTTTAAACCATTTTTGACAACATAGTATACTATGACGTTTTTCATGATTTTTGATGACATAGTATACAATGACTTTTTTGTCATTTTTGACGACATACTATACTATGATATTTTTTCATAATTTTTACAATATATACTAAGATGTTTTTTGAATTTTTTGATGATGGCGTATTTGTCATACTATGACGTTTTTTGTAATTTTTGATGACATACTATACTATGATGTTTTTTCACCATTTTTAATGACATGGTATACTATGGCGTTTTTTAAATAATTTTTGATGACATACTATACAATGATGTTTTTTCATAATTTTGATGACATACTATACTATGACATTTTTTGTAATTTAAAATGGCAGTATACAATGACGTTTTTTCATAATTTTGACAATATGTACTAAGATGTGTTTTGAATTTTGGCGTATTTGTCACACTGTGACGTTTTTTGTAATTTTCGATGACATACTATACTATGATGTTTTTTCACCATTTTTGACGACATAGTATACTACAACGTTTTTTCATAATTTTTGACAACATACTATACAATGACGTTTTTTTCATAATCTTTTACAACATACTATGCTGTGAAGTTTTGTTCATAATCTATATCGACATACTATACATTGACCTTTTTTAGTCATTTTTGACAACATACTATATTATAATGTTTTTCGAGATTTTTGATGACATACTACTACACTATGGTGTTTTTTCATAATTTTTGGCGACATACTGTACTATGATGTTTTGCAAGATTTTTGATGACATACAACTATACTATGGCATTTTTTCATAATTTTTGTCGACATAGTATACTATGACATTTTTTCATCCTTTTTGATAACATACTACACTATGACAATATACTACACTATACTATATACTATACTATGACTTTTTTTAAACAATTTTTGACAACATAGTATACTATGACGTTTTTCATAATTTTTGATGACATGGTATACAATGACTTTTTTGTCATTTTTGACGACATACTATACTATGATATTTTTTCATAGTTTTTACAATATATACTAAGATGTTTTTTGAATTTTTTGACGATGGCGTATTTGTCATACAATGACGTTTTTTGTAATTTTCGATGACATACTATACTATGATGTTTTTTCACCATTTTTGACGACATAGTATACAACCACGTTTTTTCATAATTTTTGACGACATACTATACAATGACGTTTTTTCATAATTTTTGATGACATACTATACAATAACCTTTTTTCATAATTTTGACAATATATACTAAGATGTTTTTTGAATTTTTTGACGATGGCGTATTTGTCATACTATTGCGCTTTTTGTAATTTCCGATGACATACTATACTATGATGTTTTTTCACCA